>OX451738.1:416028485-416495956 GCA_948472305.1 Vicia faba
TTATTCGCAAGAAAACCATTCAAGTCAATCTCGTAAGGATTCCTCCTTAACTTAAAGAGCTAGCTTCAAGGATTCCTGAGAACTCTCCATTTACCGAAAGACATGGTCGCCTGCTAAACTTGGTCACCTCCAACACTGATGAAGACATGATGAAGGTGCTCTTTCAGTTCTTTGATCCTTTACACCATTGCTTCACATTTCCCGATTATCAACTTGTACCGACTTTGGAAGAATTCTCCCAACTCTTGAGGATCCCCATTCTCAATTAACTACCTTTCAACGGCATAAAAAGAGATCCAAAGCCAGAAGAGATTGCTCAAGCTCTAAACTTGCAATCATCTGATATCACAGCCAATTGGGAAACAAGGAGTGGTGTCAAGGGTTTGCTAGCAAAGTTCTTGTTTGAGAAAGCCCAAAACTGTTGGAACTCTTTGGATCTACGAGCTTTTGAGGAAATTGTGGCTCTCCTCATCTATGGAATGGTTTTGTTTCCAAATCCTAACCAACTCATAGATGTGAACGCCATCAAAATCTTCATATCCCGCAACCCGGTGGCTACTTTGCTAGGGGACATCCTACATTATTTTCACACTCGTACAATGAGGAAAAAAGGTATCCTTATGTGTTGTAATCCTCTTTTGAAAAGATGGTTTATTTCGCATATTCCCCAATATGTATTAAAGAACGAGCAAGGTTCAAGGTGGTCACAAAGGTTGATGACGCTCAAACATTCAGACATCCATTGGTGTTCCCGATCCATAGAGAATGTTACTATTATCGACCGTTGTGGAGAATTCCATAATGTCCATTTACTTGGCATTAGGGGAGGTATCACCTACAACCCTTGTTTAGCCTTAAGACAGTTTGGTTACGCCCGAAGGGATGGCCCACATGAGATGCTCATTCAAGGTTTGGTATTTGACTACGAGAACGACGATCAAGGTCATCGCCAGAGATTTATCCGAGCTTGGAGGATGTTAAACAAGGTAGATAGTAAGACATTGGGCATAATAATTCCATCCCTCTTGAGCCTTACCTCAAATGGGTACGAACTCGTGCTCAGAGTCTTATGATTCCTTATCCCTCCATTCTCCCGGTAATCATTGAGCTTGTTATGGAAGGAGATGTTCCGTACACTATCCTACATCCTGACATGCCCACCTCTCTTGAAGGCTTACAAAGGGATTGGATACAACTCAAGGGGGAGTGAGACACTTTCAAAGCCCAATTCTACGCTAGCGAGAAGAAGGTTTTGGAACTCACTAAGCAACTTCATAAGGAGAGGACTCTGAATGCCTATATCACACCAAAGAGGATGCGTACTACCTTTTTATCTTAGAGTTTTTGTATTGTTTTTCCCAAAGAGGCATTGATGTACTCAAACTTTAATTTATTAATATAACGTGTGTTTCCTTTTTGTCTAAAACAAATTCGAAACTTTAAAATCCTTAAAATCATTGCATATGCATCTACCATTCATCATAACATTAGCAGGTTTCTTGCAACAAGTCTCCTCATCTTTCTATGTTTATTTCAGTAAGATGGATCTCGAGCAAACGGTGAAGGACCTCCAAGCCCAAAATGCTCAATTTCAACAGATGTTCTTAACTCTAGCCAAAGGACAAGAAGAGTTGAAGACCTTGTGGTTGAAGAGAAAAAGAAGAAGACATAGAAAATAACCGGAGTTCTAAATATTGGAAGAAGATTCCAAGGACAAGCGAGAAGGACCTTAGACTTTGCCACGTCATCTGGTGAGAAATACAATCAAGATGGAAAAGGCAAGGAAGCAGTTCTTCAACCAGATTCAGAAGAGGAAGAGGTAGAAGAAGATTATTCTGAAGAACAATACCCTCCAGCCGATGACAATTATAAGCATTTGGAAGAACGGTTAAGTGCAATGGAAATTCAAAAATTGCCTGGATTAGACTTTGAGGAATTGGGGTTAGTATCTGGGATTGTCATTCCTCCAAAATTCAAGGCACCAGTGTTCGCCAAGTACGACGAAGATTCATGTTCCAAAATGCATCTCCGGTCCTATGTGAGGAAAATACAGCCTCATACTACTGACAAGGATTTATGGGTACACTTATTTCAAGACAGCCTGTCCGGAACTCAACTTGAGTGGTTTTATCAGCTAGAAAGAGCTAATGTTCATAATTGGGAAGATCTGGCCGCCGCCTTTTACAAACAATACCAATACAATACAGACCTTGCGCCCCCCCGTACTCAACTCCAGAGTATAGCCATGGTTTCAAGTGAAGGCTTTAAAGACAACGCACAAAAATGGAGAGACTTAGCAGGAAGAGTCCAACCCCTTATCTGAAAGAGAGTTAGTAGACATGTTCTTGGGCACCCTGTCTGGTCCTTTCTTTAATCACTTAATTAGGAGTTCCTCGGAAGATTTTACCGAATTGATATTGATCGGAGAAAGAGTGGAAGTCGGTATAAAGAATGGGAAGATTCAAAGAGATGCATCTTCTGATGCTGTAAGAAAACCATTTGTGGGAAAAAAGAAGTTGTTGCTGTATATCCTCAGAGAAATCAAGATAGGGCTGAACGCCGTCCAATGGTGGGGGCTGTCATGATTCCTAAACTTGCGCTTTCTCAACAAAGAAGCAACCAGCCAAGAATGGAAAGACCAGTTAGACAGTTCACCCTAATTAATATGACACTATCTCAAGTATTGCCACATTTGTTAAGATCCAATCTAGTGACTTTGAAAGAAGCTCCAAAGAATCCTAACACAACCTCTCCTCACTATCATCCTAATGCCCGCTGTGCATACCATTCTGAGAGTCCCGACCATGACACTAACAACAGTTGGGCTCTAAAAAACAAGGTACAAGACCTTCTTGAAGCCAAAGAGATTAAATTCGACGCGCCAGAAATTCCCAACGTCATCACTGCCCCTATGCCCAAGCACGTCCATGATGTCAATGTTGTTGAGGAAGATATGTTTGTTACTTTGGTTGATGAACTTGTGACCCCACTCCTGACTATCAAAAAGAACTTGTTAAAGGCCGGTGTATTCCTAGGCTGTGATGAAAGCTGTCATTTCTGTTTATCCTCACCAACCAGTTGTCGTTTGTTAAAAGCAGGCGTTCAATGCCTAATAGATGACAAAGAGATTTTGTTCGAGAAGACTTCTATTCCAACTGTTTCTTATAATGATGTTTCTATTGTACCCAAAATTTTCCCTCTCACTTATCAAGAATTTGCTCACAAGATCTCCTTGGGCTCAAGACTGCATTAGGGTTTGATCAGCTCAAGACACCTCCTTAGGCACTGATGACCAAAATTAAGGTTTGAGTTTGCACAAGGATTTTTGAACTATCAATGCTTCATTGACTTTCATGGACCATTATGGACCCCCAATATTACTCATGTCAAGTTTCAAGCCTTGGATCACACTTTTGACCAGTCGATTGAACAATTGACCTAAAAATTAGTTGTATTAGGGAAAAAGTCAACCATGGCCAATTTATAGTCAAACCTCATAATTTTTTATCCATATCAACATTTTAAACCCATATGTATCATTTGATCAAGTTTGTAGCACAATTCCTCAAGAAGTTTGATCAAATCTCCAAAAGGGCAAAATGGTCAAAATTAGGGTTTTGACTGGAAAATGGCAATTTCTGATTTTTGACCTAAAAAATGATCAATTGGTTTAAGGCATGATATCAAGAGTCCAATTTCATCATTTTTACCTAATGACATGGTTTCAAACATTGCAAGTCCATTGGATTGACAAATGATTTTGCAGTCAACTGATCAAAAGTCAACTGTATACTAAAAAGTCAAACTTTGACTTTTTGGTCAAATTCAAATGCCAAAGATCACAATTCATCAAAAAATGTCAAAATATGAAACTTATTCATCAGGAAATCAAAAATTCAAGATTTCATTTTTGAAAAGTCAAAATTTCTTAACTTAGAAAATTTTCTAAGTGTTGAAAATTCATGTTTTTTTCATAACTTTGAGCCAAATTTTCACCATGATGCAAGATGATTCAAAAGAAACTTACAACATGAAAGTTGTAGATATCCATGAAATATACAACTTTTATTCACACAACTTCTTCCAAAAGTGCTTGGATCTCAAGTTATAATTTCAAGAACATATGGTCATGAAACTAAACACTTAGTGAAATTTTGCCCTAATTTGGTCAGGATTTTGACTCAACTTCATGGAAATTTTTCATATAGTTCCAAGGGGAATATTCAAAATCAATTCAAATATGGGTTGTAGAGCACATTGCAAGCTTTCCAAAATTTCAAAGAAATCCTTGAGATCATTCTTGAGTAGGGAGAATCGAAGAGATGAAGTTGGTGTTTTGTCACTTGAATTACAAGGCATTTTGTGATGAACAAGAATCCAATTTCAAACCTATGCTACACAATCTTGTTTTGCAGGATTCTAAACCTTAAGATCTCTCCATAATCAGAAGATTACACTTGTTTTTGAGCTATTATCCAAGTGTTCCAAGCATTGTCCAAGCCAATTTGCCATTTTTGTAAGAAAGTTACCATTCCATTCTTGAAAAGTTGCTTTAATTACAAAGTCAACTTGTATTGAGATTCTAACTTGTTCTTTCTGCACATGCAACCCATATAATCCAAAAGCAAAGTGTCTATGACCTGAAGAAGCTCAGTACATGCTTGTACAACATTTGAGATTTGTCATTTCACTTTTCTTCAAAAGCAAGTTATAGAGCCATAACCTTATAACTCAGAAGCCTGGGGTGATTTTGTGCTCTAATATTTTACATACATATTAACAAGTTTATTGTAAGCTAAGGGACGATTTGAAGGATCCTAAAACTATCCTAAACACCCTTGCTGCACAAGACTGCTCAACTTGACAGTTTTGAGCCAAAACTCTCCATCTACATTTCCACTCGTGCGTTTTGATTCTTAATCAGTCAAACACCTTACATACATCATACACAAGTGATCTAAGCCCATGTTTCAAGACTGTAACCCCTCCATCACCATTCACCATTTTCAAACATCAAGCTTGCAGGTTGACTTGCGTAGGGAGATTCAGGAACTTTCAAAGCAAAGTAGGAGTTGGAATACACTCAAGGAGGTCCAGGCAAGCTAAACAGATTCTTAGGGCACCTCAAACTTTCTCAAACTCCATACACGAATCCATATGCAAGAGGTAAGTTTTCTAACTTCAATATCTTGATACAAGCATCCTCTATGCATACATTCTGAAGTAAAAATGTAGATATCATTTCTCTAAAGCTAACCATGTCCATAGTTTTCATTTATATTGACAGTGTGTAGAGAATTTTAGATTTGAACTTTCTAAAAAAATTAGGTTTCAATTTAGGGCCAGCAAAATTAATCTTCATCTTTGACTTTTAGCTTACATAAGTTATATGGTTGGATTCGTGAGGAAAAGTAGCACAACTTTCATGTTTGCATTTTCCATTTTTGTTGAGAAATGAATGAGATACAGGTGGTCCGGCTGGCTGAGGGTTGAAGACGAAGTACAGGTCATGGAGACGTTTTACCTTATGTATTTATTTTTACATTTAATTTAACGTATGTACAGCCACCCCAGTGGTAAGGCAACGCACATTATTGATAGAGGTCAAGGGTTCGAACCTCAGCGCTGCCTTTTTGCAATTTTTTACATTTTTGTCTTTTTTTGTTCCAGCAAACAAACGCATGGGCCATCCACTCCTGGGCCTGACATTTTTTCTAACCTTCCCCCCTTGTTTCATATTTGCACCCTGGTCCAATTTTATTTTATTTCTTCATTTTATATTTTTTTATTTTCTCAAATATATTTTCTAAATACTAAAAAAAAATGATAAAAATGCAAAAAATGATATTTTATATTTTGACTTATTTTATTTTATTTTTCCATAAATAAAAATATTTTTTCATTTTTCATACTTTATTTATTTATTTAAGTAAGTCGTATAAACTTAATTAAAATTGTATTATTTATTTATTTTTCTTCACACCATTTAAAATATATTATTTTAATACCCAAAAGACTAAAAGTATTTTATAATGCTATAAATATTTTCAAGATAAAATATACCAAAAAAAAATACTTTTCTTAAACTTATTTTCTTTTTGATTAACTTATAAGAATTAGGGTTTCACTTAAAACCTTTTCTTAATAAATCTAAGCTTGATTAATTATTTTCTTTAAAATAATTAGGTTAAAACAATTTCCCTCTTTCTCATGAAAAACAAACAAAAATTTATTTTCTTTACATTTTTACATCCTTGTACACTTATTCATTTTTTATACTTTGTTTTATTTATTTATTTAATTCCTTGTATATTTCATACCAATTCAATATGGTTGTAATAGACCAATTAGGTTTAAATTATTGCAATCTCCATTTGTAATTTGTACACCCCCTCCCACAAATGTTGTAATAGCGTAGTAACTTTAAAGTTCCGCAATTTATCGCTTTATATACAATTGCTAGTAATTAGGGTATGTATGAAAAGACTTAAAACCAATAAATAGCAAGCCCTAATTCAAGACTAAATCAAGCATGAAAACAACACATTTGCACACAAGCACCCCTAGGGTTATCCCACTTGGTTGCCTTATACAAAATGACCAGATTACGCATGTAAGGTATCTTAGCCAAAATAAGCAAATACAAGATCATAGTCCCTCGATGACGCTATCTAAGTTGCCTTTCAAAATGATCTTAGTCCCTAAAGAAAAATGCTAAGATACCTTGCAATATTTCTAATCATGGTCATATGATGACCCACACCCGTCCTGTTTACATCCAAAGATAGGGTTGTTGTTGTACCCCAAAATTTTCCCTCTCATTTATCAAGATTTTTCTCACAAGACTTCTTGGACTCAAGATAGGATTAAGGTTTGCTCAGCTCAGGACATCTCATCTTGCATTGATAACCCAAAATTAGGGTTTGAGTTTGCACAAGGATTTTTGGACCACCAATACTTCATGTGACTTTCATACATCATCTTGGACCCCTAAGATTTTTCATGTTAAGTTTCAAGCCTTGAATCACATTTTTTATCAGTCAATTGGACAGTTGACCTAAAAATCAGTTGTATTGGGGAAAAAGTCAACCATGGCCAATTTACAGTAAAACTTCATAATTTTTTATCCACATCAACATTTTAGACTCCTATGTACCATTTGATCAATTTTGGATCACAACTCCTCAAGAAATTTGATCCAATCGTCAAAAGGGCAAAATGGTCAAAATTAGGGTTTTGACTAAGAAAGGGAAATTTATGATTTTTAACCTAGCCAATGACCAATTGAGTTCAAACATTATTTCAAGGGTTCAATGGCACCATCTTGACCTAATTACATGGTTCAAAAGATCTCAAGTTCATTGGATTGACAGATGAATTTTGCAGTCAACTGATCAAAAGTCAACTGTGCATTGAAAAGTCAAACTTTGACTTTTCGGTCAAAATCAAGTGCCAAGGGTCATAATTCATCAAGATATGTCAAAATATGAAACTTGTTCACCAAGAAACTCAAAATTGAAAATTAGGGTTTTGAATTTGAAAATTTTCATAACTTAGAATTTTTCTGAGTATAAAAATTTTCTTATTTTTTCCCAACTTTTCACCACTTTTTCACCATGATGCATTTTGATTCAATAAAAACTTCCAACATGAAAGTTGTAGTCCTCCATGAAATCTACAACTTTTCTTCACAAACGTTTCCCAAAAGATGCTTGGATCTCAAGTTATGAATTTGTGAATATAGGTCCATGAACTTCTTAACTTAGTGAAATTTTGCCCTAATTTAGGCAGGTTTTGGACCCAACTTCATGGACATTTTTCACCTAGTTCCAAGAGGTATCTCAAATTTCATTTCAAATATGGATTATAGAGCACATTGCAAGATTTCCAAAATGTCCAAGAACTCTCCAAGATCATTTTTTAGTAGGGAGAATCGAAGGAGGGAAGTTGGCATTTTCCCACTTTTGTTCAAGCCATTTTCACATAGCATCAAGTTGAAAATCACATCTATATTGGTTGTATCTTGCTTTACAGGTCCTAAGCATGCTATACACTCCATAATTAAAAGCAAATTCAGAGGCTAAAGGCATTATCTTTGCTTTTGAAGCTTTACACAAGATGCATTTCCATTTTTGGCCAAAAGGTTACAATGCCATTTTCATAAAGGGAAACTTTTGCAACTTTGTCAATCTTGAGCATTGAACCTGTCCCTTTGATACAGGAAATCTACACAACTCTCAAGCAATGTGTACCAACTCTTATCAGCTCTCAAGTCAGCTAGTACAAGCATGTGGGATTGGTCACTTCACTTTACTTAAAATGCAAGAAAAGTTGCAAAAGATGCTAGAGCTTGCACAACTAGTGAAGGCTGACTTTGTATCCCTTCTCTACATATTTGCAAAATGGTTACAATGCATAGCACGATTGGCTTGCACCTAAAACACTCTCAAACTGAAAAACTCAAAAATTCTACCAAAACTCACAGTTTCTGCAAAACCATAGCCAACTCTCATTTGGCTCGTGCGTTTTGTGTTTAAACACTTCAAGTATCTCATACACATCATACCAAAGCAGTCCAAGCCATCACCCTGGTTCTGTAACCCCTGTTTCAGCATCCACCATTTTCACTTTGGAAGCTTGCAATTGGACTTGGTCATAGAGTTTCAGCCATCCTCAGAGCAAGCTAAGCATTGGAATAGGTTCAAGGAAGTTCAAAGAAGCTTAAACAATCACCAAGCCTTCATTAAAGTCCCTACATTGTCCTACACAAATCCAACTGAACGAGGTATTTTCTTGAATTCTATCTCTCTGAATAGGCATCCTCAAGCCACGATTTGTGAAGAAAAAATGTAGTCCATGTCATAATGAAACTGTACATATCCATACTTTTCATTTATATTAACTATGTTGAGAGAATTTGAAGATTGAAAATTCTGGAAAAGTTAGGTCACGAATTAGGGCTACCAAAATTCTCTTTGGTCTTTAAGAATTAGGTTACATAATTTATATTGTTGGAATCGTGATCTCAAATGCCACATGTTTCATGTTATGAGATTTTGTTTTTGTGAAAGCATAAGAGAGTTACAGATTTGAACTGAAGTGCGCGCAAGGAAGCTTGGCCAGAGGACAGGGATGATGTTCTGGGCTTTTTGGCGTCTTGGGCTTTTTATTTTTGATATTTGCACCCCCTGCCTTATTATTTGGACCCCCTGGCTAAACTTTTTATATTTTATATTTTCTTCATATATTTATATTTAATACTTTCATTTATTTTTCTTAATGATAAAAAAATACCAAAAAATAATTTATTTATTTTCACACTTTTATTTTATTTTTTTATTATTTTCTCACATGAAAAATAATTTATTTTGATAAATAGAGTTTATTTTCTTAAATAACTTGTAAATATATTTAAAAATACTTAATATTTTTATTATATATTTTATACTCATAAAAACTTATTTTTGTACATATTTAATTTTTAATATTTATATATGTGATACGGTGGGAGAACTGACTTGGGATTTTGCGTTTGTGTTCGCACTTGTTCGGTTTAGCAATAGTCGCCACCGATTTTTTATTTTATCCAAAGGAAAGGTCAAAAAGCACATGAAAGACCTTTGAGATGTTTTCTTGGGTTCGGGGGGTAGATTATGAAAAGGGAATGTGCTAGCACCCTTTTCATCCATGGTTTTCCATGGGCTCTTAGTTACTTGTTTTAGATCACTTGCCTTTGCTTTTCGATTGTTTGAAATGGTGCTTGGTGTGTGTGATTTTTTAAAATGTTTTGAAAAAGATGCCTTGTTTAGGCAACCTTTGTAATGATTCTTGTTTGAATATATACAAAGGTGTGTGTCTTTTTGAAAAGATATTTCAATGTTTTTAAATTGTTTTGAAGTTGTGTTGTGAAGTGTGTTTGAAAATGGCAAGGATGTTGTTGTACCCCAAAATTTGCCCTCGCAATTTTCCACAAGAAATCACAGCTTCAAGCGTTTCCTGATTTTTCAAACTGGCTCAAGAATCGGCCAAACAGACTTTTCTCGTCAGTCAAACAAAAATTAGGGTTTTACTGATTTTTAGGGCTTTAGAATGTTTCAAACAGTTGGCTTAGGGTTTTGATTGATTTTGGCTCAACTTTGATCAAGCGAATGTTCTTTGGCATTTAATCAGGAATTAGGGTTTTCGTGCGCGGTTCCTCAGAAAGATTTAATTCTACGATACTTTGCAAGTTATTCCGAGATTTGGATTGAATTCGCATTGTTTGACTTAATCAGTAAAAGAATGCATTTTGGATTGAATTCATGTTTGTTTGACTGAATCAGTAAAAGGTTGCATTGGGTTTGAATCTGCAATGTTTGATTGAAGTCAGTAAAGGAAAAAAGCGTCTGGGCAATTGCTGTAATTGACTATTGTTTTGCTTTGGATGTTGGAAGCGCCAAGTTTAATTGATCAATGCGGAAGCAATATTTATTTAATTGTTTATTATTCTAAGTTAGATAATTGGAATTTATGTCCATTTATTATAATTTTAGAATTATAAATAATAAAATAAGTAATTGAAAAGGATAAAAAAAGAATTAATTGGATAAAAACTTTTTATTTATTTTTAAATTATTCGTACAATTATTGTTTACAATTTGTTTACAACAATGATTTTACAGTAATTTAAACCTAAATAAGACTATCCTAGTTTTTTCTAAATCTTCAAATTCTTCATCTTTTGTTGTTCCTCTCCATTTTAATTATTCATCTGCAAAGAAAAGAAGAAAAGTCAATAGCAGATAAATAAATAAAAGAGACAGATAAAATTAAAGTTCATCATTAAGGGTAACTGATTGGGATCGGTTAGCCCTCTCTGCAAATCACGGGATTTCTCCCGGTTCACAGAGAGGGATGAATATTTGCTTGCTAATTTGGAATGCACAAAGTTGAAATTCATAAGTCAAAATTGTCAAACCAACTGTATAGTTCAAAAGCAAACAACATGTACAACTAAAAGTTCAAATTGCCAAACAAAATCCAAATTCAAACTTTCTGCCAAAAGTACAAGATATTGTCACAAGGCTACCAAAGCTGTCCACAAGATATCAAGATATCAAAGATATCAGAATGTTCAGATGCAAGTACAAGTGCAGCACAAAATCTGGAAGAAAAGAGATAAAGTATGCAGAGAAGGCATGTTATGCAAGCAAGCTAATTCATTTTCATCATTTTCCCAATGCTGCCCTTTCAGTTAAAAGTACGAATGCAAACATATTTTAATATTTTGACTGTACTAGAGAGAGAAAGAAGAGAGCAAAGAAAGCAGGCTTATAGGGCTTTAGGCTTGAAAAAAAGGAAATATATAAAAAGAAGCTGCAATAGAACAGTACAGGAGAGGGAGAGATCAAACAAAGAGAAGAAGCAAAACTGTAAAGCTTTTAAAACCTCTACAGGCCCTGTCAAACAAAGCTTGAAACCTGCAATCAAACTCAAACAATCAGCATAAGCCTGTACCACCAGTTTTCAAACCTCCAGCCTAACCAATCAAGCATGTACCACCAGTTTTAAAAACCTTCAGTCTAACCAATAAACCCTGTTAAGCCATGCCAAACCTGAAGCAAGTTTGTCCAAGACAATAACCTGCAACATCAAATCTGCATTAAACCTGCTAGCCTCAATCAAAGCTCTAAGCCTGCATTAAGCCTAAAACCTGATACTACACAAACAGGTCCATACAAGCCTGAACTGTCCAACCAAAACCAGTTCACCACAACCCAACCTGCTAAGCCTTAGCCATGCCAAAAACATGAACTCAAAAACCAGCATTAAACCTGTCAAGCCATAGTGCTAAGCCTCACAAAAAACCAGTAAAGCCTTACTACTCAAAACGCATACCCTGTCAAACCACAAGCATAATCCCAAACTATAACACAAAGCCTTAAAAGACCATAACCAGCTCAACCTGCTACAGCAGGCCAAGGCCTGAAGCCAGATAAGCCCAAAAAGCATGCCAAACCCACAGACCCCCTCAGAACGGTGTCCATCATTGGGGTAAAAATATACAACATACAAAACAACTCAAAACATCAGAACCAACCCATCAAACCCTCAGAACTCAAGGAGTTCATCATAGGGTTAATCCATAAGCAATTAAACCAAGCATACTCAGGCAACCAAACCCTCAAGGCCCTCAGAATACTCATCATTGGGTAAAGGATAATAAAGCATAACATACAAAATAGGCAACAGAAGTGAGGAATAGGCAACAGAAGTGAGGTAGAAAGAAGAGAGGCAAACGTTCAAAGCAACTCAGTGTCAAACACAAGGCCCTCAGAATACTCATCATTGGGCAAGGAACAAGCATATTAAGCAACGAGGCAACAGAGAGAAGAAGATCAAAGATACAAATAATTATCATACATAAGCAGAAGCATACAGTAAAAGAGAAGAAGAAAGAAGGAATATCAAAAGGGCTTTCAGAAATACATCATTAAACCCTAAAAGGAAAAGAAAGACAGAGTATCAGAACTCCCAGTAAAGCAAGCTAACGCTCAACATCACCGTCCAGCCGCCATAGCGCATCCGGCCCCATCTCCTCCATCGTCTTCCTCAAACAAAAGGTAGTTCTCTTTTCCTCTTTCCTTCCACCACCTCAACGATAAAAGATATAAAAACAATTAATCATAACAAATTAATCGGAGCATGCAAAAGAAGGAGAATGAGAACCCTAACGCGTTGAAAGAAAAAATAATCGTACCTCTGTTTATCGCCGTTTGAGTGGGCGTGAAGAGGAGGAGGAGCGGTTGCGCTGGTGGCTAGGCGGAGGAGATTGCATTCAGAAGCTAATCGGAGAAGACAAAGTGAAACAAACGGCACTGCAAACCCTAAGCCCTTTCATCCAAATGAAACAAAACGTTTAACCCTAAAACGAAGCTTACTGAAGCACTGGGCCTAACCCGTTCAAATGCCTAAGCCCGTTTGTGATCACACCCCCCCCCCCCCCACGCTTGACATTCTGTTTGGGCCTTAAACCTCTTTAGACCCCTTTAACTCTTAAACTATTTTTTTACTTATCTCTTTTTTCTACAATTTTAAACTAACTTAATCTTATTTGTAAATAAAATTACTTTAATTCCTTTTTATACAAAATTTTCTTTACATGAACTTTAGGGTTAATTAGATTAATAGATTCAGATTTTAATTTTCCTTTGTATATAAAAAATACTAACATAATTAAACAAAATATAAAACATGACAATAATACATTAATACCTTAAATACATAAAAATACATTATTTAAAACACTTTTTTTATTATTAAACTTATTTTAATTTGTACATAAATTCTTTTTTAAGTTAGTACATTTTCTTTTCTTAGAAATAGTTGGTACATAGTCAATAAAATACATCTTTCTAATATACATAATTTAAATTTTAAACATTTAATTAAAATACTCTTTTTAACATACGTAATCCAATCAAACTTAGAACATTCTCTTTTCTTTTAGTAAATTTTCTTTTTGTACATATTAAAGAAAAATACGAGATTACAAAGATTAATTAAATAAACATTTAATTCTTTAGGTTAAAAAATGCTTAATAATACATTTAAATTCACGTCTTAACTTGTAAATAATTCTCATATACGTACACGTACACTTACACAATATACTTACATTTGATACATTATACATTTGCTTATTTTGTATATTCGTTACATTATTTACATTTTATCGCAATTTGATTTGGTTGTAAATTATTGGACACTACATTCCTAAAGTCTCATCCCCATTTGTAAATTTGTACCCCCACTCCCGGATGCTATTTGTAATAGCGTAGACTTTAAATTCTTGCAATTTACCGCTTTCGAATTATACCATGGTTAGACCTAGGGTTTGCATGTACATAAAATCAAACGCTAGATAACCTAATACAAGACAAATACATGAAATCAATACACAATCACACTTGCACCCCCTAGGGTAATCCCACATGTTGCCTTCCAAAAAGGGCCATGCTTGCACGTCGAGTTTCTTTGGCAAAATGAATTCAAATGATCATAAGTCCCTCGATGACGCTTTCGAAAGTTGCCTAAATGGAATGATCAAGTCCCTTCAAGAAAATTGCCAAAGACACTTGGCATCATTGCATTCATGGTCCATACGATGACCCGCGCCCGTCCCGTTAAACATCCTAAACGCAAGATTGTCCACCAAATTCAATGGTGGAACAAAATTGTTAAAAAGGGTTAAAAACATAGAGAAAACCTTTGAGTACAATAGGGGTAGACAAAACTCTTAGTTACTTGAGATCAATTTGCAAAAACACTTGCCTCTTTTCAAAAACCACACTCCATGCACACTTTCAAAACAAACCCTCAAAAACATTTGAAACATCTTTTCGAAAAGATCCACACTTTTGTAAAACACTCAAACACGAGTCGAATACATTGGTTGCCTAAGACAAGGCATCTCTTCAAAAACATTTTCAAACACACACACACACCACAATTTCAAAGCAATCGAAAATCAAGGCAAGTGATCTAAAAAACAAAGTAACTAAGAGCCCATGGATAACCATGGATGAAAAGGGTGCTAATACCTTCCCTTTTCATAATCTACCCCCCGAACCCACGAAATATCTCAAAAGGTTTTTGCTGTGCTTTTTAACCTTTCCTAAGGATAAAATAAAAAGTCGGTGGCGACTCTTGCTCAACCGAACAAGTGCGAATACAAACGCAAACCTCTAGTCAGTTCTCCCACCGTATCACAGAACTGGCGACTCTGCTGGGGACCTAAATAAGAAGTGGGGTTACCTTAGGGTTTAGATCACCTTTACTTTCTTGCTTTGATTGACTTGATTGCTTTATCTTTTGGGTTCTTGTTTGGGTTTGTTGTAAATCCTACACCCGGATTTGGGGCACCTTTTTAGGTAAATAGCAAAAAAACTGCAAGGGAACTGTGCGGGGTATACCGACACGGTTGAAGCAGTAAGCTATGTTAGTGTGACATATTTGTGAGTACCGGTAACCCTTGAGTTCAATCAAGGAGAGTACGGGGCCGCTGAGTGATGTCGTGAAGCACTAACGAACTCTTAGAACCTTAATTGACCATCTTAGCCTTTTTAGGGGTAGTGAGATGACCGACTTTGGTGCAGTCCGAAGTTGGTAGATACTCGATACTACACTCATTTGAGGGTTGTTTTCTTGGAATATTTTGGTCGCCAGTAAGTGGCTAAACCGAAACAATGAACACAGAAAACAATCCAATGATATTGAGCTCCTTAGAACCCGGTTTCTATTTTAGGACAGGATGAGCCAACTAACTTCAAGAGGGTACTTACCTAAACCCCATGCAAGCCTAAACCTAAGGACTTGTTTGCTTATATGTTTGTCTGTATATACACTCACTTGCTTTTTTGCATACATGTACATAACATCATGACATCATACCATAGCATTTTCAAATAACCATCTCAAGGATCTCGAGGGTTCTTTTGATGCAGGGATACGTTGAACCAGACGTCTACCAAGGGGCAAGAGGTTTCTTATCTAACAAATGCCAATCAAAGATCAAGTGCAAAAACTTGAATCAGTGGCGATGACCCACTTGACATGGTGAGCTTGATTCTAGTGGAAAGACATCCACCAGTGCAAAGGTCTCCAATCAAAGATCAAAGTTCAACCTCTAACATTTTCTTGTGTTTACCCCAAGAGATCCTTGAAAGCATGCATCCACATATCATGCATTGCATTTTGACGATCTTTCCTTTTTCAGGTTTCCTTACTCTCCTGCTGTTTATTTCAGTAAGAGATGGCTCTAGAAAGGTCTGTCAAAGACATCCAAGACCAGACTGCTCAGCTGCAGGAAATGTTCCTGAACTTGTCTCTGGGGCAAGAAGAAATGAAAGCTCTCCTCACAAAGGGCTTGGAGAATTCAAACAATGCCAGGAGTGATCAGCTTGCAGAGCTGCAGTTTGATCTGACAACATTGAGGACCCAAGTGATGGGACAGTTGGTGGGCCAGATGGCTCTCATCCAAGACCTATCTCAAAGACAAGAGGAACTCAGAGTTCTTGTCCGCCAACTACTTCCAAACAACCAATTGGGGAAAACATCTGAGGTTGAAGAGCAAGTCATCGCTCAGCCTCCATCCACTCAAGAAGACAAGGGGAAAGCTCCTTCACTTGCTTCAGGGTCACAAGCCCATCAACAACCTCGCCAGCGTCAACGGGGTAATTGGCGTAAGCAAGAAACGTCGGGAAGACAGTTCACGGAGATTGAAATACCATCATTCTTCATACTGAAGCGCCTGTTGGAGGTCAACCTGCTTACCCTAAGGGATCCTCCTCAGAAGCTCAATACCTCCTCTCCTAACTATCGTCCCGACGCATTTTGTGTTTACCACTCCTACAGCCCGAGACACGACACCAACGACTGTTGGGCCTTGAAGAACAAGATTCAAGATCTGATCGACATTGGAGTGCTGGAGTTCATGCCAGACGGCGAGATGAAAATCTTCCGTTAAGGGGTTCTCCACCTGAAGTGACAAAGCTCAAGCTGAAAGACTTTTGAATTTTCAAAGTTGTAATTTCTTTTGTTGTCAAACAATTGTCTGTTGATGTTAAACTCTGTTTTCATTAATGCATTGCATATGTTTGTCTTGAATTCATCCATTCGTTTCACTACTCTTATGCTTTTCTTTATGACATTTGACTCTTGATAAAAAGCTGCAAGCCTTTAGAGGGAGGATGACGAAACGATACCATGATCTTATACAATATGCTTTTGAACAGACCTTGCTGATGATGTACAGGCATTTCTTTCAAATCCCAAACATTGGAGTTATAAGGAAGATAATCCCTAGTCAACCCCTTCGACCCAAAGAAGTAGGAGTTTTCTGTTCTAAAAACGATCAAAACCTTTGATATAAACCCGGGGCAGGGTAGTATCTCAGTTAATTCAAGAGAAACGCGCATTGAAGTCGCAAACTCTCAGTTCGTAACACAACGAACGACGTCGAAAAAGAAAGCATTCCTTTGGAATCGAAAGACAAGGGTGGTTCCCTATCACATAGACAGTCAATCTCTCAAAAGAAAAAAGCCCACCAAGCCAAAACCTATAAAGGAGGCTTAAGAAAGCTGGGGCATCCCGCTGACTGTAATCTCGAAAATGGGAACAGTCAGGCAAAAGTTAGGGATAACAAATCAAAATCAAAATAGTGAGGTCATTACAAATCCTCAACAACATGAAAAAAAATGTTGCAAAAGGAGATGATGACTGTCTCCCAAAATTCAACTGGTGAACCATCACCCAAAGGTCGTTCCAAACTCAAAACAGAGTGTGACGCACAATTAACTGAGCTTAGGTGTGAAGAACATCACGAAGAGCGGGTGGGTACAAATATACTTTGAGCCTTTATCCTTTGTTTCTTAAACCGTGAACCAAGCCACGTTACAACCCTTCAAAAGTCCTAATTGAAGCATGGGTTAGTTCGAAAGCATACTGTTACAAAAGGTATCCTGACTCTTGTAAGGCTTTGCTCTAAATCTTGTGTTGATCTGTCTTGTAAAAAGTTTTCTGCTAAAAACGCATTTTTCAAAACTTCGAGACAAACATAAAATTTTCATTTCTTGAATATCACTGTCTGCATTTGGCTTTTTGTTTGACAGCGAAGAATTTCATACAGCGAATGTTCAGAGGAACGAAAACTCTCTCAGTGAGCAAAATCACTTCAAAAGGACGACACTTCCATTACAAATCTCCTGTCAACAAGGGGCACGACATAGCACCATCCAGTTAACCTGGGGCAGTCCAGTCAAGGTTTCAACAGATCTTTCAAAATTTAGTTAACTTGGGGCAGTCCAGTCAAGATTTCGAGAAATCTCTTAATCCGCAGAATAATCTGATTCAAGATTCTTTCATCATCACTTGGGGCATTCAAATGTCAAAAGTGTTCAATCATTCCTTCATCACCTGTTGGAAATTACAACCGCAAACAAATCAACTATCACATTTCCAGACTCGATTCCTGTATCTAGCCAGGGCACGTCTGAAGAGTTTGAAGATTCGATTCCTGTATCCAGCCAGGGCATATCTGTTGACGACTATTTCCAGACTCGATTCCTGTATCTAGCCAGGGAACGTCTGAAGAGTTTGAAGATTCGATTCCTGTATCCAGCCAGGGCATATCTGTTGACGACTATTTCCAGATTCGATTCCTGTATCTAGCCAGGGCACATCTGAAGAGATTGAAGATCAACACCTGTAACAAGCCAGGGAACCATCTTTCTTTCTCAGGTCAGAGATCAACACCTGTAACAAGCCAGGACAATATCTCCTTGACCAACTTTTCTTTAGTTCCAGATCAACACCTGTAACAAGCCAGAAAAATATCCGTGAACGACCGATTGTAGACCAACACCTATAACAAGCCAGGAAATTATCTACATCACCACTTAGGGCATTCGAATGTCAAAAGTGTTCAAAAACCTGATGCAGTTTTACACGGACTCATCATCAGGAAATCCTACACAGATCTCCTCAAGACAGGAATTCCCCAGTAGTTTGGCATACAACCCAAGCTTCTGATTCCCCCAAATAGTGGTCCCAAGACTTTTCATTTTTTCAATAATCAAGAGATTCTTGCCCTCCACAGCAGCAGCCAAAGAATTATTTTCCCCGGCAGCAGTCAAGATTCTTTTATCTTCAGCCATCCAGGATTCATTTATCCTCAGCAAGATAGCTCATCAGCTTACATGCGCATCCATCACATTCATATCATAAATATTGATGTCACATACATTGCATCATGCATCATAACATTGCATACAACTAACCCTTTACCTTTTTCAGGTAAGATCAGTCGACAGACAAAGATCATCTTCCGATATTCATCCAGAAATAGTTCAGATGTGACCCGGACACAGCGACATTCTGATACTTATTCCAGATTCATTCAGATGCCGTTTTACACGGACGCATCATCAGGAAACCCTACACCGGTTCCTCTTCAACTTCAAGACTTCTGAAAACAGTTTATGGATTCTTCCCAGCAACGGATGTTAATCTATCGCTTGTTCAGACTCTTCTCAACTTTTGAAAATAGTTCACGGATTCTCCGGACACGGATGTCAATCTATTGCTTATTCAGACCCCCAATTCAGAGATATTCCAAAACATGGATGCCTTTCTGATACTCGTCCACTCACCATTGACATACAGTTCAACATTTCCAAATGGCATCTTTAAGCCCATTCTCAGATGGCATCTATAAGCCCATCCTCCTACCAGCATTCCCAAATGGCATCTTTAAGCCCATTCTCAGATGGCATCTCTAAGCCCATCCCCCGACAAGATTCTATCGCATCAGATGGCATCTTTAAGCCCATCACCAAATGGCATCTTTAAGCCCATTCCCTCTACCATCACATCACCGAGTGCAAATTTTAGGGCACTCTAGTGTCCAATCTTCTTTTACCTTCGAGTCGCGAAAGGCAAACTTGCCAATCTAACTCTTCAGGTCCAAGAAGATTGAACAGGGGCAACTGTTGTACCCCAAAATTTTCCCTCGCAATTTTCCACAAGAAATCATAGCTTCAAGCGTTTCCTGATTTTTCAAACTGGCTCAAGAATCGGCCAAACAGACTTTTCTCGTCAGTCAAACAAAAATTAGGGTTTTACTGATTTTCAGGGCTTTAGAATGTTTCAAACAGTTGGCTTAGGGTTTTGATTGATTTTGGCTCAACTTTGATCAGACGAATGTTCTTTGGCATTTAATCAGGAATTAAGGTTTTCGTGCGCGGTTCCTCAGAAAGATTTAATTCTATGATACTTTGCAAGTTATTCCGAGATTTGGATTGAATTCGCATTGTTTGACTTAATCAGTAAAAAAATGCATTTGGATTGAATTCACGTTTGTTTGACTGAATCAGTAAAAGGTTGCATTGGGTTTGAATCTGCAATGTTTGATTGAAGTCAGTAAAGGAAAAAAGCGTCTGGGCAATTGCTGTAATTGACTGTTGTTTTGCTTTGGATGTTGGAAGCGCCAAGTTTAATTGATCAATGCGGAAGCAATATTTATTTAATTGTTTATTATTCTAAGTTAGATAATTGGAATTTATGTCCATTTATTATAATTTTAGAATTATAAATAATAAAATAAGTAATTGAAAAGGATAAAAAAAGAATTAATTGGATAAAAACTTTTTATTTATTTTTAAATTATTCGTACAATTATTGTTTACAATTTGTTTACAACAATGATTTTACAGTAATTTAAACCTAAATAAGACTATCCTAATTTTTTCTAAATCTTCAAATTCTTCATCTTTTGCTGTTCCTCTCCATTTTAATTATTCATCTGCAAAGAAAAGAAGAAAAGTCAATAGCATATAAATAAATAAATAAAAGAGACAGATAAAATTAAAGTTCATCATTAAGGGCAACTGATTGGGATCAGTTAGCCCTCTCTGCAAATCACGGGATTTCTCCCGGTTCACAGAGAGGGATGAATATTTGCTTGCTAATTTGGAATGCACAAAGTTGAAATTCATAAGTCAAAATTGTCAAACCAACTGTATAGTTCAAAAGCAAACAGCATGTACAACTAAAAGTTCAAATTGCCAAACAAAGCCCAAATTCAAACTTTCTGCCAAAAGTACAAGATACTGTCACAAGGCTACCAAAGTTGTCCACAAGATATCAAGATATCAAAGATATCAGAATGTTCAGATGCAAGTACAAGTGCAGCACAAAATCTGGAAGAAAAGAGATAAAGTATGTAGAGAAGGCATGTTATGCAAGCAAGCTAATTCATTTTCATCATTTTCCCAATGCTGCCCTTTCAGTTAAAAGTACAAATGCAAACATATTTTAATATTTTGACTGTACTAGAGAGAGAAAGAAGAGAGCAAAGAAAGCAGGCTTATAGGGCTTTAGGCTTGAAAAAAAGGAAATATATAAAAAGAAGCTGCAATAGAACAGTACAGGAGAGGGAGAGATCAAACAAAGAGAAGAAGCAAAACTGTAAAGCTTTTAAAACCTCTACAGGCCCTGTCAAACAAAGCTTGAAACCTGCAATCAAACTCAAACAATCAGCATAAGCCTGTACCACCAGTTTTCAAACCTCCAGCCTAACCAATCAAGCCTGTACCACCAGTTTTAAAAACCTCCAGTCTAACCAATAAACCCTGTTAAGCCATGCCAAACCTGAAGCAAGTTTGTCCAAGACAATAACCTGCAACATCAAATCTGCATTAAACCTGCTAGCCTCAATCAAAGCTCTAAGCCTGCATTAAGCCTAAAACCTGATACTACACAAACAGGTCCATACAAGCCTGAACTGTCCAACCAAAACCAGTTCACCACAACCCAACCTGCTAAGCCTTAGCCATGCCAAAAACATGAACTCAAAAACCAGCATTAAACCTGTCAAGCCATAGTGCTAAGCCTCACAAAAAACCAGTAAAGCCTTACTACTCAAAATACATACCCTGTCAAACCACAAGCATAATCCCAAACTACAACACAAAGCCTTAAAAGACCATAACCAGCTCAACCTGCTATAGCAGGCCAAGGCCTGAAGCCAGATAAGCCCAAAAAGCATGCCAAACCCACAGACCCCCTCAGAACGGTGTCCATCATTGGGGTAAAAATATACAACATACAAAACAACTCAAAACATCAGAACCAACCCATCAAACCCTCAGAACTCAAGGAGTTCATCATAGGGTTAATCCACAAGCAATTAAACCAAGCATACTCAGGAAACCAAACCCTCAAGGCCCTCAGAATACTCATCATTGGGCAAAGGATAATAAAGCATAGCATACAAAATAGGCAACAGAAGTGAGGAATAGGCAACAGAAGTGAGGTAGAAAGAAGAGAGGCAAACGTTCAAGGCAACTCAGTGTCAAACACAAGGCCCTCAGAATACTCATCATTGGGCAAGGAACAAACATATTAAGCAACGAGGCAACAGAGAGAAGAAGATCAAAGATATAGATAATTATCATACATAAGCAGAAGCATACAGTAAAAGAGAAGAAGAAAGAAGGAATATCAAAAGGGCTTTCAGAAATACATCATTAAACCCTAAAAGGAAAAGAAAGACAGAGTACCAGAACTCCCAGTAAAGCAAGCTAACGCTCAGCATCACCGTCCAGCCGCCATAGTGCATCCGGCCCCATCTCCTCCTTCGTCTTCCTCAAACAAAAGGTAGTTCTCTTTTCCTCTTTCCTTCCACCACCTCAACGATAAACGATATAAAAACAATTAATCATAACCAATTAATCGGAGCATGCAAAAGAAGGAGAATGAGAACCCTAACGCGTTGAAAGAAAAAATAATCGTACCTCTGTTTATCGCCGTTTGAGTGGGCGTGAAGAGGAGGAGGAGCGGTTGCGCTGGTGGCTAGGCGGAGGAGATTGCATTCAGAAGCTAATCGGAGAAGACAAAGTGAAACAAACGGCGCTGCAAACCCTAAGCCCTTTCATCAAAATGAAACAAAACGTTTAACCCTAAAATGAAGCTTACTGAAGCACTGGGCCTAACCCGTTCAAATGCCTAAGCCCGTTTCTGATCACCCCCCCCCCCCCCCCCCCCACGCTTGACATTCTGTTTGGGCCTTAAACCTCTTTAGACCCCTTTAACTCTTAAACTATTTTTTTACTTATCTCTTTTTTCTACAATTTTAAACTAACTTAATCTTATTTGTAAATAAAATTACTTTAATTCCTTTTTATACAAAATTTTCTTTACATGAACTTTAGGGTTAATTAGATTAATAGATTCTTATTTTAATTTTCCTTTGTATATAAAAAATACTAACATAATTAAACAAAATATAAAACATGACAATAATACATTAATACCTTAAATACATAAAAATACATTATTTAAAACACTTTTTTTATTATTAAAATTATTTTAATTTGTACATAAATTCTTTTTTAAGTTAGTACATTTTCTTTTCTTAGAAATAGTTGGTACATAGTCAATAAAATACATCTTTCTAATATACATAATTTAAATTTTAAACATTTAATTAAAATACTCTTTTTAACATACGTAATCCAATCAAACTTAGAATATTCTCTTTTCTTTTAGTAAATTTTCTTTTTGTACATATTAAAGAAAAATACGAGATTACAAAGATTAATTAAATAAACATTTAATTCTTTAGGTTAAAAATGCTTAATAATACATTTAAATTCACGTCTTAACTTGTAAATAATTCTCATATACGTACACGTACACTTACACAATATACTTACATTTGATACATTATACATTTGCTTATTTTGTATATTCGTTACATTATTTACATTTTATCGCAATTCGATTTGGTTGTAAATTATTGGACACTACATTCCTAAAGTCTCATCCCCATTTGTAAATTTGTACCCCCACTCCCGGATACTATTTGTAATAGCGTAGACTTTAAATTCTTGCAATTTACCGCTTTCGAATTATACCATGGTTAGACATAGGGTTTGCATGTACATAAAATCAAACGCTAGATAACCTAATACAAGACAAATACATGAAATCAATACACAATCACACTTTCACCCCCTAGGGTAATCCCACATGTTGCCTTCCAAAAAGGGCCATGCTTGCACGTCGAGTTTCTTTGGCAAAACGAATTCAAATGATCATAAGTCCCTCGATGACGCTTTCGAAAGTTGCCTAAATGGAATGATCAAGTCCCTTCAAGAAAATTGCCAAAGACACTTGGCATCATTACATTCATGGTCCATACGATGACCCGCGCCCGTCCCGTTAAACATCCTAAATGCAAGATTGTCCACCAAATTCAATGGTGGAACAAAATTGTTAAAAAGGGTTAAAAACATAGAGAAAACCTTTGAGTACAATAGGGGTAGACAAAACTCTTAGTTACTTGAGATCAATTTGCAAAAACACTTGCCTCTTTTCAAAAACCACACTCCATGCACACTTTCAAAACAAACCCTCAAAAACATTTGAAACATCTTTTCGAAAAGATCCACACTTTTGTAAAACACTCAAACACGAGTCGAATACATTGGTTGCCTAAGACAAGGCATCTCTTCAAAAACATTTTCAAACACACACACACACCACAATTTCAAAGCAATCGAAAATCAAGGCAAGTGATCTAAAAAACCAAGTAACTAAGAGCCCATGGATAACCATGGATGAAAAGGGTGCTAATACCTTCCCTTTTCATAATCTACCCCCCGAACCCACGAAATATCTCAAAAGGTTTTTGCTGTGCTTTTTAACCTTTCCTTAGGATAAAATAAAAAGTCGGTGGCGACTCTTGCTCAACCGAACAAGTGCGAATACAAACGCAAACCTCTAGTCAGTTCTCCCACCGTATCACAAATGTTTTTGCAAGATTTTTGATCAAGTAACTAAGAGTTGTCTACCCTATTTTACTCAAAGATCTTTCTTATGTTTTTAACCATTTTAACAGTATTATTTCACCATTGTATTTGGTGAACAACCTTGCGTTAGGATGTTAAACGGGACAGGCGCGGGTCATCGTATACAATCATTGAAAGCAACTTGTGAGACGCTCTAGAAATTTTGTAAGGGACGAGATCGTTTTATCGAAGGCAACATCGAGGGTCATCGAGGGACTATGATCTTTGTTTATCGAAGGGGAATTTGCTAGAGTGTCTCGTACTCGAGGGACACGATTGCATATTCCGAGGCAACAAGCGAGGTTACCCTAGAGGTGTAAGTGTAAATTGTGTATTGATTTTCATGCATTTATCTTGTATTAAGTCATCTAGCGATTGATTTTGAATATTCGCATACAAATCCTAATTACTATATGTTGTACCCCAAAATTTGCCCTCCCATATTCTTCAAATTTGCCAAGTCAAAGCTTCAAAATCTTCCCAAGGGTTGCACAGTTCAATGGCCTCCTAAGCAGTCAGAAACTAGGGTTTTGGTTCTGACAAAGAAAATGAAGTTTCCAAGGGTCCAATCAAGTCCCACATGCTTATAAATATGGTCAAGCATCCTCATACCAAATTTCAAGACTTACAGCACAAAATTGCACAGTCAAAAACCCTAATTGCACTGCAGTCAACTGCAGGGGAAAAATGGTCATTTGACAGTCAAAAGTTCAAATTTTTGGTCAACATCTCATTTTGAAGCCACAAACATCATTTGATCAATGCTTGATCGTGATTCTCAAAGCTTGGCTCAAAAAGTCTCTAGATGCAAAAGTTTCCATATTTGGACAGTTGAAAAAGTCAACTATAACTTGACCAAAGCATAACTTCCACATGGATTATCAGAAAAATTCCATCCAAAGCTCATTTGAAGAGAATGACATTTCCTACAACTCCTCTTCACACTTCAAGTCCAAGAAATGCTCTCACAAAAAGTTATCAATTTCAACATTATAGGTCATTTTCAAAAGTCAACAAAAAGGGACTTTAAGTCAAAGGCCATAACTTGAGATTGGTAAATCAAAATGACATGGGACCAAAGGCATTGGTTAGAGGACTTCAAGACCTTTCCAAAATGTCCAAGAACATGAGCAAAGCTTAAAAATTGAGCAAGATATGCCTTGTGGAAGTTGGGAAATTTTTAGGTATTTTGAAAAGTCAACTTTGCTTCAAATGCCTTAAAATTGCTAATGGGCCACATTTTCTTCCAAGAATCATCATCCAAAGCATGTGCACGACCATTTGGCCCAAAGGGAAGTTTTTCATCATTTTTATTTATTTATTTGAATTTTTAATGGCTAATAATTCATTTAATTAAAATAAATATGTGGAAAATATCAAAGCAAGTCAATCAAATCTTTTTATGCATGGGATAACTTCATATTTTCGTGCATTATTAGATAGGGAAAGAATCCATGTGATTGGACATGATTGGAACCAAAATAGCATGAAAAAGATTGAAAATTATATGCATGAAAATCCAATATCCATTCCATCAATGCCTTGATCCTTTGGCTCAGATTTTTTACCCTAATCATTCTATACATAAGCCTAATGCAAACCCTAATGCCAAGGACCTCAGAGCTGCGCCAGAATTCAAGAAAGACTTTTGCATTTTTTGTGAAAAACTCAAGAACTGAAATCACGATTGCAAGGCTTTTCAAGGCAAGAAAACCATTATATCACCTTCCTGAGATATCAAGGGAACTTCCTGAATCAAAAGCATAAGCTCTAACACCAAGAAACGGTAGAAGCATGTCCCACTTTTCAGAAAAATATTCATAATCGTATCATGGATTACATACATTTTTCATGTGTTTTCTTTATTGATTTGCACTAATTGATTGATTCTGAAACTAACCATATGATTTAATTGAGTTTTCACGCATTGTATGAAGAATTACCATTGAAGCACCTTAGGGTTTCAGACCTGAAAAATTGGGGCTTTACATTCAAAGAAAAATTAAGACTCAAGACCCATACCATCAGATTCAGAAGCTTCATGCCAATCAATTCCACATATCGCGCCTAATTTCTAATGCAGGGATTCCTATTCGCTATTTTTTTCATACTGTATATAGCGGGGGTTTAAAACCCCCGCAATCTTGTTTATTTTGTTTCAGGGAAAATGCAACAAGGGAGAAGATGATGATGTGTAGGCAGGCGATTGGATCATTTGAATTTCGCGCTGAAATTGACCACTAATTCCTGATTTGCCTTATGTTATTTGTTTCCAATAATATAACCAAAACGCGTAGTTGGAGCAGTTGGCAAAGCATAGTATTGGTAATCTCCAGGACCTGGGTTCGATCCCAGGTCCCCATCCATTTCCATATTATTTTTCTAATCACGCTTGTGTGTAGTTCGCTTCCAGGGTTCCACCATGCAACTCACAATCCAGGCGTGCCACGCGCTTATTGATACCAATCTAAAGGCTCAGATCTGCTGAATACCATAAGCGTTAGTCAACGAAGTCACATGCTTCCTGAAAAAGTCAAAAGGCCTTGACATAATTGGGCCAGAATTGCTAGGGCTACACCTCCAAATTGGGGACAGAACCCCCCAGGGTTTGTTTTTATTCTTTTTTTCATATTTTGCTATTTTATTTGTTTTTGTTTAATTTCCATTTAAAACTTTGAATCAATATTTTCATAAAAATATAAAAACATGATAAAAATCAGAAAAGACAAAATCAAAATATATTTTATTTAATTAATATTTTTGTAAATGAAAATCATTAATTAATTTAGTTTTCAAATCTAGGGTTAATTTTGACTATTTTCTTAATAAACTTAAAAAGCGTAGAATTAGGTTTTAAGTATTTTTCATTCTTTTTCTTTTTTTATTAATTATTAATTATTAATTATTATTTTTGTAAATACTTGCAATTAATTAATTAGGGTTAATTTTAGGTTAAAGTTTAATGCTTTTCTTAATAAATAAAAAAGGCCTAGAATTAGGGTTAATTAATATTTTAATTTCATTTAGTTCACATAAAAAACCATAAATACAAAAAACCTCAAAAATAATTTCTTTTTTTATTTTAATTTAATTAATTTCGTAATCATAATTTAATTTCATTAAAAAGGGTCCAACGCCCTCGCTTTCGATTTAATTCCAGTTCGCGCATTTATTTCCTTTCTTATAATATTTATGTAACTCTCCCAAAGCCGTGTAAATTTACGTTTCTCGCACTTTATTTCTTTATTTTTATGTCAAATCGGGTCCTGGATTTTAATTTGGCGATGTGGACCCGCGCCTTTGTAATAGTTTAGGAACTTTAATTTCCGCATCTTTTTAACTGTTAATAAATGCATGCAAGAATGAATGACAAAAATAAAAACAAACGCGTAGATCATCTATGACATGACAAGACAAAATAAATGAAAACGCCACACAAATCACACACCACCCCTAGGGTACGCCTCACTGTTGCCTTGCCTCGAAAGGTGATCGTCGAGTAGAGGATGTCTTAGTAAGTCCTCATGATCCGGGAACCTGGCATGAGGGTAGCTTCTAAGGTGTCTTCCCATTGCTCTGGTGATCACCATGTCCCGAACCTCGAATTGACCCGAACACCTCCAACGGTGGTGCTACCTACCTCTCAATGGTGGGATGACACTACTTTAAAGGACATTTACACAGACGAATTCCTTAGGGTAGGTAGACGACTATAGATACTTGCTCTAATTTCAAAAAAAAATTCAAAAATACTTTTCACACCGACACCTTTTCAAAAAGCTTTGGAAAGCAATTTTTCAAACACTCTTGAGGACAGATACAAGAGTCGAACTGGAATTTTCAAAGAAACTTTTTTAAAACCCACAATTGAAAAGCAAACAAACCAATTTTGAAAACACAAGTGAGCAAGTATCTAAGAGCCCATGGATAACCATGGATAGAAAGGGTGCTAACACCTTCCCTTTCTATAATCTACCTCCCGAACCGAGAGCAATCTCTTTAAGGAATTTTTCTGTGCTTTTGTCCTTTCCATTTGGAGAAAATAAAAGACGGTGGCGACTCTTGCTTCCGCGATATTTCGCGAACCAGCTTTAAACAGTCAGTTCCAGATCCACCGATCACAGAACTGGCGACTCTGCTGGGGAAATTTTAAAGTGAGGTGTACCTTAGGACTAAGATCACTTGTGTTTTCAATTGTTTGCTTTGCTTGCTTTATTATTGTGGGACTGTCTTGGGAGTTCTATAGATCCTAACCCGGATCTGGGGGATACCTTCTTAGAAAGTAGCAACAAGGCTGTGAGGGAACTGTGCGGGGTATACCGACATGGTTGAAACAGTCTGCTACGTTGATGTGGCACTTTGGTGTGTACCGGTAACCCTTGAGTTCAGTCAAGGAGAGTACAGGGCCTCTGCGTGGTGTCGTGAAGCATCAACTGAACTTAGGAACCTTAATTGAACTATCTTGGCCTCTTTAGGGTAGTGAGATAACTGACTTTGGTGCAGTCCGAGGTTGGTTGATACTCGATACTACACTCAATTGAGGGTTGCTTTCCTGGAATATTTCGGTCGCCAGTTCAGTGGCTAAATCGAAACGATGAACAATGAAAGCAATCCCGTGATATTGGGAACCTTAGAACCCGGTTACTTCTAATAGGACAGGTTGAGCCCACCAACTTCAAGAGGGTAATACCCAGACCCCATGCTGGCCTAAACTCTAAGGGTTTCTCTTGTATGACTTGTGTGCCTTCGCACTTGACTACTTGCATGCTTGTTATCTGACACATGAGCTACTTGCAGGTTTCGTTCATAGTCCTTAATTGGGACTCATAACAGGGTTTACTAAGTTTCTTGCAGGTTTTATTGATAGTCCTTAATTGGGACTCATGACAGGTTTTACTTGAGTTTCTTGCAGGTTTTATTGATAGTCCTTAATTGGGACTCATGACAAGTTTTACTTGAGTTTCTTGCAGGTTTTGGTTTGCAGTCCTTCATTGGGACTCCTAACAGGGTTACCCACATTACCCCATGCATACCATAACATCATACCATTACATACATCCTAACCCATTTCAAGGATCTCAAGGGCTTGTGATGCAGGTCATGGTGAATCAGCTATCCCAACAAGGGGCAAAGAGGATTTATTTTCCTCTAGACAAAGTTGTCAGGGGCTATGACCCACTTGATATGGTGAGCTTTGACATTTGAAGAAGATTGCTCTAGACAAAGTTGTCAGGGGCTATGACCCACTTGATATGGTGAGCTTTGACACTTGAAGAAGATTGCTCTAGACAAAGTTGTCAGGGGCTATGACCCACTGGATATGGTGAGCCTTTGACCCTTGAAGAAGGACTCTCAACAATATGCAGTGCCTTCAATCAAGCTACCGGCTTCAAATTTTAACAAATTTCTTGGTTACCCCGCGAGGTCCTTGAAAACATTACATGCATGTCATACACATCATTGCGTAACAAGTATCCTTGTTGCAGGTCACTTACTCTTCTCGCTGTTTATTTCAGCAATGACTTCCCAACAAGATAACCAGGGACCTCATGCTCAAGAGACTCAGTTCAAAGAGATCTTCCTAAGCCTATCCAAGGGGCAAGAAGAGCTGAGAACACTCCTCACGGGGACTTTGGTCAGGAACAATGCTGAGGACGACAAGGACGAACGGCTGAAACGTCTACAAGCTGAGGTAGACACATTGAAAACCCAGATGCTGGGGCAAAGGACTCTCATCCAAAGTTTAGCCCAAGAGCAAGGAGAGCTGAGGGCCATGATCAGTCAGCTTCATCAAGACATGAAGCAACCAGCCCAAGTCAGAGACCCAGTCATTAATCAACTTCCAAGAAGTCAAAGGTTTGGGCCTCTCCAAGCTGCTATTACTTCACAGGTCCAACAACGACCTCGCCCAGAACAACGGGCTGATCAGAGCAAACCAGACAAGCCTAAAAGGCAGTTCACCAAGCTCAACGTGTCACCGTCTCAAGCTTTACAACAATTGTTGAGGTTGAATCTGGTGACGTTAAGGGACCCTCCTAAGAATCCCAACACAGCTTCCCCAAAATACAAGTCTAAGGAAAGATGTGCATACCACTCTGGAAGTCCAGGCCATGACACCGACGACTACTGGGCTCTGAAGAATAAGATCCAAGACCTGATTGAGGAAGGAGCTGTGGATTTCACCCAGATGGGCCAGGCTGAATGCTCCTGCCATCCCTATCGGATGCACCATTTGAAGTAACAAGCCCTGAGATGAAAAGACTTTTGTTCATTAGGATTTCCAAGTTGTAATTTTCTTTTGTTCAAACATTTACTCATGATAAACATTGTTATTTCATTAATGCATCGCATATGTCTGTTTTGAAGCAATATATTCGTATTCACTATATGCAAATTATTTTCATATTTTTTCTGATAATCAACGCTCGATTAATAACTCTAAGCCTCTCGAGGGAGGATGACGAAAACGATACCACGATCTTACAGTATGCTTTTGAACAGACCCCGCTGATGAGGTACAGGCATTGTTTCAAATCCTAAACACTGGAGTTATAAGGAAGAGAATCCCTCGTCAACCCCTCTGAGCCAAAGAAGCAGGAGTTTTTCTTTTCGAAATTTAAAAACCCTTAATCATAACCTGGGGCAGGGTAGTTCTCAGTTGATCCAAGTGCATAACAAATGGCACCAAAGAGGTCCTTACAAAACAAAGAAAGACAGTGATGGTTCCGAACAATCATAAAGATAGGCAGTCATTACTTCTCAAAATAAAAACCCATTAAGTCAAAACCTATGAAGGAGACTTACAAAACTTGGGCATCCCGCTGACTATAATCACAAAAGAACAGGTCAGGCAAAAAATAGGGATAACAAAATCAAAAAAAGAAGGAGGTCCTACAAACCCTCAACACAAAAAGAAATGACTGCCTATCCGGAATAAATCATCAATATCTGGACCATCACTGGTATATCAGGACAAAGACTCGAACAAGGTCTGACGTACGATCAACTGAGTTTAGGTTCGGAGAACATCACGAAGAGCGGGTGGGTACAAATAAAATTTGAGCCTTTATCCTTTGTTTCTTAAACCGTGAACCAGGCCACGTTATAACCCTTAAAAGTCCTAGCTGAAGCATGGGTTAGTTCGAAAGCATACTGTTATGAAAGGTATCCTGACTCCTTAAGGCCTACGGTAAATACGGAGTCGACATCACGTTTTACAAACATTCATTTGTTTTATGAAAAAGAATGCATTTTCAAAATCTTCAAGACAGACATAAGCTTTACATTTTTAACATAACTTTGTTTGCATATGACTTTTTGTTTGAACAGCATAGAAATTTGCATGACGAATGCCTAATGAACAGAAGCACTTCCAATCAAGGGGCGCGACATGATCATGGTCCATCATCTGGGGCAATCCAATCAAGATTCAGAGAATCTCTCAAGGGCCAAATAGCCTGGGGCAAATCTCCGCCTGAGTCACTTGGGGCACTCCAGCAATGAATCTTGTCTGATCAAACATCTTCTGGTGGCATGGCGAGACACTTCTAACAGGGGCAACTCCCTACATTCTGAGAGCATGGGTATAGTCGAAAAAAAACTACGCAAAATCAAAGACCCGCTAGGTTGACACACCTAGGCAAAAACAAGGGCTTCCCGGCGAACCAAAAGGGTTCGGGCAAAAATAAGGGATGAAATGGAAAAAATCTATACACCCGGCAAGTCGAAAACCTGAAAAAGCGGCTTGGGCAAAAATGGGTATCCCGGTGGACTGAAAACCCGAAAGGGCGGTCCAGGCAAAAGTTAGGGATCGAAGCGTACGACTATGTCCCATCATCTTGTCACCTGCCTACCAGAAGAAGGTTTGTCCATCAACAACTATCAAGCACCTCACAGGTCTTCCTCTCCCACCTCAGAAACAGGGGCAATGAAGAGTTGTCTAAGTAATCTAATTGTTCTGTCCTCCAAGGTACCAAGGTAGGTTCAGCTAAAGAACACAACCAGATATCTTAATTCCCCAGAGAGTGAGTCAGCAAGTCAGTGCACTCTCCCCGAGCAAAGTTACAATCAAACCTTAAGGAAGTTGAGTATCCTCCCGCAGAGCTCAACATTCCCCAGCAGTACATATATTCTTAACAAGCATCCCCGACAGTCTTGACCTAAAGATTGTTCCCCGGCGGTATATCAAGCATTCATTGGAGTCACTTCCCCTATACACCTCAAAACTTCCCCAAGAGAGTCCAATCCCGTTTCCCCGGGAAAGCTGGAATCCATCTCCCCGAGAAGTAAGCTTATCCCCAGTAGATTCTGGAAGCTTATCCTCGCAGAGCACGAACGCGTCTCCCGGCTTTATTCAAAGAGTTATTTCCTTGCCAGGATATAACTGGGTTATCCTCAGCCAAAAGCCATGGAAAGACCGTCCCCGACGAAGTCTTTCTTATCCCCAGCGAAGTCTATTAACATTTCCAACACAACAAGGGTATCCCCAGCAAGTTATTATCAACAACTCAACAAAGTACCTCTCTCCCCACAGAGTATTGCTCCCCAACAAGATCGTTAGAGTACTTTTCTCCTTGCAGAGTAATCCATTCGCCAAGTTTATTCCCCAACGGAGTTATCTTCTCCTACCGGTATTCTTGCAGCTATCATCCCCAGAGGAAGCAAAATCTATTCTCCAACATCAGCCCAGGAGTGACTTCCAGGCGCCCGTCAAGGATTTATTTTCCTAAGACGAAAACATACATTCATAACTATCACATTTTCATACATTACATCATGCATATACGCATCATATCTTACAAATCTCATTTACATTGAGAACATCATTGCTTGATCCATATCATGCATTGCATATGACTGACCTTTACCTTTCAGGAAAGATTCAGTTAAGTTCTCAATTATATTTCAAGACCTAGACCGGTTCAGTTAAATCGACCCTAAGATTTTTCTGTTTCTTATCCAGTCCAAGGCCTTCTCTGGTTCAGTCAGATCGACCCTAAGATCTCCCTGTTTCTTATCCAGTTGAAGATTTCAAGACCTAGACCGGTTCAGTTAAATCGACCCTAAGATTTTACCGTTTCTTATCCAGTCAAAGGCCTTCTCTAGTCCAGCTAAATCGACCCCTAACAGATTTTTCTGATGAAGACTCAGTAGAAGATATCCAAGATTCTCTCAATGATTACTGTTGAGGTTGAAGTCGCCCAAGATTCTCTCAATGATTACTGTTGAGGTTGAAGTCGCCCAAGATTCTCTCAATGATTACTGTTGAGGTTGAAGTCGCCAAGATTCTCTCAATGATTACTGTTGAGGTTGAAGTCGCCCAAGATTCTCTCAATGATTACTGTTGAGGTTGAAGTCGCCTATGGTTCTCTCCCCGTTACTGCGGAGGTAGTAATCGCCCCAAGATTCTCTCAGCGTTACTGTTGAGGTAGAAGTCGCCCAAGATTCTCTCAATGATTACTGTTGAGGTTGAAGTCGCCCAAGATTCTCTCAATGATTACTGTTGAGGTTGAAGTCGCCCAAGATTCTCTCAATGATTACTGTTAAGGTTGAAGTCGCCCAAGATTCTCTCAATGATTACTGTCGAGGTTGAAGTCGGCCAAGATTCTCTCAATGATTACTGTTGAGGTTGAAGTCGCCCAAGATTCTCTCAATGATTACTGTTGAGGTTGAAGTCGCCCAAGATTCTCTCAATGATTACTGTTGAGGTTGAAGTCGCCCAAGATTCTCTCAATGATTACTGTTGAGGTTGAAGTCGCCCAAGATTCTCTCAATGATTACTGTTGAGGTTGAAGTCGCCCAAGACTCTCTCAATGATTACTGTTGAGGTTGAAGTCGCCCAAGATTCTCTCAATGATTACTGTTGAGGTTGAAGTCGCCCAAGATTCTCTCAATGATTACTGTTGAGGTTGAAGTCGCCCAAGATTCTCTCAATGATTACTGTTGAGGTTGAAGTCGCCCAAGATTCTCTCAATGATTACTGTTGAGGTTGAAGTCGCCTAAGATTCTCTCAATGATTACTGTTGAGGTTGAAGTCGCCCAAGATTCTCTCAATGATTACTGTTGAGGTAGAAGTCGCCCAAGATTCTCTCAGCGTTACTGTTGAGGTTGAAGTCGTCCAAGATTCTCTCAATGATACTGTTGAGTTTGAAGTCGTCCAAGATTCTCTCAGCGTTACTATTGAGGTAGTAATCGCCCCAAGGTTCTCTCAGTGTTCCTGTTGAGGTAGTAATCATCCAAGGTTCTCTCACCGTTCCTGTTGAGGTAGTAACTATCCCTGGTTCATTCATCACCGTTTGAAGCTCCAGATTCAATTCCTGTAACCAGTCAGGGCACATCCACAAAGAATTTGAAGACCAACTCCTGTAACAGGTCAGGTAATCATTTTTTCTTTTGCAGGTACGCAAGTTCTCGCTAAGGAATATCTTACGCGATCAACATCCAGATAGCATCTATAAGCCCATCCACCTTCCATCATCTCTTAGCATGGCATCTATAAGCCCATCATCCTATCCATCAATCTCCAAATGGCATCTATAAGCCCATTCCCCCCATCACGCTGCTAACATGTGAGCGCAAATTTATGGGCACTCTAGTGTTCAATCATCTTCCACCTTCGGATTACGAAAGACACGTCAGCCAATCTGCATCCTCAGGTTTAAGAAGATTGAACAGGGGCAACTGTTGTACCCCAAAATTTTCCCTCCCATATTCTTCAAATTTGCCAAGTCAAAGCTTCAAAATCTTCCCAAGGGTTGCACAGTTCAATGGCCTCCTAAGCAGTCAGAAACTAGGGTTTTGGTTCTGACAAAGAAAATGAAGTTTCCAAGGGTCCAATCAAGTCCCACATGCTTATAAATATGGTCAAGCATCCTCATACCAAATTTCAAGACTTACAGCACAAAATTGCACAGTCAAAAACCCTAATTGCACTGCAGTCAACTACAGGGGCAAAATGGTCATTTGACAGTCAAAAATTCAAATTTTTTGTCAACATCTCATTTTGAAGCCACAAACATCATTTGATCAATGCTTGATCATGATTCTCAAAGCTTGGCTCAAAAAGTCTCAAGATGCAAAAGTTTCCATATTTGGACAGTTGAAAAAGTCAACTGTAACTTGACCAAAGCATAACTTCCACATGGATTATCAGAAAAATTCCATCCAAAGCTCATTTTGAAGAGAATGAAATTTCCTACAACTCCTCTTCACACTTCAAGTCCAAGAAATGCTCTCACAAAAAGTTATCAATTTCAACATTATAGGTCATTTTCAAAAGTCAACAAAAAGGGACTTTAAGTCAAAGGCCATAACTTGAGATTGGTAAATTAAAATGACATGGGACCAAAGGCATTGGTTAGAGGACTTCAAGACCTTTCCAAAATGTCCAAGAACATGAGCAAAGCTTAAATATTGAGCAAGATATGCCTTGTGGAAGTTGGGAAATTTTTAGGTATTTTGAAAAGTCAACTTTGCTTCAAATGCCTTAAAATTGCTAATGGGCCACATTTTCTTCCAAGAATCATCATCCAAAGCATGTGCACGACCATTTGGCCCAAAGGGAAGTTTTTCATCATTTTTATTTATTTATTTGAATTTTTAATGGCTAATAATTCATTTAATTAAAATAAATATGTGGAAAATATCAAAGCAAGTCAATCAAATCTTTTTATGCATGGGATAACTTCATATTTTCGTGCATTATTAGATAGGGAAAGAATCCATGTGATTGGACATGATTGGAACCAAAATAGCATGAAAAAGATTGAAAATTATATGCATGAAAATCCAATATCCATTCCATCAATGCCTTGATCCTTTGGCTCAGATTTTTTACCCTAATCATTCTATACATAAGCCTAATGCAAACCCTAATGCCAAGGACCTCAGAGCTGCGCCAGAATTCAAGAAAGACTTTTGCATTTTTTGTGAAAAACTCAAGAACTGAAATCACGATTGCAAGGCTTTTCAAGGCAAGAAAACCATTCTATCACCTTCCTGAGATATCAAGGGAACTTCCTGAATCAAAAGCATAAGCTCTAACACCAAGAAACGGTAGAAGCATGTCCCACTTTTCAGAAAAATATTCATAATCGTATCATGGATTACATACATTTTTCATGTGTTTTCTTTATTGATTTGCACTAATTGATTGATTCTGAAACTAACCATATGATTTAATTGAGTTTTCACGCATTGTATGAAGAATTACCATTGAAGCACCTTAGGGTTTCAGACCTGAAAAATTGGGGCTTTACATTCAAAGAAAAATTAAGACTCAAGACCCATACCATCAGATTCAGAAGCTTCATGCCAATCAATTCCACATATCGCGCCTAATTTCTAATGCAGGGATTCCTATTCGCTATTTTTTTCATACTGTATATAGCGGGGGTTTAAAACCCCCGCAATCTTGTTTATTTTGTTTCAGGGAAAATGCAACAAGGGAGAAGATGATGATGTGTAGGCAGGCGATTGGATCATTTGAATTTCGCGCTGAAATTGACCACTAATTCCTGATTTGCCTTATGTTATTTGTTTCCAATAATATAACCAAAACGCGTAGTTGGAGCAGTTGGCAAAGCATAGTATTGGTAATCTCCAGGACCTGGGATCGATCCCAGGTCCCCATCCCTTTCCATATTATTTTTCTAATCACGCTTGTGTGTAGTTCGCTTCCAGGGTTCCACCATGCAACTCACAATCCAGGCGTGCCACGCGCTTATTGATACCAATCTAAAGGCTCATATCTGCTGAATACCATAAGCGTTAGTCAACGAAGTCACATGCTTCCTGAAAAAGTCAAAAGGCCTTGACATAATTGGGCCAGAATTGCTAGGGCTACACCTCCAAATTGGGGACAGAACCCCCCAGGGTTTGTTTTTATTCTTTTTTTCATATTTTGCTATTTTATTTGTTTTTGTTTAATTTCCATTTAAAACTTTGAATCAATATTTTCATAAAAATATAAAAACATGATAAAAATCAGAAAAGACAAAATCAAAATATATTTTATTTAATTAATATTTTTGTAAATGAAAATCATTAATTAATTTAGTTTTCAAATCTAGGGTTAATTTTGACTATTTTCTTAATAAACTTAAAAAGCGTAGAATTAGGTTTTAAGTATTTTTCATTCTTTTTCTTTTTTTATTAATTATTAATTATTAATTATTATTTTTGTAAATACTTGCAATTAATTAATTAGGGTTAATTTTAGGTTAAAGTTTAATGCTTTTCTTAATAAATAAAAAAGGACTAGAATTAGGGTTAATTAATATTTTAATTTCATTTAATTCACATAAAAAACCATAAATACAAAAAACCTCAAAAATAATTTCTTTTTTTATTTTAATTTAATTAATTTCGTAATCATAATTTAATTTCATTAAAAAGGGTCCAACGCCCTCGCTTTCGATTTAATTCCAGTTCGCGCATTTATTTCCTTTCTTATAATATTTATGTAACTCTCCCAAAGCCGTGTAAATTTACGTTTCTCGCACTTTATTTCTTTATTTTTATGTCAAATCGGGTCCTGGATTTTAATTTGGCGATGTGGACCCGCGCCTTTGTAATAGTTTAGGAACTTTAATTTCCGCATCTTTTTAACTGTTAATAAATGCATGCAAGAATGAATGACAAAAATAAAAACAAACGCGTAGATCATCTATGACATGACAAGACAAAATAAATGAAAACGCCACACAAATCACACACCACCCCTAGGGTACGCCTCACTGTTGCCTTGCCTCGAAAGGTGATCGTCGAGTAGAGGATGTCTTAGTAAGTCCTCATGATCCGGGAACCTGGCATGAGGGTAGCTTCTAAGGTGTCTTCCCATTGCTCTGGTGATCACCATGTCCCGAACCTCGAATTGACCCGAACACCTCCAACGGTGGTGCTACCTACCTCTCAATGGTGGGATGGCACTACTTTAAAGGACATTTACACAGACGAATTCCTTAGGGTAGGTAGACGACTCTAGATACTTGCTCTAATTTCAAAACAAAATTCAAAAATACTTTTCACACCGACACCTTTTCAAAAAGCTTTCGAAAGTAATTTTTCAAACACTCTTTAGGACAGATACAAGAGTCGAACTGGAATTTTCAAAGAAACTTTTTTAAAACCCACAATTGAAAAGCAAACAAACCAATTTTGAAAACACAAGTGAGCAAGTATCTAAGAGCCCATGGATAACCATGGATAGAAAGAGTGCTAACACCTTCCCTTTCTATAATCTACCTCCCGAACCGAGAGCAATCTCTTTAAGGAATTTTTCTGTGCTTTTGTCCTTTCCATTTGGAGAAAATAAAAGACGGTGGCGACTCTTGCTTCCGTGATATTTCGCGAACCAGCTTTAAACAGTCAGTTCCAGATCCACCGATCACACTATACAGTATATTGAAAGCAATAAATTGCGGGAATTTAAAGTCTAAATTATTACAAAACAGTATCCGAGGATGGGGGTACAAATTATTTACAAATGGGGATGAGTCTTATCAGAATAATAATGTCCAAGTATTATTACAACCAAATTGAACTGTCGCATTTTCAAGGTAAAATTATAACAAAGTATAAGAATAAAGAGAATCAAAAGTATTATGAGATGCATGTGTTTATTTACAAATGAGCAAATAAAAATTTTAACCTAAGAAAGATTAAGTATTTATTATTATTATTTTTTGTGTTTTTATTTCTTATGAAAAGAAAAGCTTTAAAGCAAGAGAAATTATTTAAATTGAAGTTCTATTATTTATGCACTTTTATTAATTAAAAGGTTAAAGAAAAATTGCAAAATTGATTAGATAAAATTAACTATTATTTTTTTGTATTTTTATTATATTAAACAAGTTTGATAAAGAAAATAAAATTATTTTTAAAAAACAAAGTAAAACAAGATTTAATTAGTGTTTGCATTAATTAAAAGAAAGAAAGTGATTTAAAGAAAAATATTAGTTTAAAAATGATGGGCCTAAAGAGTTTGTGGCCCAAAAATAGAGAATGAAGAAGAACAAATTAATAAAATCAGAAATGAAGAAAGGGGGGTGGGGCACTGGAAAATGCTTGGGCTTTAGGTGTTTTGTTTGGGAGAAGGCCCATCTGAAGTGTTGAACAAAGTTTGTTAGGGTTGCTTCATTTGGTTAGGGTTTGGAGTTTTGGTTACAGCGGCGCCTCCTTTCACTCATCTTCTTCGTTTCTCTTCGTCTTTCCCAAGCCTATGAGCTTCTGATACTCTCCATGCCCTAGCCACCGGAGCGCCGCCTTCGTCCACTTCCTACCTTCTCTTTTCAGCGGTCTAAGATTCTTGCTTGTAAACGGTACGATTTGTTAACCTTTGTTTTAGGGTTTCACAGTTACGTTTTCAATTTGCTTGATTATTACATGCACGTTTTAATCCATGGTTTTTTTTATATTTACATGTAGTAGGAGCTTGAGGGACGTACCTTGAGTGTTTTGTTCTACAAGAAGGAAGGAGAGGGAAGTGAGACCGGCCGGTGGCGCTCCCAGGAGGCTAGGTGGAGGGAAAACCGTGATAATGACTGCCTTTCTGGTATCTCTGTATCTTTTGACTTCTTTTTGAATCGTTTGATGATGAGATCGCTCTGAGAATTGTTTGTTGTTTACTTTTGTTGATTCTCTTCCTCTGAGTGCTTGAATACTGATTGTTTGATGATGATATTATCTTGAGACCTGTTGGCTTTGTTGATATTGTTGATGATGAATTTTTTCTAAAAAAAAACTTGCTTCTGAATCGTGTGTTTCTGACTTTTGTTGATGGACACCAATTGAAGCTTAGCTTTGCTGGATTTTTGTTGATGATGAATGTACTCTGGAACTTTTTCTCCTTTGTTCTTTGTTGGCTTGATGATTTGTTGATGATGAATGTACTCTAAAACTTTTTGTTCCTTTGTTCTTTGAACTCTTCCTCTCTCTTTGTTATGTTAATGATGATCACCCATGAAACTATTTTGTTTTGGTTTTTGTTGATGAACACAACCTGGAACTTGTTTGCTTGCTTTGGCAAAACTTGGTGATTTTGTTACAGGCTGTGTGTTTCAGTTTAGTTTTGACAGGTTTTAACTGTTGTACCTTTGGCTTGGAAGTTTGAGATGCAAGTTTGCATTTTGTAAGGCAAGCTTGCTGATTGTTGTTTTGGAAGTGTTTACAGGTTCTTGTAATTTGGCCTATAAGCAGGTTTTGGAATTTGGCTTGTAGTTTTGTTTGTGTAGTTGGGCAGGCTGTGACTAAGTTGCAGTTTGTGGCTTGAACTGCATGTTTGTTGAACTTGAGAAGCAGTTTTTTTGCAGATTTGTAAGTTTACAGGTTTGTTGTGTTTGTAAGGCAGGCTTGAACTGAGTGTTTGAGTTTTAGCTTGCAGTTTATGCAGGTTTGAGCTTACAGGTTTGTTGTGTTTGTAAGGCAGGCTTGAACTGAGTATTTGAGTTTTAGCTTGCAGTTTATGCAGGTTTGAGCTTACAGGTTTGTTGTGTTTGTAAGGCAGGCTTGAACTGAGTGTTTGAGTTTTAGCTTGCAGTTTATGCAGGTTTGAGCTTACAGGTTTGTTGTGTTTGTAAGGCAGGCTTGAGCTGAGTGTTTGAGTTTTGGAAGCAGGCTCCAGGTTTTGGTTTTTGATTTGCAGTGATATAGTATAGGCAAATTTTTGCTCGCTTGTTTGTGTTTACAAACAGGTTTAGCAGTTTTGCTCTCTATCTTCCTCTCCTTCTTTGCTGGACTGTTAGACTGTTATATATTTTCTTTTTGCTTTCTTTTACTATCTTGAAAACAGCCTGCCAAAACTGCAAACTCTCACTTCACTAGGTCTTCTCTTTCTCTCTCTCAAAAGCACTTTCTTGCTTAATATATTTAATTCTGAAAAGCTGCTGGCCAGAAAATGATGAGGGCTAGGACAAGCCTTCTTTCTTGTAACTTGGTTTATCTTGCTGCATTGTTGTACTTTCTTTCCATATTTTCTGCATTGTACTTGCTGTGACAGTTTGGAGACTTAGTTTGACATTTGGTTAATGCATTTTGAAACTCAGTTTGCAGTTCAGTTTACTTGGTTAATGCAGCTTTGTACCTTTGTATTTGAACCATGTTTTTGCATCTAGTTTGACATGCTTGCATTTTATATATTTTATTTTTCTCTCTGTGAACCGAGAAGAGCGATCTTCTTGTGATTTGCAGAGAGGAAAATAAAATATGATGAACATAGCATTTCTGATTCTGGCCGGCAGACTTTAATGATGATTTTTCTTTTTATCTGCTTTTGCTTGAAAATTCTTATACTAATTTCTTTTTCTCTGTCTTTTGCAGGTAAGTACCAGTTGGATGATAGATGAAGCAGTAGAAGTAGAAGATCTCAAAAGATTAGGCTTAGATTTATTTTTCCATTTATTGTAAACAAATTTTATTGTAAATACTATAAGTTGTAATCTTACAATATTCGAATAAAATTTGTAACAACACTTGAAATAAATAAAAGTCTTTATCCAAAAAGAATTTTCTACTGTCAAATATTCCAAACTTTCCTTACATTGTCTATTTAATTATTTAAGACTCTTAAATCAAAATAATTGAAACTGTGTCTCAATAATTCTAATCCAGATGAAATAAATAATCAACAAACTTTGCAGTCTCGCAACCTTACATCAATCACAATACGCGTGGTATTCCAATTAACATATGCATTGTACAATTAAACAAACAAGCATTCCATAAACCTTTCACTCCACTGATCAAACAAATGCCTTAATGTTCCAAACAAAAGTCTCAGCTTTTATCCCAGATAATTAGGTTTTGAGAAATAACCAGTAATCTTGAACAAGCGTAAAAATAATGTAACAGTCAACTGAATTTCTGAGGATTCAGTTTCTTCTGAGAAATGCGAGCGCGAACCCTAATCCTGGATTACTGCCAAAGAAGGATCTGTCTGATTGATTCCTGAGTCAATCTTAACAAATCAGAGAAAACCCTGAGGTTGTGATTTCTTGTGAAAAAGGGAGGGCAAATTTTGGGGTACAACAATATATAATATTATTCATTATGTTCTTATACAAAAAATGTACAAAATAATAAATATAGAACATTATCTTCTTTAACTAAAAATTAGGGTTTACCCTTTTCAAAAAGAATTAATATAATTTTTCCTTATAATTTTTAGGGTTTAAATTAAATATATTTCTCACACAAAAATAAGACATAAAACATTTTTAACATACACATTTTGCATTGCATTTTAAATATTTGTCTTATATTTATTTAAATTCGTGCAATGTTTGATTTGGTTGTAATAATATATGTAGATTTATATTTGTGCAAAATCCCCATTCAAACTTGTATCCCCCCTCCAATAATAATTGTTGTAATAGCTTAGTTTATTTTATGCAATTTATCGCTTTTATACCATGCTTAGTAATTAGGGTTTGCATGACAAGAACAAAAATCAAAACAAATAGAAAACCCTAAATGCAATACAAAAGCATGAAAATGACACACTTTGCACACAAGCACCCTTAGGGTTTCTCCCACTTGGTTGCCCAAAATAAAATGGCCATGTTAGCATGCGAAGTATCTTGGCAAAACAATACGATTATAAGATCATAGTCCCTCGATGACGCTATATAAAGGTTGCCTAAACAAAATGATCTTGGTCCCTCAAAAATGCTAAGATACTTGGCATCATTGTTATCATGGTCATACGATGACCCACGCCCGTCCCGTTTACATCCAAAGATAGGGTTGTGTACCAAATCAATGGTAAGTCAACAATATCAAAGGAATAAAAATGCACAAGAAATACATTTGAGTAGGTAGATAACTTCTAAGTTACTTGCTCCATTTCAAAACAATCCTTGCTATTTTCAAAAACAAACACACAGATTTCAAAACATCTTACAAAACATTGAAAACATTTTCAAAAGACAAACATCTTTGTATACATTCTTACAAACGAGAATCATTACAAAGATTGCCTAAACAATGGCCTATTTTACAAAATACTTTCAAAATCACACCAAACACCATTTCAAACAAAGCAAAGCAAGTGATCTAAACAAGTAACTAAGAGCCCATGGAAAACCATGGATGAAAAGGATGCTAGCACCTTCCCTTTTCATAATCTACCCCCCGAACTCAAGAAAACATCTCAAAGGTATTTCCTGTGCTTTTTTACCTTTCCTATTGGATAAAAGAAAAGTCGGTGGCGACTCTGGCTAACCGTGACATTTGCGAACACAAACGTAAAACCTCAAGTCAGCTCTCCCACCGCATCACAGAACTGGCGACTCTGCTGGGGAAAATTCTAAAAGTGGGGTTACCTTAGGGTTTAGATCACCTTTATTTGCTTACATTGTTTGACTTGTTTGCTTTACAATTATGGTTCTTTGTTTGGGTTTGAATCCTCCACCCGGATTTGGGAAACATTATAGGTAAATAGCAATACGTTATGGAAACTGTGCGGGGTATACCGACATGGTCTAAGCAATAGCTATATTAATGTGACATATTTGTGGGTACCGGTAGCCTTTGAGTCAATCAAAGAGAATACGGGGGCCGCTGAGTGATGTCATGAAGCACTAATGAACTTCTAGAACCTTTACTTGACCAGCTTGGCCTTTTAGGATGTAGTGAGATGACCGGATTTGGTGCAGTCAGAAGTTGGTAGATACTCGATACTACACTCATTGAGGGTTGGTTTCTTGGAATATCTTGGTCGCCAGTAAAGAGGATTGAACTGAAACAATGAACAAGGAAACAATCCAGTGATATTGAGCTCCTTAGAACCCGGTTACTCTTGCTAAGACAGGTTGAGCCAACTAAACTTCAAGAGGGTACTTACCTATGAAACCCCATGCAAGCCTAAACTAGGAACTTGCTTGATTTGTTTGTACATATATACTTGTGCATAACATCATGGACATCATGAACATCATATACATTCACTAACCATTTCAAGGATTTTTGGAGATTCATCTTTGTTCTTGTTTTGTAGGTTATGGATTCACTTCGCAGGAAAACTATCCAAATCAACCTTGTAAGAATTCCTCCACAACTCAAGAAGCTATCTTCAAGGATCCCTGAGAATTCTCCATTCACCGAGAGACATGGTCGTCTACTCAACTTGGTCACTTCCAACACAAAGGAGGATATGCTGAAGGTTCTCTTCCAATTCTTTGACCCTTTGCACCATTGCTTTACATTTCATGACTATCAACTTGTGCCCACTTTGGAAGAATTCTCTCAACTTCTGAGGATTCCTATTCTCAACCAACTACCTTTCAATGGTACGGAAAGAGATCCAAAGCCATAAGAGATTGCTCAAGCCCTACACTTGCACTCATCTGATGTCACAACTCATTGGGAAACTAGAAGTGGTGTCAAAGGCTTCTTGGCAAAGTTTCTATTTGAGAAGGCCCAAAGTTGTTGGAATTCCTTAGACTTGAAAGCTTTTGAGGAGATTGTAGCTCTTCTCATCTATGGGATGGTCTTGTTCCCTAATCCTGACCAACTCATAGATGTAAGCGCTGTCAAAATCTTCATGTCTCGCAACCCGGTGCCTACATTGCTTGGGGATATCCTACACTCTTTTCACACTCGTACAATGAAGAAAAGAGGTGTTCTTATGTGTTGCACTCCTCTCGTGGAAAGATGGTTTATTTCTCATCTTCCCCAATCAGTCTTGAAGAATGAGCAAGTTTTGAGGTGGTCACAAAGGTTAATGACACTTAAACATTCAAATATTCATTGGTGTTCTCGATCCAAAGAGAATGTTATCAATGTTGACCGTTATGGGGAATTCCCTAATGTCCCTCTACTTGGCATTAGGGGAGGAATCACCTACAACACGTGCTTGGCTCTAAGACAGTTTGGTTATGCCCGAAGGGATGGCCTACATGATATGTTGATTCACGGTTTGGTTTTCGACTACGATAACGACGATCAAAGACTTCGTCAGAGATTCATCCGAGCTTGGAAGATGCCAAACAAGGTGGATAGCAAGACTTTGGGACACAAGAATTCCATCCCTCTTGAGCCTTACCTCAAGTGGGTACGAACCCGCGCCCAAAGTGTTATGATGCCTTATACCTCCATTCTCCCAGTGATTATAGAGCCTGTTAAGGAAGGAGAAGTTCCATACACTATCCTACACCCTGACATGCCTACATCACTCGAAGATCTACAAAGGGATTGGATACAGCTTAAAGGAGAGCGCGATACTTTCGAAGCCCAATTCTACGCAAGCGAGAAGAAGGTTTTGGAACTCACTCGGCTACTTCATGAAGAGCAGACTCTAAACACCTACATTGCACCAAAGAGGATGCGCAACATCTTTTTACCTTAGAATTCTGTATTATTTTTCCCAAGGGGCATTGATGTACTCAAATTCTATCTTATTAATATGACGTGTGTTTCTTTTTTTGTTTAAAATAAATTTGAATTTATAAATCCTTGAAAACATTGCATGAATACATATCATTCATCATAAGCATAAACAGGTCTTTGCAACAATTTTCCTCATCTCTCTACTGTTTATTTCAGTACGATGGATCTCGAACAAATGGTCAAAGATCTGCAGGCTCAGAACTCACAATTTCAACAGTTGCTCATGACCTTAGCCAAGGGGCAAGAGGAGCTGAAGACTTTGATAGAGAAAGAAAAAGAGAAGAAAAAGAAGAAGCCAGCTGGTGTGGTTATCATGGGCAGAAGGTTTCAGGGACAAGCCAGAAGGACCTTATATTTTACAACAACATCTGATGAAGAGGAAAGAAAAGGAAAAGAAACGGCAGTACCATCGGATTCTGAAGAAGAAGAAGAAGAGGAAGAGGAGGACTACTCTGAACAACAATACCCTTCGGCTGATGACAAGTACAAACACCTTGAAGAGCGACTAAGCGCTATGGAAATCCAGAGAGTATCTGAGCTAGATTTTTAAGAGTTGGGGCTGGTGTCAGGAATTGTGATCCCGCCAAAGTTTAAAGTGCCACTATTTGCCAAGTATGATGGGGTGTCTTTCCCTAAAATGCATCTCAGATCATATGTCAGGAAGATTCAGCCACATTCTGCCGATAAATACTTGTGGGTCCACTTTTTCCAAGACAGTTTATCAAGAACACAACTTGATTGGTTCTACCAGTTGGAGAGGGCTGACGTCCACAATTGAGAAGACCTAGCAGCAGCTTTCTATAAACAATATCAATACAACACCGACTTGGTGCCTACCCGTACTCAGCTTCAAAGTATGGCTATGGTTTCCAATGATGGCTTTAAAGATTACGCCCAAAAGTGGAGAGATCTAGCCGGAAGGGTGCAACCCCCTCTATCTGAGAGGGAGTTGGTGGACATGTTCTTGGGAACTCTATCAGGACCTTTCTTCAATCATCTGATTGGGAGTTCTTCTGCAGGGTTTACAAAATTGATTTTAACCGGCGAGAGGATAGAGGCCGGTATAAGAAGTGGGAAAATTCAGAAGGACGCGTCTGCCTCAACAGCTGTGAAAAAGCCCTTCACTGGAAGAAAGGAAGTATTTGTTGTTTATTCACAGAGGAATCAGGGAAGAACCAAGCGCCGACAATGGTGGGGGTCGTTATGATTCCAAAACCTGCATCAGACCAGCCAAGAAATAACCAGCAAAGGGTAGAAAGGCCAGTTCGGCAATTTACCAAGATTAACATGACTCCAGCTCAAGTTCTACCACATCTTCTGAAGTTGAATCTGGCCACTTTGAAGGAGGCCCCAAAGAATCCCAATACTGCGTCTCCACATTACCATCCAAACGCCAGATGCGCGTACCATTCTGAAAGTCCAGAGCACCACACTAACAACTGTTGGGCTCTAAAGAACCAAATTCAAGACCTAATAGACGCGAAGGAGGTTGAGTTTGAAGCGCCTGAGAAACCAAATGTTATTTTCGCTCCAATGCCTAGGCATGGTCATAATGCCAACGCTATTGAAGAAGATCTGTTTGTTGCTACCGTGGATGAATTGTTAACTCCGCTCCCGACCATCAAGTTGAATTTGTTGAAAGTTGGCATCTTCCCAGGTTGTGACAAAGACTGCCATATTTGTCTGTCCTCATCATTTGACTGCCCTCTGTTGAAAGAAGGTATCCAATAACTGATGGATAACCAAGAAATTTTGTTTGAGAATGCTCCTTTTTCGCCCTTTCCAGTTAAAGAAGTTTCAATTATAACCATCTACGCCAATCCTTCTAGGGCCCCTAAAAGACCCGTTAGGATTACACCTGCTCCAAAGACTACTCCGCTTAAGATTACAATGCTCGGGCCGGCCCCTTACAAATTAGATAAAATAGTGCCATGGAACTACGGTGGAGAAATCTACTACCACGGTATTAAACAGGATGAACTGACTTCCGAAGAAGAAATCTCCAAAGAGGACATTTCCGAAATTAGCAATATTGTCGGAACTAGCAAGATTACCCGCAGTGGTAGGATTTTCTCTCCAGAGATTGCCCCTCCAACGGCAGTCTTTGGACCCGTGGCCGTTCCAAAGATTACCTTTGTACCAGTGACTATACCTGCAAGCGTAACTACCGACAAAGACAATACAATTCCTATCCCTACTTCCACTGCTGAGAATAAAGGAAAGAATGTTCAAGAAGAGCATGTCCAAACGAAGGCACAATCACTAGCTATTCTTGAAACATCCAAGAAGGAGATGGAAGAAATCCGGAGGATAATAAAGAAGAGTGATTATGATATGGTTGAACAGTTGGGGCAAACCCCTTCCAAGATCTCTATGCTATCCTTGCTGCTTTGCTCTAAAGCGCATGCCAAAGCTCTGGTAAAATTTCTGAAGACAGCTCATGTGCCGCAAGAGACGTCTGCTGACCAGTTCCAGGACTGCGTGGCCAGTTTGACAGCTGATAATGGCCTGGGTTTCTCTGATGCTGACTTGACACCCAGAGGGAGAAAACACAACGAGGCATTACATGTCTCAGTGGAGTGTAGAGGAATAACCCTAGCCCATGTCTCGGTTGATATTGGATCATCTTTAAACGTCTTGCCAAAGAAAGCCCTTGATAGGTTGGATTGCGAGGGGCTGAATTTAAAACCCAGCAACATAGTGGTGAGAGCTTTTGATGGTTCGAAGAGGATGGTCCACGGGGAGGTGGACATCCCAATAAAGGTGGGAACTCAGGTTTTCAACTCAACCTTCTATGTGATGGACATCCTTCCTTCTTATTCATGTCTGTTGGGACGCCCCTGGATCCACAATGTCGGTGCTATCACCTCCACCTTGCATAAGATGCTGAAGTACCCCGTCCAAGGGAAGATCATAACTGTCCATGGGGAGGAGGAGTACATGATTAGTCATCTGAATTCTTTCTGATATGTGGAGTTGGATGGCGAATTCATTGAAACCCCTTTCCAACATTTTGAAGAAGTCTCTGAAGAAATAGCGGCAACCAAGGCGATATCCCCGATTCCTAAGATCACAAGACCTCCGCTTTGGATGTCATCTCTAAAGGATGCAAGGGAAGTAGTAGAAGAAGGGGGATGGGCCATCTGGGGGAAGCTTCCGGACATTCCGTACAAATCAGACAAGTTTGGCTTGGGGTTTACTTCAGCTGGTCAGAAGGCTGTGTGCCGTGCCCGTGCTGGGGGGCCACCTGTGAAGATTAGCAACCAAGGGGTCAATGCGGTAGAAGACAATGAAGAGGATAGAAGCTTGGAAGATTGGATATTTCCTACTGCCAGCGGAGGACTTCGCAACTGGGAAGCCAGAGACTTCATCCCAATAACTTTCATATCTCAGTAATTTATCTTTTACATTTCTGTTGGACTTGTAATATTCACGAACAATTCGCACTTTAAAAACCTTGTGTCTTACCCGAGGCACAATGGTCCATTTGTAAGGGTTTTTATTTCATCTTCATATGACATTCAATGAATCATGGACGCTTTTTCATATATAAACCTTTTTTGCTCATTGTCTCTCTTTTACATTTTATTGTTTTAAGATGGCTATATCCTTACACACACACACTCACAAATGCAGGTACCCTTCCATTCCGGATCCCATGGGTAACGATACTACTATAGCCTTCAGTGACTCTGAAGATCTGATATACCAAGCCGAATACGAAGGTGGGGAAGATTGTGAGGTGCCAGGGGAATTGGCCAGACTACTACAACAAGAGGAAAGAGCTATTCAGCCTCATGAGGAGCTGTTGGATACAATCAAATTGGGTATCGAGGAAGATAAAAAGGAAATTAAAGTGGGTGCCAATCTAAAGCCAAGTGTCAAAGAGCGCCTAATTCGTCTATTGCATGATTATGTTGAGATCTTTGCCTGGTCATACGAAGACATGCCGAGACTCGATACAGATATCGTGGTACATCGTCTACCTACAAGAGAAGACTGTCCACTAGTGAAACAAAAAGTCCGCCGCATGAGACCTGACATGTCAGAGAATATCAAAGCAGAAGTTATGAAATAGTTCAATGCTGGATTTCTGGTTGTTACTTCTTATCCTCAATGGGTGGCCAACATTGTTCCCGTACCTAAAAAGGACGGCAAAGTGAGAATGTGTGTGGATTATAGAGATTTAAACAGGGTCAGCCCTAAAGATGATTTTCCACTTCCACACATCGACATCCTGGTTGACAATACAGCCCAACACAAAGTATTTTCTTTCATGGACGGATTCTCAGGCTATAACCAGATCAAAATGGCACCTGAGGACATGGAGAAAACTACATTTGTCACACAGTGGGATACGTTCTGCTACAAAGTGATGCCATTCGGACTGAAGAATGTCGGGGCAACCTATCAACGCGCCATGGTAGCTTTGTTTCATGATATGATACATCATGAGATAAAGGTCTACGTAGATGACATGATAGCCCGATCACAAACTGAAGAAGAACACCTTTATCACTTGCAAAAGCTGTTTGTCAGATTGAAGGAGTACAAGTTAAGATTGAATCCAAACAAGTGCACATTCGGAGTCCGGTCCGGTAAACTCTTAGGTTTCATTGTCAGCAACAAAGGCGTTGAGGTTGATCCTGCCAAGGTTAAAGCAATACAAGAAATTCCTGCTCCTCGCACTGAGAAGGAAGTCAGAGGTTTTTTGGGACGCCTAAACTATATTGCCAGATTCATTTCTCACCTAACGTCTACTTGTGAACCAATCTTCAAGCTGTTGAAGAAAGATCAAGTAGTCAGATGGAATGATGAATGTCAGATTTCTTTCGAGAAAATCAAGGAGTATTTACTAGAGCCTCCTGTCTTGATGCCACCAGTCAAGGGAAGACCACTAATCATGTATCTGACCATTTTAGAGAACTCAATGGGGTGCGTACTAGGGCAGCATGACGAGTCTGGCCAAAAAGAGCACGCTATTTATTACCTGAGCAAAAAGTTTACCGACTGTGAAACTAGATATTCACTGCTCGAGAAATCTTGTTGCGCTTTGGTATGGGCTGCTCGCCGGCTAAGACAGTATATGTTGACTCATACCACTTTGCTGATATCTAAGATGGATCCGATAAAGTACATCTTTGAGAAGCCTGCTCTGTCTGGGAGGATAGCTAGATGGAAGATGATCTTAACAGAATATGATATACAATACACAACCCAAAAAGCTATAAAGGGCAGTGTCCTATATGATCATCTTGCTCATCAAGCTGTAGAAGATTATCAGTCCATGAAGTTTGACTTCCCTGACGAAGACATCATGACAGTAGACAACTGCGAAGAAATCAGGCCATATGACGGACCCGAACAAGGATCCCGATGGACCCTGTACTTTGATGGGACATCCAATGCACTTGGTAACGGTATCGGCATTGTACTCATATCTCCGGAAGGATGCCATACTCCTTTCACTGCCAGACTTTGCTTCAACTGTACGAACAACATGGCAGAATACGAAGCATGCATCTTTGGTCTCAAGGCTTCCATAGACTTGGGAATCAAATCTTTAGATGTTTTTGGGGATTCAGCTTTGGTCATCATTCAAATCAAAGGAGAATGGGACACTAAGCATCCAAATCTTATCCCTTACAAAGAACATGTTTTGACATTGCTACCACATTTCGAGCAGATTACCTTCGAGCATTTCCCGCGAGAATAAAATCAGCTAGCAGATGCTCTAGCTATAATGTCATCTATGTTTAAACTTAATTGGGATAACGAGGCTCCCCAAATCACCATTGAACGAATGGATGAACCAGCACACTGTCACGAGATTAATACCGAAGAAGTAATGGACCAGCCCTGGTTTCATGAAGTCAAAAGGTATCTCGAGGCTCAAGAATACCCAAAAGGAGCTTCAATCAATGACAAAAAGTTCCTAAGGAGATTCTCTGCTAAGTTCTTCCTAAGTAATGGCATCCTGTACAAACGTAATCATGATTCTATTCTGCTCTGTTGTGTGGACAAAATTGAAGCTGAAAAGATCATGGCTGAATTGCATGAAGGTACCTTTGGCACTCACTCTAGTGTGCATACGATGGCGAAGAAAATTCTACGGGCAGGCTATTATTGGTCTACCATGGAAGCAGACTGCTATCAACACTCCCGGACCTGTCATAAGTGTCAAATCTATGCAGACAAGGTGCACGTGCCTCCGGTTCCTCTAAATGTCTTAACAGCTCCATGGCCTTTCGCTATGTGGGGAATTGATATGATTGGGGAGATCAAGCCTACAACCTCCAATGGACACCGTTTCATTCTGGTGGCCATTGACTATTTCACCAAATGGGTCGAAGCAGCTTCCTTCGCATCAGTTACTAAGAATGTTGTTGCCCGCTTCATCAAGCAGAATCTCATTTGCCGGTACGGTATCCCAGAAAGGATCATCACTGATAACGGTACAAACTTTAACAATACTATGATCACCGCCCTGTGCGAGCAGTTTAAGATTCAACATCACAATTCATTCCCCTATCGGCCAAAGATGAATGGTGCAGTCGAAGCTGCTAATAAAAACATTAAAAAGATCATACAAAAGATGACAGTCACCTACAAAGACTGGCATGAAATGCTACCGTTTTCTCTCCACGGGTACCATACCACGACTCTCACATCAACTGAGGCAACACCCTATTCTTTGGTTTATGGCATGGAGGCTGTTTTGCCTATCGAGGTTCAGATCCCCTCTTTGAGAATCATGAAGGATGCAGGTTTGAGTGAAGACGATTGGATCCAGACCCGATTCGATCAACTAAACATAATTGACGAAAAGAGACTTACTGCTGTTTACCACGGTCAGACGTATCAAAAATGGATGATCAAGGCTTTCAACAAGAAAGTCAGACGCCAAGTATATCAAGTTGGGGATCTAGTGATAAAGCGCATCATCTTGCCACAAAGTGATCCCAGGGGGAAATGGACTCCTACCTATGAAGGACCATTTGTAATCAAGAATATCTTTTCTGGTGGGGCAATGATCTTAACCACCATGGACGGCGACAGCCTGCCACACCCTGCGAACGCAGACATAGTCAAAAGATACTACGCATAAGAGACCCGCTAGGTTGACACACCTAAGCAAAAAAAGGGCATCTTGGCGAACCAAAAGGTTCGGGAAAAAATTAGGGATAAAATAAAAAAAATTTTGTACACCCGGCAAGTTGAAAACCCGAAAGGGCGACTTGGGCAAAAAAGGGTTTCTCGGTGGACTGAAAACCCGAAAGGGCGGTCTAGGCAATATTTAGGGAATTAAAGCGTATGACTATGTCTCGTCGGATCACTTTAAGGATAATCTCTTCACTAAAAAACCTGGAGCTTCTGATCAATTCAATCATCTTCGGACGAAGAAACAAATGGACAAGATACTCAGAGCTACGAAGGCTATAGAAGAATGGGAACCCCATGGGATTATTACACATAGCCATCTTTCTTTGTATAAATTTTTATTTCTTTTTATGACACCATCCTCTTACTAGGATGTCTGTCTCCTTTGTACAAAATACTTATTCAAAGTAAATACAAAGATATATCCTTTAAAGTATAGAAAACTATTTGCCTTTTTCTTTACACTTGTGTTTTATTTGCAAAAATGTCCAATGATTCATTAATGAACATATGCATTTGAACATATTTACTGTTTACAAATAAACAAGATGGAAAAGAACAATTACTGACAGGTTGAAAGAATAGGAAAACGTCTTTAGGCTATTCCATGAGCAATCCTTACAGTACATCATTAAGATCCCTAGTGGAGCTAAAACTTTCAATACCCAGCGAAAGCCATTCAGTTTCTCCAAATTCCCCAGCAAGTTGTCTTGAAGCCCGAAAATCAACCGGATAATAGTTAACTTTTGTCTCTCCCCAACCTAGGATAATTCCCCAGTAGAGTGGCAGACGACCTAAACTCCTGAACTTTTTCCAAACTGGAATAAGCTTTTTCCCCACAGAGTTTTTATTGATCCCTAACAGATTGAAGATTCTCATTATTAATTCCCAGTAGAAGTCATCAAAACTCTCTGGATCCCTCAAGCAGATTACTCAAGTAGTATATGGCATTGCTCACAACAGAATTTTTGTCAATACTCCAACTTCAAGACATGAAGAATCCACATATCCTTAGCAATCAAGGATTTATTGTTCCCAGCAGCAGTCAAGGATTTTTTTTCTCAGTAAATCAGCTTACATGCGCATATATTACATCCATATATCATAAACATTGATAAAGTACATATATTGCATCATACATTTCATGCAACATAACTTTGTGTTTCAGCTAACATTTTACCCTTTTCAGGATGAGATTAACAACTACCGTTTAACAATATGAAATCATGATACAGTACAGATACACTCCAGAAACGGAAGTTATTTTGTTACTCATTCAGATCCTAGTTCAGATACAGTCCAGATATGCTCTAGACAAGGATGCCATTCTGATACTCATTCAGATTCAACACTCAAATACAGTTTAGATACGCTCCAGACACAGAAGCCATTCTATTACTCATTCAGAATTCAACTTTCAGATCCAATTCAAATACACTCCAGACACGGAAGTCATTATGTTACTCTTTCAGACTTTAACATTCAGATATAGTTCATATACGCTCCAGATACGGATGCCATCCTGATACTCATTCAAATTTCACATTCAGATACAGTACAAATACTCTCTAGACGTGAATGCTATTTTGTTTCTCATTCAGATTTCAAGTCTCCAGATACAGCTCAGATACGTTCCTGACGCGAACACTATTCTGATACTTATTCTTCTGACTTACAACGTACAATTCAGCAAACATTCTTGGATGGCATCTACAATCCCATCTCCAACAAGATTATATCACCTCTCCAAATGGCATCTTTAAGCCCATTCCCTCAACTACACTTTGTCGAGTGCAAATTTATGGGCACTCTAGTGTCCAATCATCTTTTACCTTCGAGTCACGAACGGCAAAGCTCGCCAATCTAACTCTTCAGGTTCAAGAAGATTGAACAGGGGCAGCTGTTGTACCCCAAAATTTTCCCTCTCATTTATCAAGATTTTTCTCACAAGACTTCTTGGACTCAAGACAGGATTAGGGTTTGCTCAGCTCAGGACATCTCATCTTGCACTGATAACCCAAAATTAGGGTTTGAGTTTGCACAAGGATTTTTGGACCACCAATGCTTCATGTGATTTCATACATCATCTTGGACCCCTAAGATTTCTCATGTTAAGTTTCAAGCCTTGAACCACATTTTTTATCAGTCAATTGGACATTTGACCTAAAAATCAACTGTATTGGGGAAAAAGTCAACCATGGCCAATTTACAGTCAAACTTCATAATTTTTGATCCACATCAACATTTTAGACTCCTATGTACCATTTGATCAAGTTTGGATCATAACTCCTCAAGAAATTTGATCAAATCATCAAAAGGGAAAATGGTCAAAATTAGGGTTTTGACTGAGAAAGGGCAATTTCTGATTTTTAACCTAGCCAATGACCAATTTAGTTCAAACATGATTTCAAGGGTTCAATGACACCATATTTACCTAATTACATGGTTCAAAAGATCTCACGTTCATTGGATTGACAGATGAATTTTGCAATCAACTGATCAAAAGTCAACTGTGCACTGAAAAGTCAAACTTTGACTTTTTGGTCAAAATCAAGTTCCAAGGGTCATAATTCATCAAGATATGTCAAAATATGAAACTTTTTCACCAAGAAACTCAAAATTGAAAATTAGGGTTTTGAATTTGAAAATTTTCATAACTTAGAATTTTTCTAAGTATAAAAATTTTCTTATTTTTTTCCAACTTTTCACCACTTTTTCACCATGATGCATTTTGATTCAAGAAAAACTTCCAACATGAAAGTTGTAGTCCTCCATGAAATCTACAACTTTGCTTCACAAACATTTCCCAAAAGATGCTTTTATCTCAAGTTATGAATTTGTGAATATAGGTCCATGAACTTCTTAACTTAGTGAAATTTTGCCCTAATTTAGGCAGGTTTTGGACCCAACTTCATGGACATTTTTCACCTAGTTCCAAGAGGTATCTCAAATTGCATTTCAAATATGTATTATAAATCATATTTCAAGATTTCCAAAATGTCCAAGAACTCCCCAAGATGATTTTTGAGTAGGGAGAATCGAAGGAGGGAAGTTGGCATTTTCCCACTTTTGTTCAAGCCATTTTCACATAGCATCAAGTTGCAAATCACATCTATACTGGTTGTATCTTGCTTTACAGGTCCTAAGCTTTCTATACACTCCATAATTAAATGCAAATTCATAGTCTAAAAGCATTATATTTGCTTTTGAAGCTTTACACAAGATGCATTTCCATTTTTGGCCAAAAGGTTACAATGCCATTTTCATAAAGGGCAACTTTTGCAACTTTGTCAATCTTGAGCATTGAACTTGTCTCTTTGATACAGGAAATCTACACAACTCTCAAGCAATGTGTACCAACTCTTATCAGCTCTCAAGCCATCTAGTACAAGCATGTGGGATTGGTCACTTCACTTTACTTAAAATGCAAGAAAAGTTGCAAAAGATTCTAGAGCTTGCACAACTAGTGAGGGCTGACTTTGTATCCATTCTCTACATATTTGCAAACTGGTTATAATGCATAGCACGATTGGCTTGCACCTAAAACACTCTCAAAATGAAAAACTCCAAAATTCTGCCAAAACTCACAGTTTCTGCAAAACCATAGCCAACTCTCATTTGGCTCGTGCGTTTTGTGTTTAAAAACTTCAAGCGTCTCATACACATCATACCAAAGCAGTCCAAGCCATCACCCTGGTTCTGTAACCCTTGTTTCAGCATCCACCATTTTCACTTTGGAAGCTTGCAGTTGGACTTGGTCAGAGAGTTTAAGCGATCCTCAGAGCAAGCTAAGCATTGGAATAGGTTCAGGGAAGTTCAAGGAAGCTTAAACAATCACCATGCCTCCATTAAAGTCCCTACATTGTCCTACACAAATCCAGCTGAAGGAGGTATTTTCTTGAACTCTATCTCTCTAAATAGGCATCCTCAAGCCACGATTTGTGAAGAAAAAATGTAGTCCATGTCATAATGAAACTGTACATATCCATACTTTTCATTTATATTAATTATGCTGAGAGAATTTGAAGATTGAAAATTCTGGAAAAGTTAGGTCACAAATTAGGGCTACCAAAATTCTCTTTGATCTTTAAGAATTAGGTTACATAATTTATATTGTTGGAATCGTGAGCTCAAATGCCACATGATTCATGTTATGAGATTTTGTTTTTGTGCAAGCATAAGAGAGTTACAGATTTAAACTGAAGCGCGCGCAGGGAAGCTTGGCCAGAGGACAGGGATGATGTTCTGGGTTTTTTGGCGTCTTGGGCTTTTTGTTTTTGATATTTACACCCCCTGACTTATTATTTGCACCCCACTGGCTAAACTTTTTATATTTTATATTTTCTTCATATATTTATATTTAATACTTTCATTTATTTTTCTTAATGATAAAAAAATACCAAAAAATAATTTATTTATTTTCACACTTTTATTTTATTTTTTTATTATTTTCTCACATGAAAAATAATTTATTTTGATAAATAGAGTTTATTTTCTTAAATAACTTGTAAATATATTTAAAAATACTTAATACTTTTATTATATATTTTATACTCATAAAAACTTATTTTTGTACATATTTAATTTTTAATATTTATATATATTATTTATTATGTTCTTATACAAAAAATGTACAAAATAATAAATATAGAACATTATCTTCTTTAACTAAAAATTAGGGTTTACCCCTTTCAAAAAGAATTAATATATTTTTTCCTTATAATTTTTAGGGTTTAAATTAAATATATTTCTCACACAAAAATAAGACATAAAACATTTTTAACATACACATTTTGCATTGCATTTTAAATATTTGTCTTATATTTATTTAAATTCGCACAATGTTTGATTTGGTTGTAATAATATATGTAGATTTATATTTGTGCAAAATCCCCATTCAAACTTGTATCCCCCCTCCCATAATAATTGTTGTAATAGCTTAGTTTATTTTATGCAATTTATCGCTTTTATACCATGCTTAGTAATTAGGGTTTGCATGACAAGAACAAATATCAAAACAAATAGAAAACCCTAAATGCAATACAAAAGCATGAAAATGACACACTTTGCACACAAGCACCCTTAGGGTTTCTCCCACTTGGTTGCCCAAAATAAAATGGCCATGTTACGCATGCGAAGTATCTTGGCAAAACAATACGATTATAAGATCATAGTCCCTCGATGACGCTATACAAAGGTTGCCTAAACAAAATGATCTTGGTCCCTCAAAAATGCTAAGATACTTGGCAACATCTCAAAGGTCTTTCTTGTGTTTTTTTACCTTTCCTTTTGGATAAAAGAAAAGTCGGTGGCGACTCTTGCTAACCGCGACATTTGCGAACACAAACGCAAAACCTCAAGTCAGTTCTCCCACCGCATCATAATTTCCTACCAAATCAATGGTAAGGCAACAATATCAAAGGAAAATAAAATGAACAAGAAAGACATTTGAGTAGGTAGATTGCTCCTAATTAATTTCTCCATTTCAAAACAAACATCCTTGCTATTTTCAAAACAATCACATACACTTTCAAACATCTTACAAAATTGAAAAAAATTTCAAAAGATAAAACATATTTGTATACATTCTTACGAACGAGAATCATTACAAAGATTGCCTAAACAATGGCCTCTTTACAAAATACTTTCAAAAACTACACAAAGCACAATTTCAAACAAAAAGCAAGTGATCCAGCAAGTAACTAAGAGCCCATGGAAAACCATGGATGAAAAGGGTGCTAATACCTTCCCTTTTCATAATCTACCCCCCGAACTCAAGAAATAATCTCAAAGGTCTTTCCTGTGCTTTTTCACCTTTCCTTTTTGGATAAAACAAAAGTCAGTGGCGACTCTTACTAACCGCAACATTTGCGATAAAACGCAAAACCCTCAAGTCAGTTCTCCCACTGTATCACAGAACTGGCGACTCTGTTGGGGATATTCTAAAAGTGGGGTTACCTTAGGGATAGATCACATTTACTTGCTTACATTGTTTGACTTATATGCTTTACATTATGGTTCTTTGTTTGGGTTTGAATCCTTTACCCTGATTTAGGATACATTATAGGTAAGTAGCAATACATTGTGGAAACTGTGCGGGGTATACCGACATGGTCTAAGCAATAGCTATGTTAGTGCGACATATTTGTGGGTACCTGTAGCCTTTGAGTTAATCAAAGAGAATATGGGGCCGCTGAGTAATGTCATGAAGCACTAATGAACTTTTAGAACCTTTACTTGACCAACTTGTCCATTTAGGATGTAGTGAGATGACCGGCTTTAGTGCGGTCCGAAGTTGGTAGATACTCGATACAACATTCATTAAGGTTTGGTTTCTTGGGATATTTCAGTCGCCATTAAAGAGGCTTGTGCTGAAACAATGACCAAGGAAACAAACCAGTGATATTGAGCTCCGTAGAACACAATTACTATTACTAGGACATGTTTGAGTTAACTAAACTTCTAGAGGGTACTTACCTATAAAATTCCTTGCAAGCCTAAACCTAAGGATTTGTTTGCTTTGTTTGTATATACATACTTGTACATAACATCATGAACATCATATACATTCACTAACCATTTCAAGGATTTTTGGTGAAATTCTGGCAACAGATACTTAATGTCACAGTGAATGTTATGACACCGTATCTGACACACTTCAAGACAGTAAATTAAAAACAGTAAAGAACACAATCAATTGTTAACCCAGTTCAGTGTGTAACAACACCTACTGTGGGAGCTACCAAGCCAGGGAGGAAATTCATTATAAGAGATATTAATTCAGGAATAAACCAACCAGTTTATCTCCTTCACTTAAGACCTACCCAATGCAACTTCAATCTAAGTTCAACTTAAACCTGAGTTCCTACTCACTCCCCCTCAATCACAGCAGTGATACTAAACTATTGATTAATGAGATTATAAAGACATTCTTCGGTACACACACTTGATTTTGCTTCACAGCTTTAATCAAGTGACACAAACACTCGTGCTTCAAAGCTTTGAGTAATAAACAACCCTAACTTGATTTTTCTTCAAAGCTTTAATCAAGTGACACAAACACTTGTGCGTCAAAGCTTTGAGTGATACACAACCCTTACAATCAAATCCTACTCCAAGTCACTTATCACAATGATAATTGCTTGGCTCACAGTAGTTACAACTATACAATCCCTTATTGATCTTTTGTCAAAAAGTGTTACTAACCATTAATCTTCATGAGGAATATATAGGCAGACTATTCTTCAGTTAGGGCTTCCATGAAAATATCTAGGGTTAACTAAAGTTAACCTAAAGACTTGGTCTTAGGCTTTCATCATACCAGACTAGGGTTAAGCAAGGTTAATCTAATGTCCACGTGAGCATCTGATCTGGACTGTATATATCAACTTAGAGAAGCATACCAGATTCCTGAAAAATCTCAGGAATAACAAATCTGTATAAATGTTAGATCAGTACAGGATGTCTTAACATTGGTTATGACAACAAGAATCCTGCTCACTGATTTTGGTAGAATACACTATATATGATCATTGCTTAATGATCATGATAAACACCTCATACTGAGTAGATCCTGTATGACATTCTTTTATGCAGAATGTACCTTTATCCCAGAATGTTATGACATCAGTCATGACATTCGCAACTCTGGTTTTACCAAAATAATGCCAACAAACAAACACTTACAAACTCCCCCTTTGGAAATTTTTTGGCTAAAACCCCTAAACAATCAGAGATTAGAATGCAGCAGAATTTTTAATAACAGCTACCAAGTCTAATTCTACCAAAATTACCACAAATTCTTCTCCCCCTTTTTAGCCATAAAGAGGCCAAAGATACTTGTACTTTTAAGTTATACAGTCATCCAAAAGGAATAATAAAAAATAAAAAAAACACAGAAATAATATGAAGTCATTTGGCAGCAACAAGTTCCAGCAGCAATTTTTTCAACAACATTGACCTTCAGGCACTGTCATCTTCAGAGGAAGCATTATCTTCAGCATTATGCTGGTCTTCATCAGCATCCTCTTCCCTTATTTGTTCTTCATTCTCCTCCTGTTCTAGTCTAGCAATCAGCTCTTCTAGAGTCCTTTTTCTTGTATCAAGCTCTCTGCAGGTTTCTTTTAGCACAGCTATAACATCAGTTTTCTTGGAATGAGATTTGACAATTGATGTCTCAGCAGATGTCATAACAATGTCAGGGACATGTGTTCCCTGAAACAGCTTATAGTGCAAACCAAGAGCAGGGGCTCTTTTGCATACAGAGTCTTTTTCAACCAGAATATCAGGATACTGAGCAATGATTATACCACACAGGAGAGAGGGAAAAGCAATAGGGCCTTTAATAGCACAGCTTCCAGCATGTTTCAATGTTTGATCAAAGATGTACTTGCCATAATCAAAGTTTTTCCTGGTTCCAACAGCATAGATAAATCTTCCCAATCTTGAGGAAATGGTGGATTTGTGGTTGGTGGGAACCCAGTTAGCTGCACCAATTTTGTGCAGTATGGAAAACTTCATGCTCATCTTGCTTGCATTTAGCTTTCCTTTCAAGGGCCAGAGCTTGACTTGCTTGGCAGTGATGGTTTGACAAACTTGGTTGTCAGTAACTTCAAGCTCAGGTTGAGTATCATCAGGCCTTCCTAGGAAATTGTTTATCACAGTAGGAGAGAAATTTAATTTTCTTCCTCTCACATAAACACTCATAAAATCAGCTGACTTTCCATCAGCACATCCATCAGACAAATTTACTATGAATTCTTTGACAAAAATCTCATAGCAGTTGGAAAACTTGACCATTGTTTTCATCAGGCCAGCAACTTTGATTAGATCCACGATTTCCTTACACTCAATAGCACTGTTGTTCAGCTCTCTCTCCAAGGCAATCCTTTTCAGAAACACATACTTCCACCTGCTTGCATTTTCTGGATGGTGAAAGGAGATGTTGTCAACGGCAACTTCAGGGACTTTAGGCTGTTTGCTAGAAGAGGGTTTCTTCTTGAGAGGAATGTTTGGAACATTGCTCTCAACATCAAAATCAAAGTATGATTCCTCATCAGATTCAGAGGGTTCAGGATCCTTCCTTTTCTTGGCTATTGGTTGTCTCAAAGGTTTTGAGAGACTACCAATAGGTACTCTAGCTTTTACCTTCCCTTTCCCTTTCGACATTCCAGCTTTTTGATCCTTCTCAGCTTCTACTTTAGTCTTGTTCTCAGACCTGGTTTTCTTATGAACAACTTTAGTAGCCTTCTCTTTGGAGGGGCTTTGGGAAGCATTCTGCTTTTCTTTTCTGCTTATCATCCTTCTATCTATGCTAGGGTTAATATTAACAATTAAATCATTGTCCGAGTATTCTTCATCAACATCAATAACCGGGGGTTCAACAGCCTTGTCAGTAGGGTTCTGGTGATCATCATGTTTTTCTGGAGATTTCCTAATGTTGTCATCAGGTGTCTCAACATTCTGAGTGACATCTGGATCCATTTCTACATTAGGACTAGCAGTTTCTTGGTTCAAAGGTACAGAAATGCCAGGAACAGAGTGATTCTCATTGAGAATCCTAGTGAATAGTCTGGCAATAGCTTGATGTACATAAGCAGAACCTTCCCTATTTGCTATCTCTGGAGGAACAGAAGATGATGGTTGATAAGATTTACCAGATGGAGAGGCTTGTGATCTTCTTGCATGTCTGGTCCGCAGCTTCTTGACCTTAGTGGGATCAGCTGCCAGTTCACGAAGAGGAGTTATCTCAAGAACATCAGTATCCATGCAGTTTGTGATTGCCCTAGGTTCGCTGTCAGAGGATGCGGAAGAAGTAGTCGCCTTTGAAGAAGATGATGACATGGATTTTTGAGACATTTTGAGTGATTTAGAAAATAAGTAACAGTGAGAGTGAAATCTTCGTTTGAGAGAATGGAGATTGTTGTAGGAACGCGAGAAGAGGGAGATATATGAATGTCTATTCAACTTCTTAAAATTTTGGAAAGAAATAGGGAAACAGATGATTAGCCCAATCAGAATAGACTTAACTAAAATATCTCCTTCATCCCTTGTTTTAAGCAAAATTAATTGCTACATCTCTTCATATTGGCAAATACCCAGCTTGCCCCTCAAATTTTCAAATTGACTAGCATCAAGTGCCTTGGTGAAAATGTCAACCAGTTGTAGTTCAGTGGCAACATGTTCTAGCTTTATCACCTTTTCCTCCACAAGATCTCTGATGAAGTGATGTCTAATGTCAATATGCTTAGTCCTGTTGTGCTGTATAGGATTCTTGGAAATGTTTATAGTACTCAGATTGTCACAGTACAATGTCATGACATCTTGTGTGACATTATACTCAGTTAGCATTTGTTTCATCCAGATCATTTGAGAGCAGCTGCTACCAACTGCTATGTATTCAGCTTCAGCAGTAGATAGAGACACACAGTTCTGTTTCTTGCTGAACCAAGAGACAAGATTATTTCCCAAAAAGAAGCATCCTCCAGAGGTGCTCTTTCTATCATCAGCACTACCAGCCCAATCAGCATCACAGTAACCAGACAGAATTGGTTCACATCCATGAGAGTACAGCAAGCCATAGTTGTAAGTTCCACTCACATACTTCAGAATTCTTTTCACATGGTTGATGTGACTTACTTTGGGTTCAGCCTGGTATCTTGCACATACTCCAACTGCAAAAGCAATGTCAGGTCTTCTGGCTGTATAGCAGACTTCCTATCATGCTACTGTACAAGCTTTGATCCATATTAACCCCACTTGTGTCTTTGGACAACTTTAAATGAGTAGGTGCAGGAGTCCTTTTGTGACTGGCTTTCTCCATTCCAAACTTCTTGACAATATTCTTTGCATACTTGCTTTGAGACAGAAAAATTGAGTCTTCCATCTGTGTGACTTGCAGTCCAAGAAAGTAGGTCAATTCTCCCATGAGGCTCATTTCAAATTCAGCTTGCATCTGGTCAGCAAAATTTTTAAGCATTTTATCTGACATTCCTCCAAACACTATGTCATCAACATAAATTTGAGCTACCATTATCTTTCCTCCTTCATTTTTGACAAAAAGAGTTTTATCCAAGCCTCCTTTCCTGTATCCTTTGTCAGTGAGGAATTTTGTCAATCTATCATACCAGTCTCTAGGAGCTTGTTTCAGACCATATAGAGCTTTCCTCAATTTGTAGACATGATCAGGACAGTTTGGATCCACAAATCCTTTAGGCTATTCCACATATACTTTCTCATTTAAGTGCCCATTTAGGAAGCCACTCTTTACATCCATCTGAAATAGATTAAACTTAAGGAGAGAAGCAACTCCCAAAAGAAGTCTGATTGATTCCAGTCTGGATACAGGAGCAAAAGTTTCATCAAAATCAACCCTTTCAACTTGAGTGTAGCCTTGAGCAACAAGCCTTGCCTTATTCCTGGTGACAACTCCTTCAGCATCTGATTTGTTCTTGTAGATCCATTTTGTGCCAATAATGTTTGTTCCTTCTGGTTTAGGAACTAACTCCCATACTTCATGTTGCTTGAATTGGTTCAATTCATCTTGCATTGCTCCAATCCAGTATTCATCAGTCAAAGCCTCCTTAACATTTTTTGGTTAAATCTTAGATACAAAGCAAGAGTTTGAGATGATTTCTCTAGATCTTGTAATGACTCCACTGTTAGGGTCTCCTATGATGAGTTCCTTAGGATGGTCTTTCTGAATTCTGATGGAAGGATCTTTGTTAGCTTCCTTTGATTCAGACTCTGATGAAGTAGTTTTAGCTACATCATCCTTTTTAGACACTTGAGTTGAAGTCTCAAAGAATGTCTCAACATCATATGGGACATTTGTTTCCTCATGGTAATCAACAACTATGACATTTATAGATTCCATCATAGCTTTGGTCCTGGAATTGAATACCCTATATGCTCTGCTGTTGGTAGAGTATCCTAGGAATATTCCTTCATCACTTTTAGGATCCATCTTTCTCCTTTGTTCACGATCTGTCAGAATATAGCATTTGCTTCCAAAGACATGGAAGTACTTTACTGTAGGCTTTCTTCCTTTCCATAGTTCATAAATGGTGGATGATGTTCCCTTTCTCAAGGTGACCCTGTTATGGACATAACAGGCTGTATTCATAGCTTCAGCCCAAAAATGAATAGGAAGTCCTTTGGCATGTATCATTGCTCTGGAAGATTCCTGTATAATCCTGTTTTTCCTTTCCACAACTCCATTTTTTTGAGGAGTTATGGGTGAAGAAAATTCATGATTGATTCCTTCTGAGGAACAGAACTCATCAAACTTACTGTTTTCAAATTCTTTGCCATGATCACTTCTGATTCTGAAAATGCATCCTTCTTTTTCTCTTTGAATTCTTTTGCACATTTCCTTAAATACATCAAATACATCATACTTTTCCATAATGAAGTTAATCCAGGTGAATCTGGAAAAATCATCCACAACAACATAAGCATATCTCTTTCCTCCAAGACTTTCCACCTGCATTGGACCCATCAGATCCATATGTAGAAGTTCTAGCACCTTAGAGGTGGTCAGATGTCTTGTCTTTGGATGTGACATTCTAATTTGCTTTCCAACCTGACATTCACCACAAACTCTCCCTTCATCAATTTGAAGCCTTGGAATCCCTCTGACTGCCTCTATGGATATGATCTTTTCATCCCTCTTAGATGTAAATGACCAAGTTTTTGGTGCCACGGTTTCACTTCCTTTTCTTCTTTGGCTATAGAGCATACAGAAGAGTAATTAGTGTTCTCAGACTCCCATAAGTAACAGTTGTCTTTTGATCTGACTCCTCTCATTACAACTTCTTGTTTTTCATTAGTTACAAGACATTCAGACTTGGTGAAGTTGACCTTGAATCCTAGATCACATAATTGACTGATACTTATGAGATTAGTAGTCAAGCCATTTACCAGCAACACTTCATTTAGGTTTGGAACTCCAGGGCAGTCCAAGTTTCCAACTCCTTTGATTTCTCCTCTAGCACCATCTCCAAAAGTGACATAACTAGTAGTATGAGGTTTAACATTATTCAGAAGATTCTTGATTCCAGTCATGTGTTTAGAGAATCCACTGTCAAAGTACCAGTCTTCCTTGGCAGAAACTCTGAGGGAGGTGTGAGCTATCAGGGCTGCAGACTTTTTCTTCCACTGTTGAGTATATGGTGCCTTGTTAGACTTAGGTTTGACAATTGGGGTCTGATTAGGATATCCATATAATCTGAAGCATAATGGCTTTATGTGACCAAACCTTCCACAATGATGACATCTCCATCTTTGATACTTTTTCTTCATATTTCTCTGTTCTGGATGTTGAGTGCTATGTTGTGACATCTGCTTTGACATTTGTTTATCAGGCCTGATCTTCTTCTTGTCTACAGTAGATTTCTTTGCAGCCACAAATCCTAGACCAAACTTGTTCCTCACATTTTGTCCAGCCTGAAGGATTTCTTCCAACTTGTCAGTTCCATTTGTCAGCATCTTAACAGACTTGGTCATCTGATCAAGTTTTGAGTTTAGCATTTGAACTTCACCTTCAAGATGGTTTATAGTGTCAGTGCCTGCCTTCTTTTCAGCCTCCAATTTTACTATGAGTTTTTTCTGTTTCTCATTTTGCTGGAAGACTTCAGCACTTCTGATACATAGCTTATTGTAGGTGTCAGCAACTTCTTCAAATGTCACTTCCTCATCACTAGAGTCACTATCAGAGTTACAAATACCAGCTAGTGCAGTGACTAGTTTAGCAGATTCTTCTTCAAAGTTACTTTCTGAGTCACAATCAGACCAAGTAACAAACATTCCTTTCTTTTGTTTCTTAAGAAAGGTAGGACATTCAGCTCGAATGTGCCCATATCCTTCACATCCATGACATTGGATTCCTCTGCCTTGATTTCCCTTTTCTTCAGACTTAGGTCTTCTGCTGGAATCATAGGATCTGCTAATGTCAGAGGGAATGTTCTTGACATTTGACCTTGACTTTGGGTCCATTCTCTTAATGAGTTTGTTGAACTGTCTTCCAAGCATAGCTATAGCTTCTGAAATATTCTCTTCATCACCCTCCTTATTTTCATCTTCAGTATTGGATACAAGTGCTATGCTCTTGTTTTTCTTGTCAACATTGTCACTGATCCCCATCTCAAAAGTCTGAAGTGACCCAATGAGTTCATCAACCTTCAAGTTGCAGATATCCCGAGCTTCCTTTATAGCAATCACTTTCATTGCAAATCTTTTAGGCAAGGATCTGAGAATCTTTCTCACCAGCTTTTCTTCTGACATCTTTTCTCCCAATGCTCCTGAGGTGTTGGCAATTTCCAAGATGTTCATGTGAAACTCATGAATGGTATCATCTTCCATCATCCTTAGGTTCTCAAATTTGGTAGTAAGCATCTGAAGCCTTGACATTTTTACTTTGCATGTACCCTCATGGGTGGTTTTGAGAGTGTCCCAAACACCTTGGCCAGTTCACATTGATGTACTAGTCTGAATATGTTTCTATCAATTCCATTGAACAAGTCATTTAATGCTTTGGAGTTACCCAGGGCTAACTCATCTTCTTCTTTGCTCCATTCTTCCTCAGGTTTCAGACTGGTCGACCCATCTTTCCCAGTTATGATGGGATGGTTCCATCCTTTGTCAGCAGCTCTCCAAGCCCTTTTGTCCAGTGATTTCAAGAAGGAAATCATACAAGGTTTCCAGTAGTCATAATTTGATCCATCCAGAATAGGTGGTCTGTTCCCAAATCCTCCTTCCTTTTCCATAGCTCCAGAAAATGATATCCCTAGATCTCACCCAGTAAGACAGGCAGGGTGCCTGCTCTGATGCCAATTGAAATTCTGGAAACAGATACTTAATGTCACCATGAATGTTATGACACTGTATCTGACACACTTCAAGACAGTAAATTAAAAACAGTAAAGAACATAATCAATTGTTAACCCAATTCAGTGTGTAACAACACCTACTCTGGGGGCTACCAAGCCAGGGAGGAAATTCACTATAAGAGATATTAATTCAGGAATAAACCAACCAGTTTATCTCCTTCACTTAAGACCTACCCAATGCAACTTCAATCTAAGTTCAACTTAAACCTGAGTTCCTACTCACTCCCCCTCAATCACAGCAGTGATACTAAACTATTGATTAATGAGATTATGAAGACACTCTTCAGTACACACACTTGATTTTGCTTCACAACTTTAATCAAGTGATACAAACACCCGTGCTTCAAAGCTTTGAGTAATAAACAACCCTAACTTGATTTTGCTTCAAAGCTTTAATCAAGTGACACAAACACTCGTGCTTCAAAGCTTTGAGTGATACACAACCCTTACAATCAAATCCTACTCCAAGTCACTTATCACAATGATAATTGCTTGGCTCACAGTATTTACAACTATACAATCCCATATTGATCTTCTGTCAAAAAGTGTTACTAACCATTAATCTTCATGAGGAATATATAGGCAAACTATTCTTCAGTTAGGGCTTCCATGAAAATAGCTAGGGTTAACTAAAGTTAACCTAAAGACTTGGTATTAGGCTTTCATCATACCAGATTAGGGTTAAGCAAGGTTAACCTAATGTCCACGTGAGCATCTGATCTGGACTGTATACATCAACTTAGAGAAGCATACCAGATTCCTGAAAAATCTCAGGAATAACAAATCTGCACAAATGTTAGATCAGTACAGGATGTCTTAACATTGGTTATGACAACAAGAATCCTACTCACTGATTTTGGTAGAATACACTATATATGATCATTGCTTAAGGATCATGATAAACACCTCATACTGAGTAGATCCTGTATGACATCCTTTTCTGCAGAATGTACCTTTATCCCAGAATGTCATGACATCAGTCATGACATTCGCAACTCTGGTTTTACCAAAAAAATGCCAACAAACAAACACTTACATTTGGGATTCATCTTTGTTCTTATTTTGTAGGATATGGATTCACTTCGTAGGAAAACTATTCAAGTCAATCTTGTAACGGTCCCTCCACAACTCAGGGAGCTAGCTTCAAAGATTCCTGAAAACTCTCCATTCACCGAGAGATATGGTCGCCTACTCAACTTGGTCACCTCCAACACAAATGAGGACATGATGAGGGGCTCTTTCAGTTCTTTGAACCTTTACACCATTGTTTCACATTTCCCGACTATCAACTTGTGCCTACTTTGGAAGAATTCTCCCGACTCTTGAGGATTCCCATTCTCAAACAACTACCTTTCAAAGGTACGGAAAGAGACCCAAAGCCAGAAGATATTGCTCAAGCTCTACACTTGCACTTATCTGATGTCACAACTCATTGGGAAACAAGGAGTGGTGTCAAAGGTTTCCTAAAAAAGTTCATGTTTGAGAAAGCCCAAAGTTGTTGGAATTCTTTGGATCTGCAAGCCTTTGAGGAAATTGTGGCTCTCCTCATCTATGGGATGGTGTTGTTTCGAAATCCTGACCAACTCATAGATGTGAACGCCGTCAAAATCTTCATATCCCGTAACTCAGTGCCTACATTACTAGGGGATATCCTACACTCTTTTCACACTCGCATAATGAGGAAAAGAGGTGTCCTTATGTGTTGCGCTCCTCTCTTGGAAAGATGGTTTATTTCTCATCTTCCCCAATTTGTATTAAAGAATGAGCAAGGTTCAAGGTGGTCATAAAGGTTGATGACGCTCAAACATTCAGACATTCATTGGTGCTCCCGATCCATAGAGAATGTTACTATTGTCAACCGTTATGGAGAATTTCCTAATGTCCCTTTACTTGGCATTAGGGGAGGTATCACCTACAACCCTTGCTTAGCCTTAAGACAATTTGGTTATGCCCAAAGGGATGGCCGCACGAGATGCTGATTCAAGGTTTGGTATTTGACTACGACAACGACGATCAAGGTCTTCACCAGATATTTATTCGAGCTTGGAGGATGTTAAACAAGGTAGAAAGAAAGACTTTGAGGCATAAAAATTCCATCCCTCTTGAGCCTTACCTCAAATGGGTATGAACTCGTGCTCAGAGTCTTATGATGCCTTACCCCTCTATTCTCTCGGTAATCATTGAGCCTGTCATGGAAGGAGATGTTCCATACACTATCCTACATCCTGACATGCCTACCTCTCTTGAAGACCTACAAAGGGATTGGATACAACTCAAGGGGGAGAGAGATACATTCGAAGCCCAATTCTACACAAGCGATAAGAAGGTTTTGGAACTCACTAGGCTACTTCATGAGGAGCAGACTCTGAATGCCTACATTTCACCAAAGAGGAAGCGCACTACCTTTTTATCTTAGAGTTTCTTGTATTTTTTTTGCCCAAGAAGGCATTATTGTACTCGAGCTTTAATCTATTAATATAATGTGTGTTTCCTTTTTGTCTAAAACAAATTTGAATCTTAAAATCCTTGAAATCATTGCATACGCATTTACCATTCATCATAACATAAGCAGGTTTCTTGCAACAAGTCTCCTCATCTCTCTACTGTTTATTTCAGTAAGATGGATCTCGAGCAAACGGTGAAGGATCTCTAAGCTCAGAATGCACAGTTTCAATAGTTATTCTTAACTTTGGCCAAATGACAAGAAGAGTTTAAGACTTTGCTGGCTAAGGAAAAGAAAAAGAAGACTAAGAAGGTAACCTAAGTCCTAAACATGGGAAGAAGATTTCATGGGCAGACAAGAAGGACCTTAGACTTTGCAACGACATCCGATGAAAGAGACAATCAAGGTGGGAAAGGCAAGGAAACAGTTGTCCCGTCAGAATCAGAAGAGGAAGAGGAAGAAGAAGACTATTCTGAAGAATAATATCCTCCAGCTGATGACAAGTATAAACATCTCGAAGAGCGGTTGAGTGCAATGGAAATTCAAAAAGTGCCTGGCTTGGACTTTGAGGAATTGGGTTTAGTATCGGGAATTGTCATCCCTCCAAAATTCAAAGCACCTGTGTTCGCCAAATATGACGGAGTTTCATGCCCTAAAATGCATCTTCGGTCCTATGTGAGGAAAATCCATCCCCATACCGCTGACAAAGACTTATGGGTACACTTCTTCCAAGATAGTCTGTTTGGAATTTAACTTGATTGGTTTTATCAGTTAGAAAGAGCCAACGTTCATAACTGGGAAGATCTTGCTGCAACTTTTTACAAACAATACCAATATTATGCTGATCTTGCGCCTACCCGTACTCAACTCCAGAGTATGGCCATGGTCTCCAATGAAGGTTTCAAGGACTATGCACAAAAATGGAGAGACTTGGCTGGAAGAGTTCAACCTCCCCCATCTGAAAGAGAATTAGTAGACATGTTTTTGGGCACCTTGTCTGGTCCCTTCTTCAATCACCTAATTGGGAGTTTATCGGCGGGTTTGACTAAACTGATATTTATCGGAGAAAGGGTAGAAGCTGGGATAAAGAGTGGAAAGATTCAGAAAGATACATCTGCTGCTGCTATAAGGAAGCCATTTATCGGAAAGAAATAAGTGGTTGCTGTTTATCCTCAGAGAAATCAAGATAGGGCCGAACGTCGTCCAATGGTGGGGGCTATTATGATTCCTAAACCTGCGTCTGATCAGCAAAGAAACAACCAACCAAGGACGGAAAGGCCAGTCAGACAATTCACCAGAATTAACATGACCCTATCTCAAGTATTGCCACATCTATTAATATCCAACATGGAGAATTTGAAAGAAGCTCCAAAGAATCCTAATACAACATCTCCTCACTATTATCCTAATGCCCGCTATGCATACCACTCTGAGAGTCCTGACCATGACACTAATAATTGTTGGGCTCTAAAGAACAAAATACAAGACCTCATTGAAGCCAAAGATATTGAATTTGATGAGCCCGAAAAGCCAAATGTCATTTCTACCCCTATGCCCAAACATGGCCATAATACTAATTCCATTGAAGAAGAAATGTTTGTTACTTTAGTTGACAAACTTATGACCCCACTCCTGACTATTAAAGTAAACTTGTTGAATGCCAGTTTTTCTCGGGCTGTGATGAAGGCTTTCATTTCTGTTTGTCCTCACCAACCAGCTGTCCTTTGTTGAAAGCAGGCGTTTAGTTCCTAATAGATAACAAATAAATTTTGTTTGAAAAAACTTCTGTTCCACCTGTTCCTTTTAAAGATGTTTCTATCATTACCATTTCCTCCAATTCTTCCAGGGTCTCCACCAAAAGACCCGTTAGAATTACATCAGTTCCGAAAGCAACTCCTTTGATAATTACAATTCCTGGACCAGTCCCGTATTCGTCAGACAAAACCATACCATGGAATTATGGAGGGGATGTCTACTACCACGGTGTCAAGCAAGATTGGCCAACTACTGAAGACTCAAGTTTCGAGAAAGTTAACTCTGATATCAGTAATATTGTAGGGACTAGCAAGATTACCGAAGCGGAAGGATATTCTCTCTAGAAATTGCTCCACCAAAAGCTATTTCTGGACCCGTGATCATTCATGTTGTTGTTGCTCCCCCGAAGGCTATTCCCAGTCCCACAATCATCCCCACTAATACTCCAACTGACAAAGCTATTATAATCCATGTTATCATTCCTACTGACACTCCTGCTGCTGAGTTAACCGAGACTCGAGGAAAAGGTGTTCGGGTTGAGTCTATTAAGATGAAGACACAATCATTGGCTATCCCTGAGACCACCCGGAAAGAGATCGAGGAAATTCTAAAAATCATAAAAAAGAAGCGATTACAATGTAGTTGAGCAACTGGGGCAAACTCCATCTAAAATTTCCATGCTGGCTTTACTACTATGTTCTGAGGCGCATGCAAAAGCCTTGGTAAAATTCCTGAAAACTGCCCATGTACCCCAAGAGACATTTGTCGATCAGTTCCAAGACTGCGTAGCCAGCTTGACTGCAGATAATGGTCTAGGTTTTTTGGATGCTGATTTAACACCAAGAGGAAGGAATCATAATGAGGCATTGCATGTCTCAGTTGAATGTAGGGGCACAACCCTGGCTCATGTTTTGGTGGACACTGGCTCATCTCTCAATGTATTGTCTAAAAAAGCTCTTGATAGGCTTGACTGTGAGGGATTGACATTGAAGCCAAGTAACATAGTAGTAAGGGATTTTGATGGCTCGAAAAGGATGGTGCATGGGGAAGTGGATATCCCCATAAAGGTTGGAACCCAAACGTTTGATTCAACTTTTTATGTAATGGATATCCTCCCTTCATATTCCTGCTTGCTAGGCCGACCATGGATCCACAATGCTGGCGATGTTACTTCTACGTTGCACCAAATGCTAAAATATTTGATTCAAGGGAAGATTATCATCGTTCATGGAGAAGAAGAGTATATGATCAGCCATCTCAATTCCTTCAGATATGTGGAATTAGATGGTGAATTTATTGAAACTCCATTCCGACACTTTGAAGAAGTCCCGCAAGATGTGGCAGTGACCAAGGTTGTTCCCAAGATCACAAGGCCTCCACTCAGGATGTCATCTTTGAAGGATGCAAAGGCAGTGATAGAAGAAGGTGGGTGCACTATCTGGGGGCAACTCCCAGATATCCCATACAATTCCGACAAGTTTGGCCTGGGTTTCACTTCAAATGCTCAGAAGGTTGTACGCCGAGCTCGTGCTGGAGGACCACCCCTAAAGATCAGCAATTGTAAAGTCAACACGGTAGAGGATGGTGAAGATGTTTGCAACCTGGAAGATTGGATCTTCCCAACTGTCAGTGGAGGGCTCAGCAATTGGGAGGCTAGATATTTCGTCCCGATCACTTTTATCCCACAGTAATTTGTCTTTACATTTTGTTGGATCTGTAATATTAAAATAATTCAAACTCTTAAAACCTTGTGTCTTACCCGAGGCACAATGGTCCATTTGTAAGGGTTATTATCTCATTTACATATGACATCAATGAATCATGGGCGTTTTGCATACAAAATTTGTGCTCATTTTTTTTGCTTTTTACATTTTCATTTATTTCAAAGATATTTATACCCTTACACACACTCACACTCACAATGAAGGTCTACATACATTCAGGATCCCATGGATAACGATTCTGCTATGGATTTTTATGACTCTGAAAATATAATCTACCAAGCCGAAGACGAAGGTGAGGAAGATTGTGAAGTACCAGGGGAACTTGCCAGATTACTACAACAAGAAGAGAGAACCATTCAGCCTCACGAGGAACCCGTGGACACAATCAACCTGGGTACCGAAGAAGACAAAAGAGAGGTCAAGGTGGGTGCCAATCTGGAATCGAGTGTCAAGGAGCGCATGGTTCAGCTGCTACACGAGTATGTTGAGGTCTTTGCCTGGTCGTATGAAGGCATGTCGGGACTTGATGCAGATATTGTGGTACATCGTCTGCCTACAAAAGAAGATTGTCCACAGGTAAAACAAAAGGTCAGTCGAATGCGACTAGATATGTCAGAGAAGATTAAAGCAAAAGTCATGAAACAATTTAACGCTGGATTCTTGGCCGTCACCTCCTATCCGCAATGGGTTACCAATGTTGTTCCCGTACCCAAGAAAGATGACAAGGTACGAATGTGCATGGACTATAGATATTTGAATAGGGCAAGCCCTAAGGATGATTTCCCACTTCCCCACATTGACATCCTAGTCGATAATACGGAATAACACAAAGTGTTTTCCTTCATGGACGGTTTCTCAGGCTACAACCAAATTAAAATGGCGTCTGAGGACATGGAGAAAACAACATTTGTCACACAATGGGGCACATTCTGCTACAAGGTGATGCCATTCGGGCTGAAGAATGCTGGGGAAACCTATCAGCGAGCCATGGTAGCTTTATTTCACGACATGATACATCACGAAATAGAGGTCTATGTGGACGACATGATAGCTAGAACTCAAACAGAAGAGGAGCATCTTGATCATTTATAGAAACTATTTGAGAGGCTAAAGAAGTACAAGCTGAGGTTGAACCCAAATAAATGCACATTTGGAGTAAGGTCTGGTAAACTCATGGGATTTGTCGTCGGCAACACGGGTATTGAAGTAGATCCTGCCAAGTTAAAAGCGATACAAGAGATGCTCGCTCCTCGTACTGAGAAGGAATTCAGAGGATTCTTGGGACGTTTAAACTACATTGCCAGATTCATTTCTCATCTGACAACTACTTGTGAGCCAATCTTCAAACTATTGAAGAAAAATCAAGTAGTCAAATGGAATGATGAATGTCAAACTGCTTTCGACAAGATCAAAGAATACCTGCAAGAGCCTCTTGTTTTAATGCCACCAGTCGAGGGAAGACCATTAATCATGTATCTAACTGTTTTAGAAAATTCAATGGGGTGTGTGTTGGGGCAGCATGACGAGTCTGGCCAAAAAGAGCATGTTATTTATCACCTGAGCAAAAAGTTTACCGACTGTGAAACAAGATATTCATTGCTCTAGAAAACTTGCTGCACTCTGGCATGGGCTGCTCGCCGGCTAAGACAATATATGCTGACCCATACTACCTTGTTGATATCTAAAATGGATCCGATAAAATATATCTTCGAGAAGCCTTCTCTCTTTGGGAGAATAGCAAGATGGCAAATGATCCTGACGGAATATGACATACAATATACTACCCAGAAAGCAATAAAGGGCATTGTATTAACTGATCACCTTTCTCACCAAGCTGTAGAAGACTACCAGTCCATGAAGTATTCAGGCAATATGAAGGACCTGAACAAGGATCCTGATGGACCCTGTTCTTTGATGGGGCATCCAACGCACTTGGCAAGGGTATTGGTGTTGTACTCATATCTCCTGAAGGATGTCATACTCCTTTTATGGCAAGACTATGCTTCAATTGTACAAACAATATGGTGGAATACGAAGCGTGCATCTTTGGTCTCAAAGCTGCCATGGACATGGGGATCAAATCCTTGAATGTATTCGGAGATTCATCTTTGGTTATTAGCCAGATCAAAGGGGAATGGGACACCAAACACCCTGACCTTATCCCTTATAAAAACATGTTTTGACATTGCTCCCACATTTTGAGAAGATTACCTTCGAGCATTTCCCGCGAGAAGAAAATCAGCTAGCAGATGCACTAGCCACAATGTCATCTATGTTTAAACTTAAATGGGATAACGAGACTCCCCAAATCATCATTGAACGAATGGATGAACCAGCACACTGTCACGATATTAATACTGAAGAAGTAGTGGACCAACCTTGGTTTAACGAAGTCAAGAAGTATCTCGAGGCTCAAGAGTATCCAAAAGGAGCTTCAGTCAATGATAAGAAGTTCTTAAGGAGATTCTCTGCTAAATTATTCCTTAGTAATGGCATCCTTTACAAACACAACCATGACTCTGTGTTACTTCGATGCGTAGACAAGGTTGAAGTTGAAAGAATCATGGCTGAGTTACATGAAGGCACTTTTGGCACCCATTCCAGTGGGCATACAATGGCAAAGAAGATTCTACGGGCGGGCTATTACTGGTCTACCATGGAAGCAGATTTCTATCAACACTCTCGAACTTGTCATAAGTGTCAGATGTATGTTGACAAGGTGCACGTACCTCCAGTTCCTCTGAATGCCTTGACGGCTCGTTGGCCCTTTGCTATGTGGGGAATTGATATGATTGGGGAAATCAAGCCAACAGCTTCCAATGGACACCGCTTCATCTTAGTGGCCATTGATTATTTTACAAAGTGGGTTGAGGCAGCCTCCTTCACTTCCGTTACCAAGAACGTTGTCGCCCGGTTCATCAAGCAGAATCTCATTTGTCGTTACGGTATCCCAGAGTGGATCATTACAGACAATGGTACAAACTTGAATAATACTTTGATCACCATCCTGTGCGAGCAATTCAAGATCCAGCATCACAATTCTTCCCCTTACCGGTCAAAGATGAATGGTGTTGTCGAAGCCGCAAATAAGAACATTAAAAAGATCATATAGAAAATGATAGTCACATACAAAGACTAGAATGAGATGTTACCATTCGCTCTCCATAGGTATCGTACTACAGCTCGCACATCGACAGGGGCAACACCCTATTCTTTGGTATACGGCATGGAAGTTGTCTTGTCTATTGAGCTTCATATCCCCTCTCTAAGAATTATGAAAGATGCATGTCTAAATGAAGACGATTGGATCCAGACTCGACTTGATCAACTGAACTTAATTGATGAGAAAAGACTTAATGTTGTATGCCATGGTCAAATGTATCAAAAACGGATGATCAAGGCTTTTAACAAAAAGGTCAGATGCCAAGTGTATCAAGTTGGGGATCTGGTGATCAAACGTACCATACTACCACAAGGCGATACCAAGGGAAAATGGACTCCTGCATACGAAGGACCATTTGTAATCAAAAACATTTTATCTGGTGGAGCAATGATCTTGACCACCATGGATGGTGACGACCTGCCGCACCCTGCGAACACAGACATAGTCAAAAGATACTATGCATAAGAGACCCGCTAGGTTGACACACCTAGGAAAACAAGGGCATCCCGGTGAACCAAAAAGGTTCGGGAAAAAATTAGGGATAAAACAAAAAAAAATTGTACACCCGGCAAGTTGAAAACCCGAAAGGGCGACTTGGGAAAAAAAGGGTATCCCGGTGGACTGAAAACCCGAAAGGGCGGTCCAGGAAAAAGTTAGGGAATTAAAGCGTATGACTATGTCCCGTTGGATCACCTTACGGAAAACTTGCAAACTCGACATTCCTGACCAATCCAATCATCTTCAGACAAGGAAACAAATAGACAAGATGCTCAGAGATACGAAGGCTATAGCAGAATAGGAACCCCATGGGATTATTACACATAGCTATCTTTTCTTTGTATTAAAATTTTCATTTTTATGACAGCATTCTCTTAATAGAATGTTTGTCTCACTGTACAAAAAATACTTACTCAAAATCAATACAAAGATATTCCTTTGAGAGTGAAAAACTATCTGTTTTTCTTTACTCTTGTGTTTTGTTTACAAAAACGTCCAATGATTCATTGTTGAACATATGCATTTGAACATAATTACTGTTTACAAATAAACAAAATAAAAGACAATTATTGATGTCTTTAAGAGATATGGAAATCTCTCTAAGTTATTTTCCATAAAAATCCCCCGCGGTGTACAGTTTAATCCCCAGCGGAACAAAGCTTCCAATTATCAGTCCCCGGTAGAAATCACCCAATTTCCCCGGATTCATGAAACAAATTTTTCAAGAAGTACATGGCATCTCCCTTACAATAGAGTTTATTTCTCTAAATGGAAATTCATCAACACTTCGACTTCAAGACATGAAGACTTACATACCCTCAGCAACATTCAGGGATTTATTTTCCCCAAATCCAACAAACAACACAATAGACTAGCTCAGATACGCATACATGACATCCACATATCATAAACATTGATAAAACAAATGCATTATATCATACATTTCATACAACATGACTTTTCATTTTAGCTAACATTTTACCCTTTTCAAGATAAGATTAACAGCTACCATTAACAATGTTCAGAGTTTGCAGATACAGTTCAGATACGCTCCAGACACGGATGCCATTCTGATACTCATTCAGATTCAACTCTCAGATATAGTTCAGATACACTCCAGACACATATGCCATTCTGATGCTCATTCAGATTCAACTCTCAGATATAGTTCAGATACGCTCCAGACACGGATGCCATTCTGATACTCATTCAGATTCAACTCTAAGATATAGTTCAGATACGCTCCAGAAACGGATGCCATTCTGATACTCATTCAGATTCAACTCTCAGATATAGTTCAGATACTCTCCAGACACAGATGCCATTCTAATACTCATTCAGATTCAACTCTCAGATATAGTTCATATACGCTCTAGACACGGATGTCATTCTGATACTCATTCAGATTCAACTCTCAGATACAGTTCAGATACGCTCTATACACGGATGCCATTATGATACTCATTCATATTCAACTTTCAGATACAGTTCATATATGCTCCATACACGGACGCCATTCTGATAATCATTCAAAATCAGCTCCCAGATGCAATTCAGATACGCTACAGACACGAAAGCCATTCTCATACTCATTCTTTCAGCTTACAAATTACAATACAAACAATCACTTTTGGATGGAATCTTTAAGCCCATCTCCTACAGCTTTCTATCACCACTCTAAATGGCATCTTTAAGCCCATTCCCTCAACCATCACATCACCGAGTGCAAATTTCTGGGCACTCTAGTGTCCAATCATCTTCCACCTTCGAGTCACGAATGGCGAAACTCGCCAATCTAATTCTTCAAGCTTAAGAAGATTGAACAGGGGCAGCTGTTGTACCCCAAAATTTGTCCTCTTACTTATCAATAATTTGCTCACAATATCTCCTTGGGCTCAAGACTGCACTACGGTTTGATCAGCTCAAGACACCTCCTTAGGCATTGATGACCAAAATTAGGGTTTGAGTTTGCACAAGGATTTTTGAACTATCAATGCTTCATATTACTTTCATGTACCATTATGGACCCCCAAGATTACTCATGTCAAGTTTCAAGCCTTGGATCACACTTTTGATCAGTCAATTGAGCAGTTGACCTAAAAATCAGCTATAGTAGGGAAAAAGTCAACCATGGCCAATTTACAGTCAAACCTCATAATTTTTTATCCACGTCAACACTTTAAACCCATATGTATCATTTTATCAAGTTTGTACCACAATTCCTCAAGAAGTTTGATCAAATCTCCAAAAGGGCAAAATGGTCAAAATTATGGTTTTGACTAGAAAAGGGCAATTTCTTATTTTTGACCTAACAAATGATCAATTGGTTTAAGGCATGATATCAATATTCCAATTGCATCATTTTGAACTAATGACATGGTTTCAAACATTGCAAGTCCATTGGATTGACAGATGAATTTTGCAGTCAACTGATCAAAAGTCAATTGTATACTGAAAAGTCAAACTTTAACTTTTTGGTCAAATTCAAATGCCAAAGATCACAATTAATCAAAACATGTCAAAATATGAAACTTATTCATCAAGAAATCAAAAAGTCAAGATTTCATTTTTGAAAAGTCAAAATTTCTTAACTTAGAAAAATTTCTAAGTGTTGAAAATTCATGTTTTTTACATAACTTTGAGCCAAATTTTCACCATGATGCAAGATGATTCAAAAGAAACTTACAACATGAAAGTTTTAGATCTCCATGAAATCTACAAATTTTCTTCACACAACTTATTCCAAAAGTGTTTGGATCTCAAGTTATAATTTCAAGAACATAGGGTCATGAAACTAAACACTTAGTGAAATTTTGCCCTAATTTGGTCAGGATTTTGGCTCAACTTCATGGCACTTTTTCATATAGTTCCACGGGTAATCTTCAAAAGCAATTCAAATATGGGTTGTAGAGCATATTGCAAGCTTTCCAAAATGTCCAAGAACTCCTTGAGATCATTCTTTAGTATGGAGAATCAAAGAGATGAAGTTGGTGTTTTGTCACTTGAATTACAAGGCATTTTGTGATGAACAAGAATCCAATTTCAAATCTATGCTGCATAATCTTGTTTTGCAGGATTCTAAACCTCAAGATCTATCCATAATCATAAGATTACACTTGCTTTTGAGCTATTATCCAAGTGTTCCAAGCATTGTCCAAGCCAATTTGCCATTTTTGGAAGAAAGTTACCATTCCATTCTTGAAAAGTTGCTTTAATCACAAAGTCAACTTGTCTTGAGCTTCTAACTTGTTTTTTCTGCACACACAACCCCTATAATCCAAAAGCAAGATGTCTAGGACCTGAATAAGCTCAGGACATGCTTGTACAATATTTGAGATTTGTCATTTCACTTTTCTTCAAAAGCAAGTTATAGAGCCATAACCCTATAACTCAGAAGCCTAGAGTGATTTTGTGCTCTAATATTTTCCATACATATTAACAAGTTTATTGCAAGCTAAAGGACCATTTGAAGGATCCTAAAACTCTCCCAAACACCCTTGCTGCACAAGACTGCTCAACTTCACAGTTTTGAGCCAAAACTCTCCATCTACATTTCCACTTGTGAGTTTTGATTCTTAATCATTCAAACACCTTCCATACATCATAGACAAGTGATCCAAGCCCATGTTTCAAGACTGTAACCCCTCCATCACCATTCACCATTTTCAAACATCAAGCTTGTAGGTTGACTTGAGTAGGGAGATTCAGGAACTTTCAAAGCAAAGTAGGAGTTTGAATACACTCAAGGAGGTCCAGGCAAGCTAAACAGATTCTTAGGGCACCTCAAAGCTTGCTCAAACTCCATACACGAATCCATCTACAAGAGGTAAGTTTTCTAACTTCAATATCTTGATACAAGCATCCTCTATGCATACATTCTGAAGTAAAAATATAGATATCATTGCTCTAAAGCTAACCATGTCCATAGTTTTCATTTATATTGACAGTGTGTAGAGAATTTTAGATTTGAACTTTCTGAAAAAATTAAGTTTCAATTTAGGGCCAACAAAATTAATCTTCATATTTTACTTTTAGCTCACATAAGTTATATGGTTGGATTCGTGAGGAAAAATAGCATAACTTTCATGTTTGCATTTTCCATTTTTGTTGAGAAATGAATGAGATACAGGTGGTTCGGCTGGCTGAAGGTTGAAGACGAAGTACAGGTCATGGAGACGTTTTACCTTATGTATTTATTCTTTCATTTAAGTTAACAGATGTACAGCCACCCCAGTGGTAAGGCAGCGCGCGTTATTGATATAGTTCATGGGTTCGAACCTCAACGCTGCCATTTTGCAATTTTTTACATTTTTGTCTTTTTTGTTCCAACAAACAAACACATGGGATATCCACTCCTGGGCCTGACTTTTTTTCTAACCTCCCCCCTTGTTTCATATTTGCACCTTGGCCCAATTTTATTTTATTTCTTCATTTTATATTTTTTTATTTTCTCAATTATTTTTTCTAAATACAAAAATAAAAATAAAAATGCAAAAAATGATATTTTATATTTTGACTTATTTTATTTTATTTTTCCATAAATAAAAATATTTTTTCATTTTTCATACTTTATTTATTTATTTAAGTAAGTCTTATAAACTTAATTAATATTGTATTATTTATTTATTTTTCTTCACACCATTTAAAATATATTAGTTTAATACCCAAAAGACTAAAAATATTTTATAATGCTATAAATATTTTCAAGATAAAATATACCAAAAAAAATACTTTTCTTAAACTTATTTTCTTTTTGATTAACTTATAAGAATCAGGGTTTCACTTAAAACCTTTTCTTAATAAATCTAAGCTTGATTAATTATTTTCTTTAAAATAATTAGGTTTAAACAATTTCCCTCTTTCTCATGAAAAACAAACAAAAATTTATTTTCTTTACATTTTTACATCCTTGTACACTTATTCATTTTTTATACTTTGTTTTTTATTTATTTAATTCCTTGTATATTTCATACCAATTCAATATGGTTGTAATAGACTAATTAGGTTTAAATTCTTGCAATCTCCATTTGTAATTTGTACACCCCCCTCCCACAAATGTTGTAATAGCGTAGTAACTTTTAAATTCCGCAATTTATCGCTTTATATACAATTGCTAGTAATTAGGGTTTGTATGGAAAGACTTAAAACCAATAAATAGCAAGCCCTAATTCAAGACTAAATCAAGCATGAAAATAACACATTTACACACAAGCACCCCTAGGGTTATCCCACTTGGTTGCCTTATACAAAATGACCATATTACGCATGTAAGGTATCTTAGCCAAAACAAGCAAATACAAGATCATAGTCCCTCGATGACGCTATCTAAGTTGCCTTTCAAAATGATCTTAGTCCCTAAAGAAAACCATGGATGAAAAGGGTGTTAATACCTTCCCTTTTCATAATCTACCCCCCGAATTCAAGAAATAATCTCAAAGGTCTTTCCTGTGCTTTTTCACCTTTCCTTTTTGGATAAAAGAAAATTCGGTAGCGACTCTTACTAACCGCAACATTTGGGATAAAACGCAAAACCCTTAAGTCAGTTCTCCCACCGTATCACGGAACTGGCGACTCTGTTGGGGATATTCTAAAAGTGGGGTTACCTTAGGGATAGATCACATTTACTTGTTTACATTGTTTGACTTATATGTTTTACATTAGGGTTCTTTGTTTGGGTTTGAATCCTTTACCCGGATTTGGGATACATTATAGGTAAGTAGCAATACGTTGTGGAAACTGTGCGGGGTATACCGATATTGTCTAAGCAATAGCTATGTTAGTGCGACATATTTGTGGGTACCTGTAGCCTTTGAGTTAATCAAAGAGAATACGGGTCCGATGAGTGATGTCATGAAACACTAATGAACTTTTAGAACCTTTACTTGACCAACTTGGCCATTTAGGATGTAGTGAGATGACCGGCTTTGGTGCAGTCCAAAGTTGGTAGATACTCGATACTACACTCATTGAGGTTTGGTTTCTTGGGATATTTCGGTCTCCATTAAAGAGGCTTATGCTGAAACAATGACCAAGGAAACAAACCAGTGATATTGAGCTCCTTAGAACCCGGTTACTATTACTAGGACAGGTTTGAGTTAACTAAACTTCTAGAGGATACTTACCTATAAAACTCCATGCAAGCCTAAACCTAAGGATTTGTTTGCTTTGTTTGTATATACATACTTGTACATAACATCATGAACATCATATACATTCACTTACCATTTCAAGGATTTTTGGGATTCATCTTTGTTCTTGTTTTGTACGATATGGATTCACTTCGCAGGAAAACTATTCAAGTCAATCTTGTAAGGGTCCCTCCACAACTCAGGGAGCTAGCTTCAAGGATTCTTGAAAACTCTCCATTCATCGAGAGACATGGTCGCCTACTTAACTTGGTCACCTCCAACACAAATGAGGACATTATGAAGGTGCTCTTTCAGTTCTTCGATCTTTTACACCATTGCTTCACATTTCCCGACTATCAACTTGTGCCTACTTTGGAAGAATTCTCCCGACTCTTGAGGATTCCCATTCTCAACCAACTACCTTTCAACGGTATGGAAAGAGACCCAAAGCCAGAAGAGATTGCTCAAGCTCTACACTTGCACTCATCTGATGTCACAACTCATTGGGAAACAAGGAGTGGTGTCAAAGGTTTCCTAGCAAAGTTCCTGTTTGAGAAATCCCAAAGCTGTTGGAATTCTTTGGATCTGCAAGCCTTTGAGGAAATTGTGGCTCTCCTCATCTATGGGATGGTGTTGTTTCCAAATCCTGACCAACTCATAGACGCGAACACCGTCAAAATCTTCATATCCCGCAACCCGGTGCCTACATTACTAGGGGATATCTTACACTCTTTTTACACTCGCACAATGAGGAAAAGTGGTGTCCTTATGTGTTGCACTCCTCTCTTGGCGAGATGGTTTATTTCTCATATTCCCCAATCTGTATTAAAGAATGAGCAAGGTTCAAGGTGGTCACAAAGGTTGATGACGCTCAAACATTCAGACATTCATTGGTGCTCGCGATCCATAGAGAATGTTACTATTGTCAACCGTTATGGAGAATTTCCTAATGTCCCTTTACTTGGCATTAGGGGAGGTATCACCTACAACCCTTGCTTAGCCTTAAGACATTTTGGTTACGCCCAAAGGGATGGCCCGCACGAGATGCTGATTCAAGGTTTGGTATTTGACTACGACAACAAAGTCAAGGTCTTCAACAGATATTTATTCGAGCTTGGAGGATGTTAAACAAGGTAGATAGAAAGACTTTGGGGCATAAAAATTCTATCCCTCTTGAGCCTTACCTCAAATGGGTACGAACTCGTGCTCAGAGTCTTATGATGCCTTACCCATCTATTCTCCCGGTAATCATTGAGCCTGTCATGGAAGGAGATGTTCAATACATTTACCTACATCTTGATATGCCTACCTCTCTTTAATACCTACAATGGGATTGGATACAACTCAAGGGGGAGCGAGATACCTTCGAAGCCCAATTCTACACAAGCGAGAAGAAGGTTTTGGAACTCACTAGGCTCCTTCATGAGGAGCAGACTCTGAATGCCTACATTTCACCAAAGAGGATGCGCACTACCTTTTTATCTTAGAGTTTCTTGTATTTGTTTTTCCCAAGAAGGAATTTTTCAAAACAATCACATACACTTTCAAACATCTTACAAAATTGAAAACATTTTCAAAATATCAAACATCTTTGTATACATTCTTACGAACGAGAATCATTACAAAGATTGCCTAAACAATGGCCTCTTTACAAAATACTTTCAAAAACCACATAAAGCATAATTTCAAACAAAAATCAAGTGATCCAGCAAGTAACTAAGAGCCCATGGAAAACAATGGATGAAAAGAGTGCTAATACCTTCCCTTTTCATAATCTACCCCTTGAACTCAAGAAATAATCTCAAAGGTCTTTCCTGTGCTTTTTCACCTTTCCTTTTTGGATAAAAGAAAATTCGATGGTGACTCTTGCTAACTGCAACATTTGCGATAAAACACAAAACCCTCAAGTCAGTTCTCCCACCGTATCACAGTTTCCATTGCGACCATTTCCGCCAATTCTTCTAGGGTCTCCACCAAAAGACCCGTTAGAATTACATCAGTTCCTAAAGTAGCTATGTTGATAATTACAATGCCTGGACCAAACCCGTATTCGTCAGACAAAACCGTCCCACGGAATTATAGAGGTGATGTATACTATCACAATATCAAGCAAGATTAGCCAGCTGCTGAAAATTCAAGCTCTGAGAAAGTTGACTCCGTTATCAGTAATATCGCAAGGACTAGTAAGATAACCCGAAGCGGAAGGGTATTCTCTCCAGAAATTGCTCCTCCAAAAGCTATTTCTAGACACGTTATCATTCATGTTGTTGTTGCTCCTCCAAAAGCTATTCCCAGTCCTACAATCATCTCTGCTAATACTCCTGTCGACAAAACTGTTACAATCCTTGTTATCACCCCTACTAACATTCCTACTGTCGAGTCAACTGAGACTCGAGGAAAAGGTATTTTGGTTGAGCCTGGCCGGACGAAGGCACAATCAGTAGCTATCCCTGAGACCTCCCAAAAAGAGATGGAGGAGATTCTAAAGATTATAAAAAGAAGCGACTACAAAGTAGTCGAGCAACTGGGGCAAACTCCATAAAAAATTTCCATGCTGGCTTTATTGTTATGTTCTGAGGCTCATGCAAAGATCTTGGTAAAATTCCTTAAAACTGCCCATGTACCCCAAGAAACATTTGCCGATCAGTTCCAAGACTGCGTAGCCAGCTTGACTGCAAATAATGGTTTAGGTTTTTCAGATGCTGATTTAACGCCAAGGGGGAGGAAGCATAATGAGGCATTACATGTCTCAGTCAAATGCAGGGGCACGATGTTGGCTCATTTCTTGGTTGACACCAGTTCGTCTCTAAATGTGTTTCCTAAAAAGGCTCTTGATAGGCTTGACTGTGAAGGATTGACATTGAAACCGAGAAACATAGTAGTGAGAGCCTTCGACGGCTCAAAAAAGATGGTGCATGGGGAAGTGGACATCCCCATAAAGGTTAGAACCCAAACATTTGATTCAACTTTTTATGTAATGGATTTTCGCCCTTCATATTCCTGCTTATTATGCTGACCGTAGATTCACGATGCTGGTGTTGTTACCTCTACGTTGCATCAAATGCTGAAATATCCAATTCAGGGGAAAATCATCATCGTTCATGGAGAAGAAGAGTATATGGTCATCCATCTAAATTCCTTTAGGTATGTGGAATTAGATGGTGAATTTATTGAAACTCCATTCCAGCATTTTGAAGAAGTCCCACAAATTGTGGCAGTAACCAAGGTTGTGTCTCAAGTCCCCAAGATTACAAGGCCTTTGCTCAAGATGTCGTCTTTAAAAGATGCCAAGGCAGTGATAGAAGAAGGTGGGTGCACTATTTGGGGCCAACTCCCAAATATCCCATACAAATCTGACAAATTTGGTTTGGGTTTCACTTCAGGAGCCCAGAAATTTGTACGATGTGCTCGTGCTGGAGGACCACCCTTGAAGATCAGCAACCACGAAGTCAACACCATGGAGGATGATGAAGACAGTTATGACCTGAAGGATTGGATTTTCCCAACTATCAATGGAGGGCTCAGCAACTGGGTAGCTAGAGATTTTGTCCCGATCACTTTTATCCCACAGTAATTTATCTTTAAATTTTGTTGGATCTGTAATATTAAACAATTCAGACTCTTAAAACCTTGTGTCTTACCCGAGGCACAATGGTCCATTTGTAAGGGTTATTATCTCATTTCCATATGACATCAATGAATCATAGACGTTTTTGCATACAAACTTTGCGCTCATTGTTTTTCTTTTTTATATTTTCATTTCTTTCAAAGATAGTTATACTCTTACACACACTCACATTCAAATTGCAGATCCACATCCATTCGGAATCCCATGGGTAATGGTTCTGCTATGGCCTTCTGTGATTCTGAAAATCTAATCTACCAATCTGAAGAAGAAGATGAGGAAGATTGTGAATTTCCAGGGGAACTCGCCAGGTTACTACAACAAGAAGATAAGACCATTCAGCCCCACGAAGAACCAGTGGACACAATTAACCTAAGTACCGAAGGAGACAAAAGAGAAGTCAAGGTGGGAGCCAATCTGGAACCCAGTGTCAAAGAGCGTTTGATTCAGTTGCTACACAATTATGTTGAGGTCTTTGCCTGGTCGTACGAAGATATGCCAAGACTTGATGCAAATATTGTAGTACATCATCTACCTTTAAAAGAAGACTTCCCACCGGTAAAACAAAAGGTATGTCGCATGCGACCAGACATGTCAGAAAAGATCAAGGCGGAAGTCATGAAACAATACAACGCCGGATTCTTGGCTGTCACCTCCTATTTGAAATGGGTCTCCAATGTTATTCCCGTAGATAAAAAGGACGGCAAAGTACGAATGTGAGTGGACTACAGAGATTTGAATAGGGCAATCCCTAAGGATGATTTCCCACTTCCCCACGTTGATATTCTAGTTGACAATACGGCACAACACAAAGTGTTTTCCTTCATGGACGGTTTCTCAGGCTACAACCAAATCAAAATGGAGCCTGAGGATAAGGAGAAAACAACCTTTGTCACACAATAGGGCACATTCTGCTACAAGGTTATGCCATTCGGGTTGAAGAATGATGGGGCAACCTATCAGCGTGCCATGGTAGCCTTATTTCACGACATGATACATCACGAAATAGAGGTCTATGTGGACGGCATGATAGCTAGATCTCAAACATAAGAAGAGAATCTTGATCATTTGCAGAAATCATTTGAGAGGATAAAGAAATACAAGCTCAGGTTGAAACCAAATAAATGCACATTCGGGGTGAGGTCCGGTAAACTTCTAGGCTTTGTTGTTAGTAATAAAGGTATCAAAGTGGATCCCGCCAAAGTGAAAGCGATACAAGAGATGCTTGCTCCTCGTACTGAGAAGGAAGACAGAGGATTCTTGGGATGGTTAAAATACATTTCCAGATTCATTTCTCACCTGACAGCTACTTGTGAACCAATCTTCAAATTACTGAAGAAAGATCAAGTAGTCAAATGGAATGATGAATGCTAAACTACTTTCGACAAGATCAAAGAATACATGCAAGAGCCATAGGTTTTGACGCCACCAGTCGAGGGAAGACCCTTGATCATGTATCTAACTATTTTGGAAAATTCAATGGGGTGTGTGTTGGGGCAGCATGACGAGTCTGGCCGAAAAGAGCATGCTATTTATTACCTGAGAAAAAAGTTTACCGACTGTGAAACAAGATATTCACTGCTCAAGAAAACTTATTGCGCTCTGGAATGGGCTGCTCGCCGGCTAAGACAGTATATGCTGACCCGTACTACCTTATTGATATCTAAAATGGATCAAATAAAATACATCTTCGAGAAACCTTCCCTCTCTGGAAGAATAGCGAGATGGAAGATGATCCTGACAGAATATGACATTCAGTATACTACCCAGAAAGTAATAAAGGGCAGTGTACTTGCTGATCACCTTGCTCATCAAGCTGTGGATGACTACCAGTCTATGAAGTTCGAATTCCCAAATGAAGACATCATGATGGTAAACAACTGTGAAGAATTCAGACCATATGACGGACCTGAACAAGGATCCCGATGGATCCTGGTTTTTGATGGGGCATCCAACGCACTTGGAAATGGTATTGGTGTTGTGCTTATATCCCCTAAAGGATGTCATACTCCCTTTACTGCAAGACTCTGCTACAATTGTACGAATAACATGGCAGAATACGAAGCGTTCATTTTTGGTCTCAAAGCTGCCATAGATTTGGGGATCAAATCCTTAAATGTATTCGGAGATTCAGCTTTGGTCATCAACCAGATCAAAGGGGAATGGGACACCAAACATCCTAACCTTATCCCCTACAAAGAACATGTGCTGACATTGATCCCACATTTCGAGAAGATTACCTTCGAGCATTTCCCGCGAGAAGAGAATCAGCTAGAAGACGCACTAGCCACAATGTCATCCATGTTTAAACTTAAATGGGATAACGAGGCTCCCCAGATCACCATTGAACGAATGGATGAACCAGCTCTCACTGTCACAAGATTAATACTGAAGAGGTAGTGGGCCAGCCTTAGTTTCACGAAGTCAAGAGGTATCTCGAGGCTCAAGAAAATCAGGAAGGAGCTTCAGTCAATGATAAGAAGTTCTTAAGGAGATTCTCTGCTAAGTTCTTCCTTAGTAATAGCATTCTCTACAAACGCAACCATGACTCTATGTTACTCCGTTGTGTAGACAAGGTTGAGGCAGAAAATATCATGGCTGATCTACATGAGGGAACTTTTGGCACTCATTCCAGTGGGCATACGATGGCAAAGAAAATCCTACAGGCAGGTTATTACTTGTCTACCAAGGAAGCAGATTGCTATCAACATTCTCGAACCTGCCACAAGTGTCAGATCTATGCTGACAAGGTGCACGTACCTCCGGTTCTTCTGAATGTCCTGACGGCTCCTTGGCCCTTTGCTATGAGGGGCATCGATATGATTGGGGAAATCAAGCCAACAGCCTCTAATGGACACCGCTTCAACTTGGTGGCCATTGACTAGTTTACAAAGTGGGTTGAGGAAGCCTCTTTCACTTTCGTCACTTTTGTCACCAAGAATGTTGTAGCCCGGTTCATTAAACAAAATCCCGTCTGTCAGTACGGTATCCCAGAGAAGATCATCACAGACAATGGTAGAAATCTTAACAACACTATGATCACTGCCCTGTGCGGGAAATTCAAGATCTAGCATCACAATTCTTCCCCTTACCGGCCAAAGATGAATGGTGTTGTCGAAGCCGCAAATAAGAATATCTAAAAGATCATACAGAAAATGACAGTCACGTACAAAGACTGACATGAGATGCTACCATTCGCTCTCCACTGTTATCGTACCACGACACGCACATCAACCGGGGCAACACCTTACTCTCTGGTATATGGCATGGAAGTTGTCTTGCCTATTGAGGTCCAGATCCCCTCTCTGAGAATTATGAAGGATGCAGGGCTGAATGAAGATGACTGGATCCAAACTCGACTTGATTAACTGAACTTGATTGATGAGAAAAGGTTTACTGCTGTCTGTCATGGTCAAATGCATCAAAAATGGATGATCAAGGCTTTCAACAAAAAGGTCAGATGCCAAGTGTATCAAGTCATGGATCTGGTGATCAAACGTATCATACTACCGTAGGGTGATCCCAGGGGCAAATGGACTCCTACATATGAAGTACATTTTGTGATCAAAAGCATATTCTCTAATGGAGCAATGATCTTGACCACCATGGATAGCGACGACCTGCCTCACCCTGTGAACACGGACATAGTCAAAAGATACTACGCATAAGAGACCCGCTAGGTTGACACACCTAGGAAAAACAAAGGCATCCTGGCGAACCAAAAAAAAGTTCGGGAAAAAATTAGGGATAAAACAAAAAAATGTATACACCCGACAAGCTGAAAACCCGAAAGGACGACTTGGGCAAAAAAGGGTATCCCGATGGACTGAAAACCCGAAAGGGCGGTCCAGGAAAAAGTTAGGGAATTAAAGCGTATGACTATGTCCTGTTGGGATCACCTTACGAACAACCTTTGGCTTCAACTGACAAACTCAGTAGTTCTGATCAATTCAATCAGCTTCGGACAAAGGCAACAAATACCTAAGATGCTCAGAGACACGAAGGCTATAGCAGAATGGGAACCCCATGGGATTATTTCACATAACTATCTTTTATTTGTATCAAATTTTCATTTTTTATGACGGAATTCTCTTACTAGAATGTTTGTCTCATTGTAAAAAAATACTTACTAAAAGTCAATACAAAGATATCTCTTTGAAAGTGCAAAACTATTTGTTTTTCTTTACTCTTGTGTTTTGTTTACAAAAACGTCCAATGATTTATTTTTGAACATATGCATCTGAACGTAATTACCATTTACAAATAAACAAAATAGAAAGATAAACACTAATGGCTTTAAGAAATAGGGAAATCTTATAAGCTATTTCCATAAAATCCCCCACAGTATGCAGTTTAATCCCCAGTGGGATAAAACTTCCAGCTATCACTCCCCATTAGAAGTCGCAAAATTTCTCAGGATTCCCCAACAGGATTTTACAAGCAGTACACGAACTTTCCCTTACAACAAAGTTCATTTCTCTACATGGAAATTCATCAACACTTCATCTTCACAAACATTAATACTTACACTCCATATCCTCAGCAGCAGCCAGGGATTTATTTTCCCCAAATCTAACATCACTGCGGTAGATTAGCTCACATATGCATACATCGCATCCATATATCATAAACATCGATAACACGAATACATGTATCACAATCTCATTATACCATGTTGTTGTACCCCAAAATTTTCCCTTCCATTTTACTCAATATATGTTCATTGAGATATTCAACTTGCTCAAGGATGCCCAAGAGTTGACCAGTAAAACTCCTCCGTAAAGCAATGAACCTCCAATTAGGGTTTCCATTTTCATCAAGATGGGTGAACTCCAAAGACCTCATATTCTCTCCATGGTACTAATATGTTCTCAAGACCCTCCATGTCAAATTTCAAGCCTTGCACAAGAAGTTTGCTCAGTCAACTGCTCAGATGCTTGGAAATCGACTATACTAGGTCAAAAGTCAATTGTGGCCCACATACAGTCAAACATCAAGATTTTTGGTCAACATCAACATTTTGAAGTAACATCCATCATTTGATAAAGGGTTGATCATGATCCCTCAAGAAATGCCCCAAATTCATCATAACTCAAAAGTTGCTAAATTAGGGTTTCTCAAGAAAAGTCAACCAAACTTTGACCAAGCATAACTTTCTCATACTTTATCAGAAATTTCTCATACAAGACTCATTTTGAAGGGAATTCAATTTCCTACAACTCATATTCATCCCTCAAGTCCAAGAAGTGCACTCATAAAAAAATATGAATTTCTACATTATAGGTCCTTTTGAAAAGTCAACAAAAATACCTTTTGGGTCAAAGCTTCTTACATGAACATGGAAGACCCAATTGAGATGAAACCAAAAAGGTTGTTTAGGGGGCATCCTAAGCTTTCTAAAAAGTCCAATAATACTTCTCTAGGATTAAAATTGGAAGAGTTATGCATTGTCAAAGTTGACCTTTTTTGGAAAATTGCCAAAAGTCAAATATGCCCAAAGTTGCATTTTTTTGCCAAATGGGCCCAACTTTTTAAGCTTGCATTATGCTTCCAACATGATCCACGATCCAAACACTCTACCACATATTATTTAATTTATTTATTTAATTTATTTTGATTTTTTATCATTTAAAAGTCAAATTAAATCAAATAAATGATATAAAATATGGAAGATTTGTTTTGATCTAATTTTGAATGGAATTATAATGCAAATATGCTGTCAAACAAAATCAAATCGTGCCAAGGGTGATTGGGATGAAAATGGCATGATTTGGCTTGATATAGAAGGAAATAATGCAAAGATGGAATCAAATCAAATCTTGATAATTGGCAAAGATGTGCATGTTTTTTGTTAACCTAATACAGTCTAGTACATATACACAACAAATGCAAGGCACAAGGAGGAGAAAAAAATCGTGTGAAACGGCCAAGAACATAGTGCACTTTGTCAAAAAAATCTCAGACCAAATTCCATACTACAGCATCCTCAAGGAGATTTAAGAGTTGCAACACGTTCCTGGCAATCTCCTGAAGCTAACTGCACCTTTTGTATGCACCAAAGCACCTTGAATCATAAAATACGCAACCCTGTTATCCAATTATTTTTTATTTTTGATTACGTGCATACATGCTTTTTTGATGAAATTAAATCATACATTCTTGTTTATTATAAAGTCTCGATGCTTGCTGAATCATTTAATTGAGTTTTAAGTGCAAGAATCACGGTTTGCCATTCTTAGTGTTTGAGTTCATTTTAGGGCTTCCTTCTACAGGAAAAATTAGGGCTAGGCATAGACACTATGATGTTCAGGGCTTCAAGCCCAGTTGATTCATGGTCTTCAATGAAATTTATATTTCTTGCCCTAGATTTTTGAATAACACAGGGTTGTAGTTACAGGCATGAGACCGTAGGTAAAAGTCCCTAGGCTAAAACGACAGCCAGCGGAGGAAGACGAAGGTGTGGCACAACCTGGTTGGCTCATTCGAAATTGCGCTCGTTTTCATTTACACTGGCTTTATTTTATATATAATATATTATTATTGTTATATATATGAATGACTTTGCAGCTCAGTTGGTGTTGATGCGCGTTGGTAAAGGAGAGGACTTGGGTTCGAATCCCAGGTCCAACGTTTTTCTATTTTCCAAACAAATTCTTGTGGATCCAGTGCTTGCAGGATATAGAAGTGCACCATACAACTTCACACCATCATCATCAGATCATGCATCACTCAAATCTAATGCTTCTGGATGCAGCCCCATGGTGGACGTCCCCAATCCAGTAACGCCAGATCCAACACTTGCAATGGGCCAATCGAATCTGGGCCTTGGCAAATTCAACAAACATCACTCCAGTTTGGGTTTCACACCCCCCTCAGGCCCAATTTCTCACCTTTTTATTTTAATTACTTTTTCTTATTATTTATTAATTATGTTTTTTTAATAACACAAAAAATAAATCATTTTTTCATTTAATAAAAAAAAATCACCAAAAACATCCAAAATCTTTTTCATAAAAAATATTTTATTAATTAATTAATTAAATTAGGATAATTTAATGTTTTTTTATATAATTCAAAATAATTAGATTTAGGGTTTAATTCTACATTTAACCTAATTTTTTCCTTAAAAATAACATAAATATTTTCTCAATTTAGATTTTTAGGTCGTCTAATTATTTCTCGCATTTGATTTACCGCGCGTTTTAATTTTTTTTATATTATTTGTAACTGCTCCGAGTTTGTAATAGTAATTAGGTTTTCTTTTAAATTCCGCACTTTATTTTCAGTCAAAATAATTATGTATCTGCCCAAAGCCCTGTAATAGTTAGGACTCAAATTTCTCGCATTTTAATTCTCGCAAATTATAAACTGCCTAGATGTATGTATAGGATTGTATGGAAAGACAAACTGAAATTAAAACAGTAGAAAACCCTAAATTGTGCAAAGATAATTAACCAAAAAATTACACTTGCACATATTCACTCCTAGGGTTTACTCCACTCGGTTGCCTCAGAAATAATGGTCGTGTACCTCGAATGTAGGGATGCCTTAGCAATGACCCACGATGCAAAGTCTTCATAAAGATCATAGTCCCTACTTGTCCCTCGAGTTGCCTATGAATTGATCTTATGACGATAGTCCCTTAGAAATGCTAAGGTATCTCTACTTGTTGCCTTCAGAGACCATTTCGTCCCTTCGAACGTCCCTTTAAAACTCCAACGACGGTGCTACCTATTCCTTAGGTACTTGCTCAAACAAAACTTTTTTCACATAAACACTTTTCAAAATGACTTCGTCACACTCTTGAGGACTGATACAAGAGTCATCACGAAGTAAAACCTTTTCAAAACAAGCACACACAAGCAATTTAAAAATGAGCAAGTACATAAGAGCCCGTGGAAAACCACGGATAGAAAGGGTGCTAACACCTTCCCTTTCTATAATCTACCCCCCGTACTCAGAAATATTCTCAAAAAAGGTTTTTTCTATTCTTTTTCCTTTTCCTTTGTTGGATGAAATAAAAGTCGATGGTGACTCTTGCTTACCGCGAGATTTGCGAATACAAACGCAAACCAATATAATAGTCGGTTCTGCCACCGTATCACAAAACTGGCGACTCTGCTGGGGACTAATAAGTGGGGTATACCTTAAGATCTAGGTCATTTTTTAAATTGCTTTCTTGTTTGTTTTGTATGCTTTATTCTTAAAGGGTTTTGCTTGGGCATTGTTAAAGATCCTACACCCGGATCTGGGGCACTTTTTAGGTAAATAGCAGTAGATTGTGGAGACTATACGGTGTAGATCGATAGGGTTTAAGCGATGGCTGTGTTGGTGTGACACTTTGGTTGGTATCGGTATCCTTCGTGTGGAAACGGGGAGAATATGGGGCCATCACGTGGTGTCGTGAAGCACTAACGGACTTAGAACCTTAGTTGAACAAACTTGGCCATTAGAAAGTAGTGAGATAGCCGACCTCAGTATAAAGCTGAGGATTGGTTGATACTCGATGCTACACTCATTGAGATTAGACTTTTGGGATATTTTGGCCGCAAGAAAAGATTGCTTGAGCTGAAACAATGCCCGATAAAGGATGATCAGTGATATTGAGAATATTTAGAACCTGGTTACTTTTCTAAGACAGGTTTGAAACCAACTAAACTTCAAGAGGGTACTTACCTTTAACCTCATGCAAGCCTTTGAAACTAAGGTCTATTGTGTGTTTTACTTATATGTGATTTATCTTGTTTGAACATTACATCATGCATCATAACATAGCATCCATTCTTATTACACTGACCTTTTCAAGGACCAAGGGAATTTATCTTTGTTCTGTTTTGGAGATCATGGCTTCTGCTCGTAGAAACACTATCCGAAACAGCTTTGTGAAAATACCTTCCCAACTCAAAGAGATAGTATCAAGGGTCCCTGAAACTTCTGCGTTCACTAAGATACATGGTCGACTTCTCAACCTGGTTACTTCAAATTTTGATGAAAAGATGATGAGTGTACTCTTTCAGTTCTTTGATCCCAAGCACCACTGCTTCACCTTCCCAAATTATCAGTTGGTGCCTACCATGGAAGAATTCTCTCAGCTTTTGGATATACCCATTCTTGAACAATTGACTTTCACAGGTCTGGAAGAAGTTCCTAAGCCAGAAGTAATTTCCCCAGCCTTGCATCTGAAACGGGCCGACATGGTATCTAATTGGGAAACAAGAAGTGGAGTCAAGGGTTTTCTAGCCAAGTTCCTAATAGACAAGGCCCAGCTGTTTTGGGATGATATGGATTTTCAAGCTTTTAAGGAGGTCTTGTCCCTTCTAATCTATGGGTTAGTACTATTCCATAATCCATACTTATTCATAGATGTGAATGCTATCAAGATCTTCCTCTCTCGCAACCTCGTGCCTACCTTGCTCGGAGATATTTTGCACGCTCTCCATACTCGTACCATGAAGAGAAGAGGGGTTCTTATGTGCTGCATGCCATTGCTGTCGAGGTGGTTTATTTCTCACCTCCCTAAGTCCGTACTGAAGAATGAAGAAGGTTTGGGTTGGTCACAAAGGATAATGTCACTCGCTCACACGAATATTCTCTGGTGTTCCCAAGCTATGGGAGACACTGCTGTTATTGACTGCTATGGGGAGTACCCTAATGTCCCATTACTTGGCATCAGAGGGGGTATAACCTACGATCCTTTTTTAGCTCTGCGATAATTTGGTTATGCTCGAAGAGATGGTCCCCATGAGTTACTTGTCGAGGGAATTGTATTTAACTATGAGGATGATGTTCAAGTGTATCACCAGAAGTTCATACGAGCTTGGAGAATGGTAAACAGATCTGGCGCCAAGGCTTTGGGGTCAAAAGCGTCCATTCCTATGGAACCTTATCTCCAATGCGTACGAGTTCGCGCCCAAAAACTTATGACGCCCTATATGGCCGTTTTACCAGTGATTGTGGAACCCATTACTGAAGGGGGTATTCCTTACACGGTTCTCTATCCTGATATGCCCACTGATCTTGGAGAATTACAGAGATCTTGGATTCAGTTGAAGAAAGAGTGGGATACTTACAGGGATCAGTTTTATGCCCAGGAGGGGAAGGTTTTAAAGCTCACAAAGCAGCTTCATGAGGAAAGAGGACTTAATGTCTATCTCGGCACGAAGAGGAAGCATCCATGGGAATTTTGATTTTTTCTAGTTTTTAGAATTTTTTTTAATTGTAACGCCTAAAAGGAAATTGAACTTTGAATCCTACTAATAAAATATTTGCTTCATTTTGGTTCGCAAATTTAAATTTCCCAAAGTCTTTGAAATCATTGCATACGCATCCCATTCATGGCATTGCATGTACAGGTGCCATTACAGGTTTCTCATCTTCTTCACTGTTTATTTCAGCAGAAATGTCTTCTGAACAAAGCATCGAGGATCTTCAGGCACAAAACACCCAGTTCCAGCAAATGTTCATAAATCTGGAAAAAGGGCAGGAGGATCTGAAAGCCCTCATCCTGAAAGAGAAAAAGAAAAACAAGAAGGCTGCCGGTATTCTGAATATGGGCAGAAGATTTAGAGGGTCGTTAAAGCAACAAGTCGATCTGACCTCTTCATCCAAAGAAGGGGAGAATCAAGAAGAAGAGACAAGGGAGAAGGATCCCAGTCCTGAAGTTTCAGACAATGATACCGACTACAATGATGAGCAGTATCCTCCTATTGAGGATATATACAAGCAATTGGAAGATCGTCTAAGTGCTATGGAAATCCAGAGGATACCCGGGTTGGATTTCGAAGAATTTGGATTGGTGTCGGGAGTGGTCATCCCGCAGAAGTTCAAGGCTCCAATTTTTGCAAAGTATGATGGGGTGTCCTACCTTAAACTCCATCTCCGCTCTTACGTCAGAAAGATCCAGCCCCACACCGCTGATAGAAATTTATGAGTTCACTTCTTTCAAGACAGCCTATCAGGGACTCAGCTTGAATGGTTCTACCAACTGGAGAGAGCCAATGTCCGAAATTGGGAAGATCTGGCTGCTGCTTTTTATAAGAAGTACCAATACAACACCGACATTTCTCCTACTCGTACTCAACTCCAAAGTATGTCCATGGATGCAAGTGAAGGCTTTAAGGACTATGCACAGAAGTGGAGAGACTTGGCTGGAAGAGTCCAATCCGCGTTGTCTGAAAGGGAGTTGGTCGATACATTTTTGGGGATGCTATCTGGTCCATTCTTTAATAATTTGATCGACATCTCGTCAGTTGGTTTCATCGAGCTGATTCTGACTAGAGAGAGAGTAGAAGCTGGGATTCAGAGCGGCAAGATACAGAAGGATTCCTCTTCGAGTTCGGTAAAGAAGCCTTTTATTGGTAAGAAGGAAGCCAGTGCCATCTATAGCCTGAGAGGTCAAAATATAGTTGAACATCATCAGACAGTAAGTGTTGTAATGATACCTAGGCCCGCGGCTGCTCTACAACACATTAATCAACAAAGGGTGGAAAGACCACAACGGCAGTTTACCCGAATTATTATGATGTTGGCTGAAGTTCTACCCCATCTGCTGAGATCCAACTTGGCGACCTTGAAAGAGGCTTCCAAGAATCCGAACACCATATCTCCCTGATATAATCCAAATGCTCGGTGTGCCTATCATTCTGAGAGTCCTGGCCACGATACCAACGACTGCTGGGCTCTAAGAAATAAGGTACATGATCTGATCGAAGCTAAGGAAATTGAGGTCGATGCTCCAGAAAAGCCCAATGTCATAACTGCTCCCATGCCTAAGCACGACCGTAGAGTTAATGTTGTTGATACCGATCTGTTTGTGACCTTAGTAGATGAAGTTTCTACTCCTCTCATGACTGTGAAGAAGAATTTGTTGTCGTCCAGTTTATTTCTGGGTTATGGTGAAGGTTGTCACATGTGTTCGTTTCTGCCTTCTGGTTACCATTTGCTGAAGTCAGGTGTTCAACGCCTGATGGACAACAAAGAAATTTTGTTCGAGAAAAATTTGATTCCTGTTGTTCCATCTGAAGACGTTGCTATTATAACTATTTCCGCAAATCCTTCCAAGATCTCCTCGAGAAGACCTGTTAGGATTACATATGTCCCAAGAATCGCTCCGCTAATAATCACTGTTCCTGGTCCTGTCCCGTATGCCTCGGACAAAGTTATCCCCTGGAATTATGGTGCCGATGTGTACTATCATGGCATCAAACAAGATCTGAAAAATGAATAGGCTGATCCTGATATTAGTAACATTGTCGGGACCAGCAAGGTTACCCGAAGTGGAAGGGTCTTCTCTCCCGATATTTCCCCGAAGACTGTCAACAGGCCTATTGTCATTCCGTCTGCTGTTCCTGCTGGTACATCAACTACTGCTCATGTTCTTACTCCAATTATTACCCCTACCGGCGAGTCATATGGTACCCGCGGTAAAGAATTTATAGGTGAGCCTGCCCGGACGAAGGCGCCTAGAAAAATTGTTGTGGAAGCCTTTAAGCAAGAGATAGAGGAAATACTGAAAATAGTCAAAAAGAGTGACTACAATATGGTCGACCAGCTGGGGAAGACCCCCTCAAAGATATCCATGTTGTCTCTGTTATTGTGTTTCAAAGCACATGCGAAGGCTTTGATTGCATTCCTCAAGACTGCACATGTTCCGCGAGAGACCTCAGCTGATCAATTCAAAGATTGTGTGGCTAGCCTGACTGCAGACAATGGGCTGGGTTTTTCAGATGCAGACTTGACACCGAAAGGGAGGAAGCATAATGATGCTCTGCATGTCTCGATTGAGTTCAGGGGCACCACTATGGCTCATGTGTTGGTAGATTCGGGTCGTCGTTGAATGTTCTACCTAAGAAGGCGTTGGATCAGTTGGACTGTGAGGGCTTGACCTTAAAGCCTAGTAGCATTGTGGTGAGGGCCTTTGATGGGTCGAAGAGAATAGTGCATGGGGAAGTAGACATCCCCGTCAAAGTAGGTTCCCAGACCTTGGAGTCCACTTTCTATGTAATGGACATTCGGCCATCATATTCTTGTTTGTTAGGTCGTCCTTGGATCCATGAAGCTGGGGCAGTCACATCTACACTACACCAGATGCTAAAGTATCCAGTAAGAGGAAAGATTGTCACTATGCAAGGTGAATAGGAGTATATGGTGAGTGTGATACAGTGGGAGAACTGACTTGGGTTTTGTGTTTGTTTTCGCAAATGTTTCGGTTTAGCAAGAGTCGCCACCGACTTTTTATTTTATCCTAAGGAAAGGTTAAAAAGCACAGGAAAAACCTTTAAGATGTTTTCTTGGGTTCGGGGAGTAGATTATAGAAAGGGAAGGTATTAGCACCCTTTCTATCCATGGTTATCCATGGGCTCTTAGTTACTTGCTTAGATCACTTGCCTTTGCTTTTCAATTGTTTGAAATGGTGCTTTGTGTGTGTGGTTTTGAAAATGTTTTGAAAAAGATGCCTTGTCTAGGCAACCATTGTAACAATTCTTGTTTGAATGTTTTACAAGGGTGTTTGTCTTTTTGAAAAGATGTTTCAATATTTTTGAAAGTTTGTTTTGAAGTTGTGTTGTGATGTGTGTTTTGAAAAATGGCAAGGATTGTTTTGCAAGTTTGGTCAAGTAACCAAGAGTTATCTACCCTAAATTTCTCAAAGATCTTTCTCATGTTTTAACCCTTTTAACAGTGTTGTTTCACCATTGTATTTGGTGAACAACCTTGTGTTAGGATGTTAACGGGACGGGCGCGGGTCATCGTTTAGACCATGAATGCAATAGTGTCAAGTGTCTTTGGCAATTTTCTTGAGGGACTATGATCATTTTGCTTAGGCAACAAGATAGCATCATCGAGGGACTATGATCATTTTGATTGTTTTTGTTTTGTTTTGTTTTGCCAAAGTACTTGACATGCAAATATGGCCCATTTTTTAAGGCAACAAGTGGAGTAACCCTAAGGGTGCAAGGGTGCATTGTGTTTATTTTTCATGCATGCTTATCTTGAATTAGGTCAAGCTATTTGTTGATTGTTTTTTGCATACAAACCCTAAGTCTATCATTACATAATTGAAAGCTTTTAAATCCGGAAATTTAAACGCTAAGCTATTACAACAATGATTATGGGGATGGGGGTACAAGTTTGAATTTAGGGATATTTGACAAGGAAATAAAAATCTAAATTATTACAACCATATCGAATATACAAATATTTAACATTTAAATAAATACAAATTAAATAAATATCAAAATGCAATGTATTATGCAAAAAGGATTTTTTATGTATGTAAAAAGGTTTTCATGTTTGAAGTATAAACAAAATAAAAAAAGTCATTTTTGATTATTTTTGTGGTTTTAGGATCAAACCCTAGTTTTTTAAATAAATAGTAATATTTATTAATTATGTACAATATATGTTAATTTATGCACAAAATAAAAAGTATATGGTGAAAAAAGTATTTTTGATGTCAAATATTAAATAAAAATAAAATGTATTATTTTTTGTATTTTTGCCCTAAATATTTAATGAATATGTATAAGTATATATTATATATATTTAATATGCTAAATATGTACCAAAAAATAAAAATATTAATTATTTACAAAAAAAATGTATATTTAAGAAAATGTCTTCAAAATGTAAATAAAAATAATGACTAAAAAATAAGTATTTTTGTATTATTTTTTAGGGTTTTAAATAAAAAGGTTTTTATATTATTTACATATATGCTAATAAAATGAAACAAATGCCAAATAAATATAAAAAAATGTGGAAAAATATTTTTAATGTTTTTTATGTTTGGACAAAAAATATCAAGTCAGAATAAAAAATAAAAAGTCAAAAATGATAAATATTTCACACAATGGGCCAGGGGGGTGAAAATGGAAAAAAGGAGTGTGAACAGCAAGACAGACTCAGGCGCAGCCCAAGCCAACCTTCTTCAACCTCCAGCTTCTGTTTCAAAAAAACGCGCGCGCTTCCTTGTACAACTGCCATCTCCTGATTCTTTGATCCTTTGACAAATCTTACAACATGAAACTTGTAGAGCTTGAAGCCACGATTTCAACCATATAAAGCATTAAATCTAACTCTAAGAAACCAGGGAGAATTTCTTCACCCCCAATTTCTGACCTAGTTTTTCTTCAATGTTCATGGTTAAAATTCTCACAGCATGCTTAATGTAAATGAAAAGTAATCATATGTATGGCTTCAGGGCTATGAGTAAAGCATGTTTCATTCACAAACCTAAGCCTAACTCTTCCTAGATTGAGATATAGAAGTCCATGGTTTTACCTGTTTCAGCTTGAATCGTGTACAGCAATGTGGCCAACTTCAATGGAGTTTGAGCTTCTGTATAGCTTGCCTGAAGTCCAAGGAAGCTTCTCCAACACCTAGCTTGCTTTGAATCACTCTGAATCTTGCTATGGAAGTTCACCTGCAAAACTGAAAAATGAAAATGGCAGATGAGGTTAGGGGTGTTACAGCTGGTGTTTAGGGCTTGGAATAGTTTCAGTGGATGGTATGGAATGTGTTTGGACAAGCTTGAGCAAAAACGCACGAGCAAACTGAGTTGTGCAACTCAATCTGCAGGGATGCCCTGTTTTTTTGCAGCGAAATGGTGATTTGGTGAATGAGGAGGTATGAGGGGTGGAAGGGTCGTGCCTTAGGTCAGTTTTGATGTGTGGAAGCTGTGTACAAAGTTTGTTTTGGCTGGTGTTTATAGGAATGAAAGATGGCTTGAGTTTTGCAAGGTTTCTTCTCATGTAAGCAAAGAAATGTAAGTTGATGTTATAGACCTGTCTAAGCCTTTCAAGCATGCTGCAGCACTTTCTCTTGATCAGTGGGATTTGTCTACAAAACTTTGCCTCAAAGATATGGCCTGTACCTCAAGGATTTGGAATTTGACATAAAGTGTTACTTTTCAAAAATGGCAATTCACCTTTTTCCAATTAAGGGTTAATTTTGTGTGCAATGTCCAAATGAACAAAATAATGCATTAGCTCAGTTGATTTGCATTCAATTAAGGAGTGTATAATGGTTTAGAGGCCTGCAAGCTAGCATTGTACAAGCTGACTTGAAAATGCAAGTTGCCATGAACATGCCTTGGCCATGAACAAAAGTGAATTTTGCCCAACTTTGTGAATTTGATTCTCTCTAACCACAAGGGTGTTTGATGAGTTCTTGGACAATTTGGAAAGCTTAGAATGTGTACTATAATCCATATTTGTAATGAAAATTGAAACTCCAAGTTGAACCATGTGAAAAATGGCCAAGAAGTTGGACAAAAATCCTGCCTAGAATAGGACAAAATTTCTCTAAGTTAAAAATGTTTTGCACCCTTGTTCCAAAAATCATAACTTGAGATACAAGCTTCCTTTGAGAAAACTTTGTGAATCAAAGTTATAGATTTTGTAATGGACTACAACTTTCATGTTTCAAGTTTTGTTTGAATCCATTTGCATATTGATGAAAAAATGGGACAAAGTTAGGAAAAAATAAGAAAGTTTTATAACTTAGAAAATTTTCTAAGTTATGAAATTTTCCATTTTAAACCCTAATTTGTGATTTTTGATTTCTTGATGAACAAGTTTCATAAATTGACATGTCTTGATGAAAAATGAATCTTGGCACTTGATTTTGACCAAAAAGTCAAAGTTTGACTTTTCAGTATACAGTCAAATTTTGATCAGTTGACTGAAAAATTCACCTGTCAATCCTATGCATTTGAGATATTTTGAACTTGTTGAATGGGTCAAGACAATGCCATTGAGTCCTTGAGTCTATGTATGAGCTTGGTTTGCCATTGGTTAGGTCAAACAGTCAAAAATTGCCTTTGTGCAGTCAAAACCCTAAAAATGACTATTTTGCCCTTTTGGTGATCTGATCAAATTTCTTGTGGAATTGTGATCCAAACTTGAAAAAATGGTTCATGTGAGTTCATTATGTTGATGTGGGTCAAAAATCATGAGGTTTGACTGTCAATTGGCCACAGTTGACTTTTTCCCTAATACAGTTGATTTCTAGGTCAACTGTCCAATTAACTGGGCAAAGATTGGAATCAAGGCTTGAAACTTGGTATGGATAAACTTGTAAGTCCAACATGAAGCATGAAAGTCATTTTGGGCATTTTAGGTCAAAACATCCCTGTGCAAACTCAAACCCTAATTTGGGTCAACAGTGCAAGGAGGGGCCTTGAGCAGAGCAAACCCTAACTTGATCTTGAGTTCCAAGAGTCTTGTGATGAGAAAATGTTGATGAAAAGGGAGGGAAAATTTTGGGGTACAACAGTGAGCCACCTCAATTCCTTCAGGTACGTAGAAATGGATGGGGAATTCATAGAGACTCCCTGCCAGAATTTTGTAGAGGTTCCCCAGATCTTGGCATTGGCTAAAACTATTACCAACAAACCTCCTTTGAAGATGGCTTCCCTCAAAGACACCAGAGCAGTGGTTGAAAAAGGTGGGTGTACCAACTGGGGACAGCTCCCTGATTTTACTCATAAAACTGACAAGTGTGGTTTGGGCTTTACTTCAGGAGCTCAAAGGGTTGTTCGACGAGCTCGGGCTGGAGGACCTCCCCTGCGCATCAACAATCGAGGAGTTAACACTATTGAAGACAATGAGGAAGACTTAGACATTGACAGTTGGATCTACCCAACTACCAATGGTGGGCCGAGTAACTGGACGGCTAGGGACTTTATACCAGTTTCTTTTATTCCGTGGTAATTGTCTTACTTGTTTTGAGATTTGTAATAAACAATTTAAAATTCTACAGCCTCGTTCCTTGCCCGAGGAACATTGGATTTGCTTGTGAGGGTTGTTATTTGTCATTTCATATATCATTAATAAAGAATTGGACGTTCCTTGCATACAAATTTTACACTCTCTGTTTTTCTTTTCTGTTTTCACTTTATCAAAACAGCTATGCCCTTACACACACTCACGTATCATCCTGCAGATCCATATCCACTATGGATCCCATTGATAACAGCTCTGCTACTGCCAGTTATGACTTTGAAAATCCGATCAACCAAGCCGAAGACGAAGGTGAGGATGATTGTGAGGTGCCTGGAGAACTTGCTAGACTATTATAGTAGGAAGAAAGGGTTATACACCCTCATGAAGAGCTGGTTGAGACGATAAACCTGGGCACGGAAACAGACAGAAAAGAAGTCAAGATTGGTGCAAATTTAGAAGTTAAAGTCAAACAGTGGTTGATACAAATGTTGCACGACTATGTTGAGATCTTTTCCTGGTCATATGAAGACATGCCAGGTGTTGTACCCCAAAATTTGCCCTCCCATATTCTTCAAGATTGGTCAAGAATCATCTTCAAATGGTTCAAGATTTCTCAAAGGGTTGCACAGTCAGACCACCTCCTAAGACCAGTCAAAATTAGGGTTTTGGGTTCCTTCAAATAATTTTAGGTTTTCAATGGTTCAATCAAGTCTCATAGGCCAACATGTCAAGTCTCAAGACTCACAGTGTCAAATTCCACAGTCAAAAGCCCTATTTGATCCACAGTCAACTACAGGGGTAAAATGGTCATTTTGCAGTCAAAAGTCAAAATTTTTGGTCAACATCTTATTTTGAGCTCACAATCATCATTTGATCAAGTCTTGATCATGATTCCACAAGCATAGCTCAAAAATCATCAAGATGCAAAAAGTTACTATTTTTGGACAGTAGAAAAGTCAACTGTATCTTGACCAGGGCATAACTTTTTCATGGTTCATCAGAAAAATCCCATCCAAGGCTCATTTTGAAGGGGATGACATTTCCTACGGATCATTTTCACATTCCAAGTCCAAGAAATGCTCTCACAAAAAGTTATCAATTTCTACATTATAGGTCAATTTCAAAAGTCAACAAAAGTGAACTTTAAGTCAAAGACCATAACTTGAGATTGGTAAATCTAAATGACATGGGACCAAAGGCGTTGGTTAGTGGACTTCAAGACCTTTCCAAAATGTCCAAGAACATGTTCATATGATCAAAATTGAGCAAGATATGCATTGGAGAAGTTGGGAAATTTTTGTGAATTTCAAAAGTCAACTTTGCTCAAAACACCTTGTTTTTGCTAATGGGTCCCAAATTTCTTCTTGAAACTTTATCCATGATCTATGCACGACCCATCAAGCTTATTTGAACTTATTTTTCTTATTTTTATTAATTATTTGGATTTTTAATCAATTTTAATTCATTTAATTAATTTAAATTGTAGGAAATACAAAGATTTGATTTTTCAAACTTTTTGTGAAGCAAAAGTGGTCAATATATGCTAGAAATTTCGTGTGCAAATCAAGGGGACAAGAATCTCCAAATTTAGCAAGTTTTTCCCATCAAAAAGATTCAAAAATATTTGATTTTCAATCAAATATTGAAACATCAATTCCATGGATTTCTTTGCAAGATTGTGACCTAATTCTATTCTACTATAAGTACACAAGCCAACCCTAATGCCACAGACATGAAACCACTGCAGACAAAGCCATAACAACTTTGAAAAAACTCAAGAAACTTGAAAACTGTTTTCCAGATTCCAGGCCAATTCAAGGACTTTTGTGGATTCAAACACGTTGCTGGGAGTGTGAGGAATGTTTTGCAATCAAAACCACACGCTAAGGCTCAAAGAATCACCAAGAACAGTCTCACGGTTTGCTTGATTTTTTCAGAATCGTAACTCATATTTCATGCATAATTAACATGTTTTAATCATTGTTTTGTGTTGCTTGAATTCATATAAAGCTAATGGTATTAGTTAATTGCATTATAACACGCAGAATCACAAGTTACCATTGAAGAAATCTAGGGTTCTTGAGTTCTCAAATTGGGGCTTTACAGCCCAGGAAAAATTAGCACCTCTAATGCCTATGGTTGAAATCGTTGAGACAAGACGAATCAAAAGCCACCATCGCGAAATATTTCTGTAGCCTGTAGGGCTAATCGCTATTATTCCTCAGCATGTTTTGTGGGGGTTAAAAACCCCCGCTATCTATTTGTTTTTTTACAGGCATCAGCGAAGGAGATGAAGACGTGTAAGCGTGTGGTTGGGCAATTCAAAAAAACGCGCGCATATTTTGTTTTTACAGCACATGAATTGATTTGCATATATTATGTTTATTTGTTATTCAATTGACAATTGATGTAGCATGGTGGAGTGGTTGGCCAAACGCCCAATAAGCTTTGGGACCTGGGTTCGAATCCCAGGTCCCCCAAAACGTTTCTATTGTTTTTCTTAATATAATTGTGTGCAGATTTCCAGAAGCGTTCCACCATGTACTCCAAACATCAGCATGCCATGTGTCTTCAAGCAGCAATCCAATGGCCAAAGATGAGTGACCATCATACTCCTGGTCAATGCACGTGCAGCTAATCTCCAAAGTCAAAACAGGCTTGATGCAAATGGGCCAGAAATTCTAGAAGAAACCTCCACATGGGCCCAACACCCCCTGGGTTTTGTTTCTTATTTTTTCTCTTTTATATTTTATCTTTAATTGTTTTTACTAATAACTATTATTATTATTATTTAATTAACTCACAAATTATTATTTTCATAATAAAATCAGAAATATAATAATTATTATTATTATTATTAATTCCACTTTTAATTTAATTATTTTTGTAAAAAAATTCTAACAAATTAATTTAGTTTAATTAGGTTAAATTTGACTCTCTTTTTTTCCACAATAAATAAAATTAACATAAAATTAGGGTTTTGACAACTTTTAATTTCTTTTATTTTATTTTCATTAAAACATAAAAAAACTTTGAAAAATATTTTTTCTTTTAATTAATTAATTAATTAGTTTTAGGTTTAATTTAATTAAATGCAAAAAGGACCCAAATTCATTCTTTTCTCAAAAAGGGTCAAAACCCTAAGGACTTTCCCGATTCAATTTTTCTGGCGTATATTTATTCTCGATTCCTATTTTGATTATATTTATGTAACTGCTCCGAGAATGTAATAGATAATTAGGACTCTTTATCGCTTTCCTTTATTTTCCCGCATTTACTTTTCAAGGGTTATGTTTTTAGCGATGTAAATACCCGACGCCTTGTAATAGCGTAGATTTACTTTCCGCAATTTACTTTCCGCACAATTATTAACTGTTAACTATGCATGACAAGACTTGCCTGAAAATTAAAATCAACTCGTAGCTCACCATCGCATGTACAAGATAATATAAACTGAAACCTGACACACTCGCACATGCCACTCCTAGGGTACACCTCACTTGGTTTCCTCGAACGTGGTCATTGAGTATAGGAAGTTTTAGAGGCCGCCCTCCTGTCTAAAGATCCAAGTTGCCTCGAAACGGTTGCCTCGGATAAAAAAGGATCTAGGACATTAGGGTTACCGCTAAGGCGTCCTACTATTGCTTTGGTGACCACATGTCCCTATAATCGAATTGACCCGAAACTCCAACGACGGTGCTACCTACTTCTCAATAGTGGGATAGCACTGTCTAAAGGACATTTACACAGCTTAATTTCTTTAGAGTAGGTAGATTTCTCCTGGGTACTTGCTCTTTCAAAAACAAAACACACTTTTCACACTCACACTTTCAAACAAAAGTTTTCAAACAAACACTTCATGACACTCTTGAGGACTGATACAAGAGTTAACGAAGTGTTTTTCAAACAAACTTTTTCAAAACCCACAAGCACAAGAAAAGCAAACATTTTTTGAAAACATAGTGAGCAAGTACCTAAGAGCCCGTGGATAACCACGGATAGAAAGGGTGCTAACATCTTCCCTTTCTATAATCTACCTCCCGAACCCGAGAAACATCTCGAAAAGGAATTTTGCTGTGCTTTTGTCCTTTCCTTGTTGGAGAAAATAAAAGACGGTGGCGACTCTTGCTTACCGCGACATTTCGCGAACCAGCATTTCAAAACAGTCAGTTTTATTTCCATCGATCACAGAACTGGCGACTCTGCTGGGGACTATCTAATAAGTGAGGTGTACCTTAGGATTAAGACCACTCTTGTTTTCAATTGTATGCCTTGTTTGCTTTAATATTGTGGGCTTGCATCGGAGTTTCATACATCCTAACCCGGATCTGGGGAATACCCTTTAGGTAGCAATAAACTGTGAGGGACCTGTCCGGCGTAGACCGACACGGGTGAAGCAGTAGCTACGTTGGTGTGACACCTTGGTCTGTACCGATATCCCTTGTGTTGGAACAAGGAGAATATGGGTCTTCTGAGGAGTCATTAAGCACCAACTGACCTTAGAACCTTAAATTGACCCAACTTGGCCATAGAACAGTAGCAGTATGCTACACTCATTGAGGCTAAACTCTCGCGATGGTTCCGGCCGCAAGAAAAGATTGCAAAGCTGGAGTTATGACCGATTGAGGGTAGTCAGTGATATTGAGATCCTCTAGAACCCGGTTACTATTTTCTAGGACAGGTCTTAACCAACTGAAACGGAAAGAACTAAGCTTCATGCTGGCCTAAACTCTAAGGGTTGTCTTGTGTGACTTGTGTGGCTCACCATGTTTGCCTTTTATGAATACTTGTGGCGTGCTTTATCATAACATCATACAATCATAACATTGCATGCATCCTGCATAAGGACTGACCCATTTCAAAGACAATAGGGTTTCATCTTTGCTCTATTTTGTAGGACATCATGATGCCTATGCGAAGGAATACTATCCGGCTCAACTTGGTTCACCCACCTGATTTGCTTAAAGAATTGGTTGACAGGATTCCAAATACTACTTCCTTCATCAAGAGGCATGGTTCTCTTCTCGGTTTAGTCACTTCAAAGTGGGACCAACAGCTGATGAGTGTCCTGACCCAGTTTTATGATCCTCTATATCATTGCTTCACCTTTCAAGACTTCCAGCTGGTCCCTACCCTGGAAGAATTCTCTGATTTGCTTGGTATCCCTGTTTTGGAGCAGACTCCATTCACTGGTTGGGAAAAGACTCTTAGGCTTGAGGAGATTGCTGCAGCCCTTCCCTTGACCAACAAAGAGGTAATGGATAACTGGGAGACTAGAAGTGGAGTTAAGGGCTTTTTGGCTAAGTTTCTGATTGGTAAAGCTAACAGTTTCTGGAATGACTTAGACTTCAGGGCGTACGAAGACATTCTGGCTCTCTTAATCTATGGTCTGGTTCTGTTTCCAAATCCTGATACCTTTGTTAATGTTAATGCCATAAGGATCTTCATCTCTCGGAATCCTGTACCCACTCTCTTGGGTGATATCCTGCAACAACTCTATGCTCGTACTGCCCGAAGACGGGGAACTTTGTGGTGTTGTGCTCCTTTGTTAGTGAGGTGGTTTATTTCGCACCTCCCTAAGTTCGTCCTGAAGAACAAAGAAGGAAGGGGTTGGGCTTATAGGTTAATGTCTCTCACTAATAATGACATCATTTGGACTCTCAGAGGTTTAGATGAAGTGGCCGTTATTGATCGTTGCGGAGAGTATCCTAATGTTCCATTGATTGGTACCCAAGGAGGAATCTCTTATAATCCATGTTTAGCTCTCCGTCAGTTTGGAAGAGCCAGAAGAGCAGGGCCTCATGAGATGTTGGTACCTCACATTAGTTTTGAGTTTCAGGTGGACAGTGACGAGCTGCGTCGTAGATTCATCCGGGCTTGGGATAGAATTCACAAAGCAGACCCACATGAGTTGGGACCAAATACTTCTCTACCAATGGAACCCTACTTCAGATGGGTCCGCATCCGTGCTCAGAAGTTAGGTATGTCGTACGAAGCTGTCAGACCTATTATTTTTGAAGTTCCTGATAGAGACGGGGTTCCTCCAACTGTTCTTCATCCTCAGATACCCACTGATATTGATACACTAAAGAGGTCTTGGGCGCAACTGCAAGAAGAACGGGATTCTTATCGGGAAAGTTTCAATGAACAAGAACAGAAAATCCAGAAGCTAGCGAAGCAATTGGAGAATGAACGGATCCTGAATGACTATATCCACACCGAGAAGAGGAGGCCATGGGAGAAGTGATGAACCTTGGATGTTTCTTTTATAGCTTTTATTTCCTTTTCAGTATTTTTCATTCTTGTAACGCCTAAGGGCAATTTGTTGAACAATTTAAATTCCAAAGTTGAATCTAATAAAGTGTGTTTCCTTTTTGTCTACAAAGTTGAATCCCGATTGTCTTTGAAAACATAAATCATACGCATTTCATGTCATCATATGCATAGCAGGTACCTTTTTTACAGGTCACTTATCTTCTTCGCTGTTTATTTCAGCAATCATCATGACTTCTGAACCTACTACTGAACAAGCTATCAAGGCCCTCCAGGCCTAGAATGCCCAGTTCCAGGAGTTGGTTATGAGCTTAGCCCAGGGTCAACAGGAGTTGAAGACTCTGATTCTGAAGAAGAAGAAGAAGAGGACTGTGTTGTTTAACACTGGACGCAGATTCGGGAATGGACTACAAAATGAGGCTGATCTGACTACTTCCTCTGTAGGGAAGGACAGTCCCCAGGAGAGAAGGGTTCCTAGTCCCGTGGTCTCCGACAACGAGACTGATTATAATGATGAACAGTACCCTCCTGCTGAGGATAGGTACAAACAGTTGGAGGACCGTCTAAGTGCTATGGAGATTCAACATGTGCCCGGGTTGGACTTTGGAGACGTAGGCTTATCCTCTGGGGTGGTGATTCCCCATAAGTTCAAAGCACCTGCTTTTGCAAAGTACGACGGAGTTTCTTGTCCTAAGCTGCATCTCAGATCATATGTAAGGAAGATCCAACCTTACACTGCTGACAAGAATTTATGGATCCATTTCTTCCAGGATAGTCTTTCAGGGACTCAACTCGAATGGTTATATCAGCTAGATGGAGCCAGCATTTGTAACTGGGAGGACTTGGCTACTGCGTTTTATAAGCAGTATCAGTATAATTCCGACCTCGCTCCTACGCGTACCCAACTCCAGGGTATGTCACTAGGGACGGGTGAAGGATTTAAGGAATATGCCGAAAAGTGGAGAGACCTGGCTGGAAGGGTGCAACCACCTTTGACTGACCGTGAGCTTGTTGATATGTTCTTGGGGACCCTGTCTGGTCCGTTCTTCAACCATCTGATTGGGAATTCCTCTGCCGGGTTTAGAGACCTGATCTTGACTGGTGAGAGAATAGAAGCTGGTATCAAGTCTGGGAAGATACAGAAAGGGGCCTCCTCGAGCTCTGAAAAGAAGCCTTTCAAGAAAGAATCTAGTGCTATTTATGGTTCAAGGAGACAGAACAAACCGGAACGCCGCCAAGCTGTCAATGTGGTGGTAATCTCAAAGCCTGCTGCTGCTCCTCAGCAATACAACCAGCCAAGGGGTGAGAGACCTAGAAGGCAGTACACTCGACTCAACATGACCCTGTCTCAGATATTGCCGCAACTACTGTCAACCAATCTGGTAACTATAAAGGAAGCTCCAAAGGTTGTAAACACCACCTCTCCAAAGTACAATCCCAACTCCCGCTGCGCTTATCACTCTGACAGCCCGGGGCATACTACTGATGATTGTTGGGCTCTGAAGAATAAGGTTCAGGACCTTATTGATGCTAAAGAGATGGAGTTCGAGGCGCCCGAAAGGCCCAATGTTGTGATTGTAACACGCCGTTTTATCTAAATGTTATTTCATTAATTATTTTCCAAAATTATTAAATTATATCTATTTTGAGAAATATATTCAATTGATATCGATTAAAATATTAATTGGGTAATATGAAATAAAAATATTTATTGTGTCGGAATATTATTTTGAATAATATTAATTTGGTGTGTAGTAATATTTGACTTTGTTTGATTAATTGGCATGATTAGGTTTATATAGAATGAATATTATTTAGTGTAATATTGTTTAATAGGGTTATATATTATAATTAGAGTTAAATAATTGTTGGGGCCAAATTATAATTTTAGAAAGATAGAGGGAGGAAAGTTAGTAGTAGAAGGAGGGTTTTATAAAATAGGAAGAAGAGTTAGTAAGAGTAGGAAAAAAGAAGAGAAAGAAGAAGAAGAAAAGGAGAGAGGAGAAAGAAGAAAGAAAAGAGGAGAAGAGAAGAAAGGAGCTAGGGTGAAGTTGAAACATCTTCATCTTCTTGTTTCAATATAACCCACACCAAGGTAAGGGGTTTGATTCTCCATCTCATATTGTTAGGTTTTGGTAAATATATTTTGGATTTGGGGGTAAAATGGATAGTTGATTTTATAGGGTTTTGTTGGTTGATTGTTAGAATGGTTTAGAGAAGTTGGATTAGGAGTATGGTTTGTGGGTGTATTAGGTGCTAGCTTGTAGAAATTAAGAGTATTGAAATGGGAAAGAAAACCATGGTAGTGGAATGATAAAAACTCAAAAGAATGAGATTTTCACGCAGGCTTCACAACACGGGCCGTGTTGCAGCACACGGGTGCCCGTGTTGAAGCCCTGACTTGGCATTTCCTTTGGCACGTTCTGGTGGCCTCTCAACACGGGCCGTGTTGCAGCACACGGGTACCCGTGTTGAAGCTCTGTAGTCCCCAAATTTCTGATTTTTCGCACTTCCTTTGGAACGCGTTTGTGTTCCGATTTTCCGATTTAGAATTATTTGATAATTGATGGTTTATGTTTTGGGTGAGTAAGTAACTTGTTTGTATACATTCTACTTGACGTTAAGATTGTTAAATCATATGTATGCATGCATGTACAATAGTTGATGTTCCATTGGTTGGATTTGAGGGCATGTGTATGTTAAGATTATTGTGAGTCTTAATTGCATGCATTGGTTGTATTGTACATTGCATGGCATGGTTGGTCTTGAAACAGAGACGGTGAAACTGTGGGTTCACATGATTTTATAGACGGTGACCCTATTGTGGGAAAAGACGTAGTGACCTTGATCCGGAAGGGAAACATAGGTGGTGGAACATTGGGTCCACAATATCTAGACGGTGACCCTATTGTGGGAAAAGACGTAGTGACCTTGATCCGGAATGGAAACATAGGTGGTGGAACCTTGGGTCCACGATTCGGTACCGCATTTGCATACGTTGGGTCGTGTTGTGAGTCACATGTATATTTGTGCATGATATGTATGTGTGTTGATGTGTTTGATTAGGTGCCAATATTGTTGTTGTTTGAATTATGGTTATATGCTAAGGATGTGAGTATTTCGGATTATCGGTTTACATGGTTAATGTGTTGGAAATGGGTTCCTTGAGTAAGGATACTACGAGTAATAAAATGAACATGATCATTATGTATTGCGTTATTTATTGCCATTTCATTTACTTAAAATTACATGTTATATGATTATTGGAATTCTTACCCCTTTTGTTGGCCAATGCTTTTGATGGCATTGTGCAGGTACCGAGGACGGTAGCGCGAGGCGCTAGCTAACGGATGCATTGGATTGCAATCTGTTTTATTTTGATTAGGGCCGAGTCGATGCTCTGGTAGTAACACTTGGGGGGTTTATTTAGTGTCGAACTCGATTATTTTGTATTTGGATTATGATGTATATAATCCTTATTCGTGTATATGATGTTTTGTATATGAGAGACTTGATAACATATGCTCATGTGATTTATGATGGCTTGATGCCTTGGATTATATTTTGATTCCTCCATAATGGAGATGAGGTGAAATTGTGAAACTCCGTTGCGTTTGCACGAGAGAATGAAGTAAATATTTATTGTATGTTTGTTATGTGTTGGAATACTTATACCTTCAAACATACCCTGTCCGTTTTTCTTTAAAAATAATTTGGAATGTGTTTTGTGTTGTGGCATCCCTCCGTGCAATTTTATTTCTCTGATTTTAATCTTTACATATTAATTGGGGTGTTACAATAGTGGTATCAGAGCATAGTCGGTCGGTTGTCAGGTCTTATTTTGTTAATCCCTTGTATTTGATTGTGTGGCTAACGCGATCAATGCCCTGTGTTGTTCAGAAGATGGCTGGTAGAAGGAATGATGATGCTTTACCCGAGGCATTGAGGTTGCTTGCGGGGTCAATATATCAGATGCCGCAAACGACTCAAGCACCACATGATGGTACTGAAGATGCTTTCTGTGCTCTTGGGAAATTCCAAAAGAACAACCCGCCTACTTTCAAGGGAGAGCATGCTCCGGTGGAGGCTCAAGAATGGTTAAAAGCAATTGAGAAAATCTTTCGTGTGATGAATTGCACCGACGCTCAGAAAGTGCAATTCGGAACACACATGCTGATTAAAGAGGCCGAAGACTGGTGGATCAACGCTAGTCAGAGGTATGAGGAGGAGCAGGTTGTGGTAACTTGGGAAATTTTCCGAGATGCATTCTTGGAGAATTATTTTCCGGAGGATGTTCGCGGTAAAAAGGAAGTTGAATTCCTGGAATTGAAACAAGGTAGTGGTTCGGTAGCTGACTATGCGGCTAAATTTCAAGATTTGATCAAATACTGTCCTCACTACAACACTGTTAATGCTGAGAGGTCGAAGTGCCTTAAGTTTGTTAATGGTTTGAGGCCGGACATAAAGAAGGCGATTGGGTATCAGCAGATTACAAGATTCTCTGAGTTGGTTAATAAGAGTCGTATCTACGACGAAGACAGTCGGGATAGCACTGCTTATTACAAGAGCTTGAGTGAGAAAAGAGGTAAGGGACAGATGCGTCCTAAGCCTTATGATGGAAGAGGAAAGAGACCAATAAGTAGTGGGAAGAGTCTGAGTGGGGGAGTGACTACTCCAATCAAATGTTTTAAATGTGGTAAAGAGGGACATCGTGCTATGGAATGTCGCCAGGGGATAGTTAAGTGTTTCAAGTGTGACAAGGTGGGTCACAAAGCGGTGGATTGTAGAGCTGGTATGAGTGTAACTTGCTTTAATTGTGGTGAGCAAGGCCACATAAGCACCAAATGTCCAAAGCCAAAGAAAGAAGTTGGAAAAGTATTCGCTTTATCTGGAGCAGAGACTTCTGTTGAGGAACGTCTAATCAGAGGTACATGCTTTATCTCTAATGTGTCTTTTGTTGCTATTATTGATATGGGTGCGACGCATTCGTTTGTTGCTTTAGATTGTGCCAAGAGATTGGGCCTTGTTTTGTCTACTTTGGATCGACGTATGGAGGTAGATACACCTGCGATGGGTTCAGTTTCTACTTCAGTTGTTTGTCTGAAGTGTCCTTTGCGCATGTGCGGGAGAGATTTCGAAGTTGATCTCGTGTGTCTTCCCTTGCATCAGATAGATGTGATTCTGGGTATGGACTGGTTGAAAGCCAACCATGTCTATATCAACTGTTTTGCTAAGGCTGTTCTTTTTCTCGAGTCCGAGAAAGATGGTGTGGTTTTCTTATCTACACAGCAAGTTGAGAAGAGTGTGAAGAATGGAGATGGGTTGTTTATGCTTATGGCGAGTATGGTTTTGGAAGATGGTAGAGTAAGAAAGGATTATCCTGTGGTATGCGAATTTCCTGAAGTGTTTCCTGAAGAGATTACGGATTTACCTCCTGAGCGCGAGGTAGAGTTTTCCATCGACTTAATTCCTGGTACTAGTCCTGTTTCGATGGCTCCTTATAGGATGTCACAGTCGGAACTAGTGGAACTGAAGAGTCAGCTGGAAGAGTTGCTTGACAAAAGGTTTATTCGTCCTAGTGTGAGCCCGTGGGGTGCTCCAGTTTTACTTGTGAAGAAGAAAGAAGGAACAATGAGACTTTGTGTGGATTATAGGCAGCTAAACAAAGTGACCATTAAGAACAAGTATCCTTTGCCAAGGATTGATGATTTAATGGATCAGCTGGTGGGTGCGTGTGTGTTTAGCAAGATTGACTTGAGATCAGGCTATCACCAGATTCGCGTGAAAGCGGGTGATATTCAGAAAACTGCATTCAGAACTCGTTATGGACACTATGAGTATTCGGTAATGCCTTTTGGTGTTACGAATGCACCTGGTGTGTTCATGGAGTATATGAACAAAATCTTTCATGAGTTTTTGGATAAGTTTGTGGTGGTGTTCATCGATGACATTCTGATTTATTCCAAGAGTGAAGCAGAGCATGCCGAACACTTGAGAATTGTTTTGTCAATTCTGAAGGAAAATCATTTGTTTGCTAAACTTTCGAAGTGTGAATTCTGGTTGGAACGAGTGAGTTTCCTTGGTCACGTGATATCTCGTGGAGGTATTGTTGTGGACCCTTCGAAGATAGAAGCCGTGTCAGAATGGGAATCTCCAAAATCAGTTTTTGAGATTCGAAGCTTTCTTGGTTTAGCGGGTTATTACCGTAAGTTCATTGAAGGTTTTTCCAAGCTAGCTTTACCGTTGACACGATTGACTATGAAGAGTCAAGCATTCGTATGGACTCCACAGTGTGAAGATAGTTTCCAAGAGTTGAAAAGAAGGTTGACAACTGCGCCGATTTTGATTTTGCCTAAACCATCTGAACCGTTTATGGTCTATTGTGATGCATCTTTGATGGGTTTAGGAGGTGTGTTAATGCAAAATGGGAAGGTTGTGGCGTATGCTTCGAGGCAACTCAAGGTGCATGAGAGGAATTATCCGACTCATGACTTGGAGTTGGCAGCGGTGGTTTTTGTGTTAAAGATTTGGAGGCATTATTTGTTTGGGTCGAGATTCGACGTCTTTAGCGATCATAAGAGTTTGAAATATCTGTTTGATCAAAAAGAGTTGAATATGAGGCAGAGAAGGTGGCTAGAGTTCCTTAAAGATTATGACTTCAGTTTGAATTACCATCCTGGTAAGGCAAACGTGGTTGCAGATGCTCTGAGCAGGAAGTCTTTACACATGTCTATGTTAATGGTTAAAGAATGGGAATTGTTGGAGCAATTTCGAGATTTGAGTTTGGTGTGTGAAGAGACTTATTTTGGCGTGAAGCTTGGTATGATGAAGCTTACTAGTGGTGTCTTGGAAGAGATTAGGGATGGGCAAAAGTCAGATTTGGTTTTGGTTGACAAGTTTACTTTGGTGAATCAAGGTCAAGGTGGAGAGTTTAGAATCGACGAGAATGGAATTTTGAGATGTCATGATAGAGTTTGCGTTCCCGAGGTGGGGGATGTGAAAAAGAGGATTCTTGAGGAAGGACACCGAAGCGGATTGAGTATTCATCCGGGTGCTACAAAAATGTACCAAGACTTAAGGAAGTTATTTTGGTGGCCAAGTATGAAAAAGGAAATTGCTGAGTTTGTATATTCTTGTTTGGTTTGCCAAAAGTCTAAGATTGAACACCAGAAGCCTTCGGGTTTGTTGCAACCGTTGTCTATTCCCGAGTGGAAGTGGGATAGTATCTCGATGGATTTTGTTTCTGGTTTGCCGAGGACTCCGAGTAACCATGAGGCTATTTGGGTCATAGTGGATAGATTGACTAAATCTGCACACTTTATTCCGATTAGGATGGATTACGCCATGGAGAAGCTTGCTAAGTTGTATATAGAGCGGATTGTTTGTTTACATGGTATTCCTACATGTATTGTTTCAGATAGAGATCCGCGTTTCACTTCGAGATTTTGGGAAGGTTTACAAAGAGCCTTGGGTACTAAGCTGAGATTGAGTTCCGCTTATCATCCTCAGACGGATGGTCAAACGGAGAGAACGATTCAGTCACTTGAGGATTTGTTGCGTGCTTGTGTCTTGGATCAAGGAGGTTCATGGGAGAGTCATTTACCTTTGATTGAGTTTACTTATAATAATAGTTTTCATTCTAGCATTGGCATGGCTCCTTTTGAGGCATTGTATGGAAGGCGGTGTAGGACACCTTTGTGTTGGTACGAGACGGGAGAAAGTGCTATAGTTGGTCCGGAATTGCTTCAAGAGACCACGGATAAGATCAGATTGATAAGAGAGAAGATGAAAGTGTCTCAGAATCGCCAAAAGAGTTACTTTGACAAGAGGAGGAAACCTCTTGAGTTCAAGAAGGATGAACATGTGTTTTTGAAGGTGAATCCAACTACGGGTGTTGGAAGGGCGCTTAAATCGCGGAAGTTAACACCTCGGTTTATTGGTCCTTATCAGATTTCAGAGCGGATTGGAAGTATGGCTTATCGGATTGCATTTCCGCCATCACTTTCAAATTTGCATGATGTGTTTCACGTTTCGCAATTACGAAAGTATATTGCGGATCCGTCTCATGTTATTCAAGCGGATGATTTGGAAGTAAGAGACAATTTGACGGTTGAGGTTTTACCGGTGAGGATTGAAGATAGGAAGGTGAAACAACTAAGAGGAAGAGAGATTGCTTTGGTTAAAGTTGCATGGGGTGGTTCGGATAATGGTAATGTGACATGGGAGCTTGAAAGTCGGATGCGGGATTCCTATCCCGAATTGTTCGTTTAGAGGTAATTTTCGAGGCCGGAATCTTTTAAGTGGGGGAGAGTTGTAACACGCCGTTTTATCTAAATGTTATTTCATTAATTATTTTCCAAAATTATTAAATTATATCTATTTTGAGAAATATATTCAATTGATATCGATTAAAATATTAATTGGGTAATATGAAATAAAAATATTTATTGTGTCGGAATATTATTTTGAATAATATTAATTTGGTGTGTAGTAATATTTGACTTTGTTTGATTAATTGGCATGATTAGGTTTATATAGAATGAATATTATTTAGTGTAATATTGTTTAATAGGGTTATATATTATAATTAGAGTTAAATAATTGTTGGGGCCAAATTATAATTTTAGAAAGATAGAGGGAGGAAAGTTAGTAGTAGAAGGAGGGTTTTATAAAATAGGAAGAAGAGTTAGTAAGAGTAGGAAAAAAGAAGAGAAAGAAGAAGAAGAAAAGGAGAGAGGAGAAAGAAGAAAGAAAAGAGGAGAAGAGAAGAAAGGAGCTAGGGTGAAGTTGCAACATCTTCATCTTCTTGTTTCAATATAACCCACACCAAGGTAAGGGGTTTGATTCTCCATCTCATATTGTTAGGTTTTGGTAAATATATTTTGGATTTGGGGGTAAAATGGATAGTTGATTTTATAGGGTTTTGTTGGTTGATTGTTAGAATGGTTTAGAGAAGTTGGATTAGGAGTATGGTTTGTGGGTGTATTAGGTGCTAGCTTGTAGAAATTAAGAGTATTGAAATGGGAAAGAAAACCATGGTAGTGGAATGATAAAAACTCAAAAGAATGAGATTTTCACGCAGGCTTCACAACACGGGCCGTGTTGCAGCACACGGGTGCCCGTGTTGAAGCCCTGACTTGGCATTTCCTTTGGCACGTTCTGGTGGCCTCTCAACACGGGCCGTGTTGCAGCACACGGGTACCCGTGTTGAAGCTCTGTAGTCCCCAAATTTCTGATTTTTCGCACTTTCTTTGGAACGCGTTTGTGTTCCGATTTTCCGATTTAGAATTATTTGATAATTGATGGTTTATGTTTTGGGTGAGTAAGTAACTTGTTTGTATACATTCTACTTGACGTTAAGATTGTTAAATCATATGTATGCATGCATGTACAATAGTTGATGTTCCATTGGTTGGATTTGAGGGCATGTGTATGTTAAGATTATTGTGAGTCTTAATTGCATGCATTGGTTGTATTGTACATTGCATGGCATGGTTGGTCTTGAAACAGAGACGGTGAAACTGTGGGTTCACATGATTTTATAGACGGTGACCCTATTGTGGGAAAAGACGTAGTGACCTTGATCCGGAAGGGAAACATAGGTGGTGGAACATTGGGTCCACAATATCTAGACGGTGACCCTATTGTGGGAAAAGACGTAGTGACCTTGATCCGGAATGGAAACATAGGTGGTGGAACCTTGGGTCCACGATTCGGTACCGCATTTGCATACGTTGGGTCGTGTTGTGAGTCACATGTATATTTGTGCATGATATGTGTGATCGGTGGATCTGGAACTGACTGTTTAACGCTGGTTCACGAAATGTCGCGGTAAGCAAGAGTCGCCACCGTCTTTTATTTTCTCCAAATGGAAAGGACAAAAGCACAGAAAAATTCCTTAAAGAGATTGCTCTCGGTTCGGGAGGTAGGTTATAGAAAGGGAAGGTGTTAGCACCCTTTCTATCCATGGTTATCCATGGGCTCTTAGATACTTGCTCATTTGTGTTTTCAAAAATGGTTTGTTTGCTTTTCAACTGTGGGTTTAAAAAGTTTCTTTGAAAATTTCAGTTCGACTCTTGTGTCAGAGTGTTTGAAAAATTGCTTTGAAAGCTTTTGAAAAGTGTCGGTGTGAAAAGAAGTTTTTGATTTGTTTTGAATTTAGAGCAAGTATCTAGAGAACCTACCCTAAGGAATTCGTCTGTGTAAATGTCCTTTAAAGTAGTGCCATCCCACCATTGAGAGGTAGGTAGCACCACCGTTGGAGGTGTTCGGGTCAATTCGAGTTTTTAGGGACATGGTGATCACCAGAGCAATGGGAAGACACCTTAGAAGCTACCCTCATGCCAGGTTCCCGGATCATGAGGACTTACTAAGACATCCTCTACTCGACGATCACCTTTCGAAAGCAAGGCAACAGTGAGGCGTACCCTAGGGGTGGTGTGTGCGATTTGTGTGTCATGTTTCAGTTATTTGTTTGTCTTGTCATGTTTGTTGTGATCTACGCTTGATTTTAATTAGGGCCATACATTCTTTCATGCTTTTTAACAGTTAAAAAATTGCGAGAAAAATAAATCTATAACTATTACAAATGGCGCGGGTCCACATCGCCAAAATTAAACCGGACCCGTTTTGACGGAAAAATAAATAAAGCGAATAAAAATGCGAGAAATAAAATCGTTACAATGCTTTGGGAGAATTACATAATTATAAGCGAAATAACGTAAATATGCGCAATTAAGGAATTAAAAACAAGAATAGGGCGTTGGACCCTTTTGCAAAAAATTAAAGTTAATGAGAAATTACAATTAAAAATCAAAAGAAAATGTTTTTGGTATTTTGTGTTTTTTAAGATTTAAAAGAAAAATAATTTATTAGAATGAAATTTGAAATGGAAACCCTAATTCTAGTGTTTTTTTAGATTTATTATGAAAATATTAAAATTTTAACTAATTCAAACCTAATTTTTTATGTACAATTTAATTATAAAAAATAAATAAATAAATAAATGTTATGATAAAAAAGAAACAACTTAAAGGAATAAAAATTAAACCTAATTCTATTTTTTTGTATTTTTGTTAAAAGGGATTAAAATTGCAACCTAATTAAACTAGATATTTACATGTAATTTATTTATGGAAATAATTAAATTAAAATAAATATTATATTTTTTTGCCTTTTTGATTTTTTTATGATATTTTTCATGTTTTGTAAAAATAATTATTAAATTAAAACAACAAAACAAGTAAAATAATAATTAAAGGAAATATAAGAAAAATAAATAAAACTAGCAAACCAGGGGGGGTAGCCCCAAATTGGAGGTTTTGATGGTAAAGCCTGGCCCAATAACTCTGGATCCATTGACTTTTTGCGTAGCGTGTGGCAAGGTTGACCAGCATCTACCATACGCCTTGACTCTGAGCCCTTTGATGGATCTCCCCGGACGCGTGGGCGCTGATCCCTGAGCGTGTATGATGATCTTTAGTGTGAGTGCTACATAAGAGTTGTTAATGAAAAATAACATGGAAATTGCACAGACCTGGGACTTGAACCCAGGTCTTGAGGGTTAACCACATCACGTTTTGCCAACTGAGCCACTAACTTTCAATTAATATATTATGGTAAATAAATAACAAAAAACAAAACCAACGCGTAGTGGAGAAAAAACGCGCGCAATTCAAACCACCGAATCACCAACTGACACGACGTTGTCTTCTTCAATTTTCCTGAAACATAAACTCAAAGGCAACAGTTTTAAGCGCGTGGTCTAAAGTAGGTTTACAGAAAATAGCGACTAGCGCTATAGGACCAATAAATTTGGCGCGATGGTCTAGTCTTCTTCGTCTAGATGAGCTGAGTGTAATGATGTGAGTCTGGGACCTTAATTTTGCCTTGGGTAGAAAACCCCAATTTTGAAAACCTGTAACCCTAATATTCAAACATGGCAGATTCGTATATATGGCACAAAAATGCAATTGAATGTGTTGGTTAGCATCAAAACATCATTATGAGCATGAATCAATAAAGAAATTTCACAAATAACGCTTAAATCATGATATTCGAATGGCAATTTTCTTCTGTACAGTTTGAGATTGTCTTACCAATTCTTGAAGCTTTTGTGGTTGATATTGATTGGAATACCTTCAGGAATGCTTAAGGAAGCTATTGAAATAGGTTTGGTGTCTCGAATCAATCTCTAGCACTGATTTCAGATTTGAGTTTTATCAACAATTTTCCAAGTTTGTAATGGAGTTTTTAGCGCAGCTTGGAGTCTCTCCCCATTAGGTTTTGATTCCTGATTATGTATAGAAGCTTTTAGGTCAACAAAATTGCACAAAATCCATGGCATTCAATGATTTGCATATTTGATTTTGTAAGATCTTTTTGAATCTTTTTCACATGGTTCTTTGTGTCAATTAGCTCCAATCACACCAATTCTTTCCATAATTGAACAAGCACGAAATATTGAGTCCAAATCATGCATAAAAAGATTGGTTTTGTTAGGTTAGATATTTTTCATGTATTTAAATAATTTAAATGAATTAATATTAATATAAATTCAAATAAATAAATAAAAATTGAGAAAATACTTCCCTTTGGGCCAAGTGGTCGTGCATAGGCTTAGAATGATGAATCATGGAAGAAACATGGGCCCATTAGCAATTTTGGATCATTTGCATCAATGTTGACTTTTCAAAATTCCTAAAAATTTCCCAACTTCCACAAGGCATAACTTGCTCAATTTTTAAGCTTTTCACATGTTCTTGGACATTTTGGAAAGGTCTTTGAGTCCTTTAACCAATGCCTTTGGTCCCATGTCATTTTGATTTACCAATCTCAAGTTATGGCCTTTGACTTAAAGTCCCTTTTTGTTGACTTTTGAAAATGACCTATAATGTTGAAATTGATAACTTTTTGTGAGAGCATTTCTTGGACTTGGAATATGAAGATGAATTGTAGGAAATGTCTTTCTCTTCAAAATGAGCTTTGGATGGAATTTTTCTGATAATCCATGTGAAAGTTATGCCCTGGTCAATTTCAGTTGACTTTTTCAACTGTCCAAATATAGTAACTTTTGCATCTTTGATGATTTCTGAGCCAAATTTTGAGAATCATGATCAAGCATTGATCAAATGATGTTTGTGGCTTCAAAATGATATGTTGACCAAAAATTTGAACTTTTGACTGCCAAATGACCATTTTGCCCCTACAGTTGACTGTAGTGCAATTTAGGGTTTTGATTGTGCAATTTTGAGCTGAATGCCTTGAAACTTGATATGAGGATGCTTGACCACATTTGTAGGCATATGAGACTTGATTGAGCCTTTGAAAACTTCCAATTCTTGATCAGAACACAAACCCTAGTTTTGACTGTATAGGAGACAGTTGTACTGCACAACCCTTGGGGAATTTTGTGACTTGGCTTGGCAATTTCTTGAAGAATATGGGAGGGCAAATTTTGGGGTGCAACAGTTGCCCCTGTTCAATCTTCTTAGACCTGAGGATGCAGATTGGATGACGTGCCTTTCGTAATCCGAGGGTAGAAGATGATTGAACACTAGAGTGCCCAGAAATTTGCGCTCACATAGTAGCAGCGTGGTGGGAATGGGCTTATAGATGCCATTTGGAGATTGCTGGATAGGATGATGGGCTTATAGATGCCATCTGGATGCTGATTGCGTAAGAGATTCCTTAGCGAGAACCTGCTTACCTGCAAAAGAAAAATGAGTACCTGACACGTTACAGGAGCTGATTTTAGATGCTTGGTATAGATGTGTCCTGACTGGTTACAGGAGCTGAGTCTGGAGTTTCAAACGCTGATGAATGAACCAGAGATGGTTACTGCCTTAGCATGAATGGTAAGAGAACCTTGGATGACTTTAGCTTCAACAACGCTCGTTGAGAAAAATCTTGGCGGGAATCACCATCTTTGCAGTATCGGGAAGAGAATCAATAAACCATTACAATCTGAAAGGGAATCACCTCACTCGCCGTCGGAGAGGGGAATCATAGGAAAAGGAATTGTCACCTCATACGCTGTTGGAGAGGGAACCATAAGAGACTATTACCTCACACTCATCGTCGGAGAGGGAATCATCTGAAAAGGACTTACTACCTCACACACCGTCGGAGAGGGAACCATGGGAGACTATCACCTCACACTCATCGTCGGAGAGGGAAACATCTAGAAAAGGATTTACCACCTCACGCACTTGTCGGAGAGGGGACCATAGGAGACTATCACCTCACACTCATCGTCGGAGAGGGAAATATCTAAAAAAGGAATTACCACCTCACACTCATCGTCGGAGAGGGGAACATCTGAAAAGGAATTACCACCTCACGCACTTGTCGGAGAGGGGACCATAAGAGATTATCACCTCACACTCGTCGTCGGAGAGGGAAACATCTAGAAAAGGATTTACCACCTCACGCACTGTCGGAGAGGGGACCATTACTTCTGCTGAGTCTTTATCAGAAAAATCTGTTGGGAGTCGATTTAGCTGGACTAGAGAAGACTTTGAAATATGTTTGAGAATTTCAACTGCGTCTTTCCTGAAAGGTAAAGGTCAGTCATATGTAATGCATGATATGAATTAAGCCATGATGTTCTCAATATAAATGAGATTTGTATGATATGATGCGTCTATGCATGCTATAATGATGTATGTGATGTTTTATGAATGTTTTTCATCTAGGAAAGTAAATCCTTGACGGGTGCCGGGAAGTCGTATCCTGGGCTGATGTTGAGGAATAGATTTCCCTTCCGCTGGGGATGAAAGTTGCAAGAATACCGGTAGGCGAAGACGACTCCGTTGCAGAATGAACTTGGCGAATGGAAGATTCTGCGGGGAGAAAAGATACCCTAACGACCATACTGGGAAGCAAAACTCTGTGGGGCGAGATGCTCTGCTGATTGTTGATAATGACTTGCTGAGGATATGCTTGTCGTTGGAAGTGTTGATGGACTTCGCTGGGGTAAGAATACTTCGTTGACGACGATCTTTCCATGGCTTTTGGCTGAGGATAACCCAGTTATATCCTGTTAAGGAAATAACTCTTTAAATCAAGCCGGACGACGTGTTCGTGCTTTGCGAGGGGATAAGCTTCCAGAATCTACTGGGGATAAGCTTACTGCTTGGGGATAAATTCCACCTTTCTTGGGGGACCTGGATTGGACTCTCCTGGGGAGATTTTGAACTGTAATTTTGTAAGTTGAAAGAGGGAACATATGTAGGGTTGCCTGCTGATGAGCTCGTGTAAAACCGCATCTGAAATGGAGAAGGAACCTGTGTAGGGTTACTTTGATGATGAGTTCGTGTAAAACTGCGTTCTTGGAAAGGGAGAACCTGTGTAGGGTGTCCGGATGACGAGTCCATGTAAAACTGCATCTTGAATAGGGGGAACCGGTGTAGGGTTGCTTGGTGAGGTAAATTCATGTAAAACTTCTTGATGAACCGGGGTGAGGTTATCTTGAACTAAATCCATGTAAGACTTCTGGAGGAACCGGGGTTAGGTTACCTTGGGGTAAATCCATGTGAGATTTCTTGACGAACCGGGGTAAGGTTACTGGAGACGAGTCCATGTGAGACTTCTGGGGGAACCGGGGTTAGGTTACCTTGAGATAGATCCGTGTGAGATTTCTTGACGAACCGGGGTAAGGTTGCTTCGGGATAAGTTTGTGTAGAACTTTGATGAACCGGGGTTAGGTCATCTTGAGATAGGTCCATGTAAGACTTCAGAAGGAACCGGGGTTAGGTTACTTGGATAAGTTTGTGTAAAAACTTTGATGAACCGGGGTTAGGTCATCTTGAGATAGGTCCATGTAAGACTTCAGGAGGAACCGGGGTTAGGTTACTTGGATAAGTTTGTGTAAAAACTTTGATGAACCGGGGTTAGGTCATCTTGAGATAGGTCCATGTAAGACTTCAGGAGGAACCGGGGTTAGGTTACTTGGGTAAGTTTGTGTAAAAACTTCTTGATGAACCGGGGTTAGGTCATCTTGAGATAGGTCCATGTAAGACTTCTGGAGGAACCGGGGTTGGGTTACCTTGGAATAAATCCATGTAAGATTTCTGGAGGAACCGGGGTTAGGTTACCTGGGTAAGTTCGTGTAAAAACTTCTTGATGAACCGGGGTTAGGTCATTTTGTGGAGGAGGAGTCTGTGTATGACTTTGTCTGAAGGTTGAGAGGAAACCGGTGTTGGGTCGCATGATTTTGATTAAGTGGATGATTGTCCTGTTTGGTCTCGGACGTTAGCCCACGATCTGGAATTTGTAAAGGTAGATGGTAATCATTCTTATGTTGATCTGTCCTTTGTAATTTGGTTGACAGAGCAATTGGATCGCCTGGATAGCTCATTATTGCCCCTGCTTCGGAGGTGAGGGAAGAGGATACTTGTGTGGGTGATCGACAAATCTTCGGGTAGGCAAGTGACGAGATACCGGGACATAGTCGTACGCTTTGATCCCTAACTTTTGCCTGGACTGCCCTTTCGGTTTTTCAGTCCACCGGGATACCCATTTTTGCCCAAGCCGCCTTTTCAGGTTTTCGACTTGCCGGGTGTACAGATTTTTTCATTTTCATCCCTTCATTTTGCCCGAACCCTTTTGGTTCGCCGGGAAGCCCTTATTTTTGCCTAGGTGTGTCAACCTAGCGGGTCTTTGATTGTGCGTAGTATTTTTTTGACTATGTCCACGCTCTCAGAAGGTAGGGAGTTGCCCCTGTTGGAAGTATTTGCCATGCCCCAGATAATGGGCAATGCTCCTACTGTGCCCCTTGATTAGGGGTTCTTCTGTTCACAAGGTGTTCATCGTGCGAATTTCCCTGCTGTTCAAACAAATAGTCATATGCAAACAATGTTATTTTAAGAATGCAAAAGTCCATGTCTGTCTTGAATTTTGATCGGTGGATCTGGAACTGACTGTTTAACGCTGGTTCGCGAAATGTCGCGGTAAGCAAGAGTCGCCACCGTCTTTTATTTTCTCCAAATGGAAAGGACAAAAGCACAGAAAAATTCCTTAAAGAGATTGCTCTCGGTTCGGGAGGTAGGTTATAGAAAGGGAAGGTGTTAGCACCCTTTCTATCCATGGTTATCCATGGGCTCTTAGATACTTGCTCATTTGTGTTTTCAAAAATGGTTTGTTTGCTTTTCAACTGTGGGTTTAAAAAGTTTCTTTGAAAATTTCAGTTCGACTCTTGTGTCAGAGTGTTTGAAAAATTGCTTTGAAAGCTTTTGAAAAGTGTCGGTGTGAAAAGAAGTTTTTGATTTGTTTTGAATTTAGAGCAAGTATCTAGAGAACCTACCCTAAGGAATTCGTCTGTGTAAATGTCCTTTAAAGTAGTGCCATCCCACCATTGAGAGGTAGGTAGCACCACCGTTGGAGGTGTTCGGGTCAATTCGAGTTTTTAGGGACATGGTGATCACCAGAGCAATGGGAAGACACCTTAGAAGCTACCCTCATGCCAGGTTCCCGGATCATGAGGACTTACTAAGACATCCTCTACTCGACGATCACCTTTCGAAAGCAAGGCAACAGTGAGGCGTACCCTAGGGGTGGTGTGTGCGATTTGTGTGTCATGTTTCAGTTATTTGTTTGTCTTGTCATGTTTGTTGTGATCTACGCTTGATTTTAATTAGGGCCATACATTCTTTCATGCTTTTTAACAGTTAAAAAATTGCGAGAAAAATAAATCTATAACTATTACAAATGGCGCGGGTCCACATCGCCAAAATTAAACCGGACCCGTTTTGACGGAAAAATAAATAAAGCGAATAAAAATGCGAGAAATAAAATCGTTACAACGCTTTGGGAGAATTACATAATTATAAGCGAAATAACGTAAATATGCGCAATTAAGGAATTAAAAACAAGAATAGGGCGTTGGACCCTTTTGCAAAAAATTAAAGTTAATGAGAAATTACAATTAAAAATCAAAAGAAAATGTTTTTGGTATTTTGTGTTTTTTAAGATTTAAAAGAAAAAGAATTTATTAGAATGAAATTTGAAATGGAAACCCTAATTCTAGTGTTTTTTTAGATTTATTATGAAAATATTAAAATTTTAACTAATTCAAACCTAATTTTTTATGTACAATTTAATTATAAAAAATAAATAAATAAATAAATGTTATGATAAAAAAGAAACAACTTAAAGGAATAAAAATTAAACCTAATTCTATTTTTTTGTATTTTTGTTAAAAGGGATTAAAATTGCAACCTAATTAAACTAGATATTTACATGTAATTTATTTATGGAAATAATTAAATTAAAATAAATATTATATTTTTTTGCCTTTTTGATTTTTTTATGATATTTTTCATGTTTTGTAAAAATAATTATTAAATTAAAACAACAAAACAAGTAAAATAATAATTAAAGGAAATATAAGAAAAATAAATAAAACTAGCAAACCAGGGGGGGTAGCCCCAAATTGGAGGTTTTGATGGTAAAGCCTGGCCCAATAACTCTGGATCCATTGACTTTTTGCGTAGCGTGTGGCAAGGTTGACCAGCATCTACCATACGCCTTGACTCTGAGCCCTTTGATGGATCTCCCCGGACGCGTGGGCGCTGATCCCTGAGCGTGTATGATGATCCTTAGTGTGAGTGCTACATAAGAGTTGTTAATGAAAAATAACATGGAAATTGCACAGACCTGGGACTTGAACCCAGGTCTTGAGGGTTAACCACATCACGTTTTGCCAACTGAGCCACTAACTTTCAATTAATATATTATGGTAAATAAATAACAAAAAACAAAACCAACGCGTAGTGGAGAAAAAACGCGCGCAATTCAAACCACCGAATCACCAACTGACACGACGTTGTCTTCTTCAATTTTCCTGAAACATAAACTCAAAGGCAACAGTTTTAAGCGCGTGGTCTAAAGTAGGTTTACAGAAAATAGCGACTAGCGCTATAGGACCAATAAATTTGGCGCGATGGTCTAGTCTTCTTCGTCTAGATGAGCTGAGTGTAATGGTGTGAGTCTGGGACCTTAATTTTGCCTTGGGTAGAAAACCCCAATTTTGAAAACCTGTAACCCTAATATTCAAACATGGCAGATTCGTATATATGGCACAAAAATGCAATTGAATGTGTTGGTTAGCATCAAAACATCATTATGAGCATGAATCAATAAAGAAATTTCACAAATAACGCTTAAATCATGATATTCGAATGGCAATTTTCTTCTGTACAGTTTGAGATTGTCTTACCAATTCTTGAAGCTTTTGTGGTTGATATTGATTGGAATACCTTCAGGAATGCTTAAGGAAGCTATTGAAATAGGTTTGGTGTCTCGAATCAATCTCTAGCACTGATTTCAGATTTGAGTTTTATCAACAATTTTCCAAGTTTGTAATGGAGTTTTTAGCGCAGCTTGGAGTCTCTCCCCATTAGGTTTTGATTCCTGATTATGTATAGAAGCTTTTAGGTCAACAAAATTGCACAAAATCTATGGCATTCAATGATTTGCATATTTGATTTTGTAAGATCTTTTTGAATCTTTTTCACATGGTTCTTTGTGTCAATTAGCTCCAATCACACCAATTCTTTCCATAATTGAACAAGCACGAAATATTGAGTCCAAATCATGCATAAAAAGATTGGTTTTGTTAGGTTAGATATTTTTCATGTATTTAAATAATTTAAATGAATTAATATTAATATAAATTCAAATAAATAAATAAAAATTGAGAAAATACTTCCCTTTGGGCCAAGTGGTCGTGCATAGGCTTAGAATGATGAATCATGGAAGAAACATGGGCCCATTAGCAATTTTGGATCATTTGCATCAATGTTGACTTTTCAAAATTCCTAAAAATTTCCCAACTTCCACAAGGCATAACTTGCTCAATTTTTAAGCTTTTCACATGTTCTTGGACATTTTGGAAAGGTCTTTGAGTCCTTTAACCAATTAATTTGGTCCCATGTCATTTTGATTTACCAATCTCAAGTTATGGCCTTTGACTTAAAGTCCCTTTTTGTTGACTTTTGAAAATGACCTATAATGTTGAAATTGATAACTTTTTGTGAGAGCATTTCTTGGACTTGGAATATGAAGATGAATTGTAGGAAATGTCTTTCTCTTCAAAATGAGCTTTGGATGGAATTTTTCTGATAATCCATGTGAAAGTTATGCCCTGGTCAATTTCAGTTGACTTTTTCAGCTGTCCAAATATAGTAACTTTTGCATCTTTGATGATTTCTGAGCCAAATTTTGAGAATCATGATCAAGCATTGATCAAATGATGTTTGTGGCTTCAAAATGATATGTTGACCAAAAATTTGAACTTTTGACTGCCAAATGACCATTTTGCCCCTACAGTTGACTGTAGTGCAATTTAGGGTTTTGACTGTGCAATTTTGAGCTGAATGCCTTGAAACTTGATATGAGGATGCTTGACCACATTTGTAGGCATATGAGACTTGATTGAGCCTTTGAAAACTTCCAATTCTTGATCAGAACACAAACCCTAGTTTTGACTGTATAGGAGACAGTTGTACTGCACAACCCTTGGGGAATTTTGTGACTTGGCTTGGCAATTTCTTGAAGAATATGGGAGGGCAAATTTTGGGGTGCAACAGTTGCCCCTGTTCAATCTTCTTAGACCTGAGGATGCAGATTGGCTGACGTGCCTTTCGTAATCCGAGGGTAGAAGATGATTGAACACTAGAGTGCCCAGAAATTTGCGCTCACATAGTAGCAGCGTGGTGGGAATGGGCTTATAGATGCAATTTGGAGATTGCTGGATAGGATGATGGGCTTATAGATGCCATCTGGATGCTGATTGCGTAAGAGATTCCTTAGCGAGAACCTGCTTACCTGCAAAAGAAAAATGAGTACCTGACACGTTACAGGAGCTGATTTTAGATGCTTGGTATAGATGTGTCCTGACTGGTTACAGGAGCTGAGTCTGGAGTTTCAAACGCTGATGAATGAACCAGAGATGGTTACTGCCTTAGCATGAATGGTAAGAGAACCTTGGATGACTTTAGCTTCAACAACGCTCGTTGAGAAAAATCTTGGCGGGAATCACCATCTTTGCAGTATCGGGAAGAGAATCAATAAACCATTACAATCTGAAAGGGAATCACCTCACTCGCCGTCGGAGAGGGGAATCATAGGAAAAGGAATTGTCACCTCATACGCTGTTGGAGAGGGAACCATAAGAGACTATTACCTCACACTCATCGTCGGAGAGGGAATCATCTGAAAAGGACTTACTACCTCACACACCGTCGGAGAGGGAACCATGGGAGACTATCACCTCACACTCATCGTCGGAGAGGGAAACATCTAGAAAAGGATTTACCACCTCACGCACTTGTCGGAGAGGGGACCATAGGAGACTATCACCTCACACTCATCGTCGGAGAGGGAAATATCTAAAAAAGGAATTACCACCTCACACTCATCGTCGGAGAGGGGAACATCTGAAAAGGAATTACCACCTCACGCACTTGTCGGAGAGGGGACCATAAGAGATTATCACCTCACACTCGTCGTCGGAGAGGGAAACATCTAGAAAAGGATTTACCACCTCACGCACTGTCGGAGAGGGGACCATTACTTCTGCTGAGTCTTTATCAGAAAAATCTGTTGGGAGTCGATTTAGCTGGACTAGAGAAGACTTTGAAATATGTTTGAGAATTTCAACTGCGTCTTTCCTGAAAGGTAAAGGTCAGTCATATGTAATGCATGATATGAATTAAGCCATGATGTTCTCAATATAAATGAGATTTGTATGATATGATGCGTCTATGCATGCTATAATGATGTATGTGATGTTTTATGAATGTTTTTCATCTAGGAAAGTAAATCCTTGACGGGTGCCGGGAAGTCGTATCCTGGGCTGATGTTGAGGAATAGATTTCCCTTCCGCTGGGGATGAAAGTTGCAAGAATACCGGTAGGCGAAGACGACTCCGTTGCAGAATGAACTTGGCGAATGGAAGATTCTGCGGGGAGAAAAGATACCCTAACGACCATACTGGGAAGCAAAACTCTGTGGGGCGAGATGCTCTGCTGATTATTGATAATGACTTGCTGAGGATATGCTTGTCGTTGGAAGTGTTGATGGACTTCGCTGGGGTAAGAATACTTCGTTGACGACGATCTTTCCATGGCTTTTGGCTGAGGATAACCCAGTTATATCCTGTTAAGGAAATAACTCTTTAAATCAAGCCGGACGACGTGTTCGTGCTTTGCGAGGGGATAAGCTTCCAGAATCTACTGGGGATAAGCTTACTGCTTGGGGATAAATTCCACCTTTCTTGGGGGACCTGGATTGGACTCTCCTGGGGAGATTTTGAACTGTAATTTTGTAAGTTGAAAGAGGGAACATATGTAGGGTTGCCTGCTGATGAGCTCGTGTAAAACCGCATCTGAAATGGAGAAGGAACCTGTGTAGGGTTACTTTGATGATGAGTTCGTGTAAAACTGCGTTCTTGGAAAGGGAGAACCTGTGTAGGGTGTCCGGATGACGAGTCCATGTAAAACTGCATCTTGAATAGGGGGAACCGGTGTAGGGTTGCTTGGTGAGGTAAATTCATGTAAAACTTCTTGATGAACCGGGGTGAGGTTATCTTGAACTAAATCCATGTAAGACTTCTGGAGGAACCGGGGTTAGGTTACCTTGGGGTAAATCCATGTGAGATTTCTTGACGAACCGGGGTAAGGTTACTGGAGACGAGTCCATGTGAGACTTCTGGGGGAACCGGGGTTAGGTTACCTTGAGATAGATCCGTGTGAGATTTCTTGACGAACCGGGGTAAGGTTGCTTCGGGATAAGTTTGTGTAGAACTTTGATGAACCGGGGTTAGGTCATCTTGAGATAGGTCCATGTAAGACTTCAGAAGGAACCGGGGTTAGGTTACTTGGATAAGTTTGTGTAAAAACTTTGATGAACCGGGGTTAGGTCATCTTGAGATAGGTCCATGTAAGACTTCAGGAGGAACCGGGGTTAGGTTACTTGGATAAGTTTGTGTAAAAACTTTGATGAACCGGGGTTAGGTCATCTTGAGATAGGTCCATGTAAGACTTCAGGAGGAACCGGGGTTAGGTTACTTGGGTAAGTTTGTGTAAAAACTTCTTGATGAACCGGGGTTAGGTCATCTTGAGATAGGTCCATGTAAGACTTCTGGAGGAACCGGGGTTGGGTTACCTTGGAATAAATCCATGTAAGATTTCTGGAGGAACCGGGGTTAGGTTACCTGGGTAAGTTCGTGTAAAAACTTCTTGATGAACCGGGGTTAGGTCATTTTGTGGAGGAGGAGTCTGTGTATGACTTTGTTTGAAGGTTGAGAGGAAACCGGTGTTGGGTCGCATGATTTTGATTAAGTGGATGATTGTCCTGTTTGGTCTCGGACGTTAGCCCACGATCTGGAATTTGTAAAGGTAGATGGTAATCATTCTTATGTTGATCTGTCCTTTGTAATTTGGTTGACAGAGCAATTGGATCGCCTGGATAGCTCATTATTTCCCCTGCTTCGGAGGTGAGGGAAGAGGATACCTGTGTGGGTGATCGACAAATCTTCGGGTAGGCAAGTGACGAGATACCGGGACATAGTCGTACGCTTTGATCCCTAACTTTTGCCTGGACTGCCCTTTCGGTTTTTCAGTCCACCGGGATACCCATTTTTGCCCAAGCCGCCTTTTCAGGTTTTCGACTTGCCGGGTGTACAGATTTTTTCATTTTCATCCCTTCATTTTGCCCGAACCCTTTTGGTTCGCCGGGAAGCCCTTATTTTTGCCTAGGTGTGTCAACCTAGCGGGTCTTTGATTGTGCGTAGTATTTTTTCGACTATGTCCACGCTCTCAGAAGGTAGGGAGTTGCCCCTGTTGGAAGTATTTGCCATGCCCCAGATAATGGGCAATGCTCCTACTGTGCCCCTTGATTAGGGGTTCTTCTGTTCACAAGGTGTTCATCGTGCGAATTTCCCTGCTGTTCAAACAAATAGTCATATGCAAACAATGTTATTTTAAGAATGCAAAAGTCCATGTCTGTCTTGAATTTTGATCGGTGGATCTGGAACTGACTGTTTAACGCTGGTTCGCGAAATGTCGCGGTAAGCAAGAGTCGCCACCGTCTTTTATTTTCTCCAAATGGAAAGGACAAAAGCACAGAAAAATTCCTTAAAGAGATTGCTCTCGGTTCGGGAGGTAGGTTATAGAAAGGGAAGGTGTTAGCACCCTTTCTATCCATGGTTATCCATGGGATCTTAGATACTTGCTCATTTGTGTTTTCAAAAATGGTTTGTTTGCTTTTCAACTGTGGGTTTAAAAAGTTTCTTTGAAAATTTCAGTTCGACTCTTGTGTCAGAGTGTTTGAAAAATTGCTTTGAAAGCTTTTGAAAAGTGTCGGTGTGAAAAGAAGTTTTTGATTTGTTTTGAATTTAGAGCAAGTATCTAGAGAACCTACCCTAAGGAATTCGTCTGTGTAAATGTCCTTTAAAGTAGTGCCATCCCACCATTGAGAGGTAGGTAGCACCACCGTTGGAGGTGTTCGGGTCAATTCGAGTTTTTAGGGACATGGTGATCACCAGAGCAATGGGAAGACACCTTAGAAGCTACCCTCATGCCAGGTTCCCGGATCATGAGGACTTACTAAGACATCCTCTACTCGACGATCACCTTTCGAAAGCAAGGCAACAGTGAGGCGTACCCTAGGGGTGGTGTGTGCGATTTGTGTGTCATGTTTCAGTTATTTGTTTGTCTTGTCATGTTTGTTGTGATCTACGCTTGATTTTAATTAGGGTCATACATTCTTTCATGCTTTTTAACAGTTAAAAAATTGCGAGAAAAATAAATCTATAACTATTACAAATGGCGCGGGTCCACATCGCCAAAATTAAACCGGACCCGTTTTGACGGAAAAATAAATAAAGCGAATAAAAATGCGAGAAATAAAATCGTTACAACGCTTTGGGAGAATTACATAATTATAAGCGAAATAACGTAAATATGCGCAATTAAGGAATTAAAAACAAGAATAGGGCGTTGGACCCTTTTGCAAAAAATTAAAGTTAATGAGAAATTACAATTAAAAATCAAAAGAAAATGTTTTTGGTATTTTGTGTTTTTTAAGATTTAAAAGAAAAAGAATTTATTAGAATGAAATTTGAAATGGAAACCCTAATTCTAGTGTTTTTTTAGATTTATTATGAAAATATTAAAATTTTAACTAATTCAAACCTAATTTTTTATGTACAATTTAATTATAAAAAATAAATAAATAAATAAATGTTATGATAAAAAAGAAACAACTTAAAGGAATAAAAATTAAACCTAATTCTATTTTTTTGTATTTTTGTTAAAAGGGATTAAAATTGCAACCTAATTAAACTAGATATTTACATGTAATTTATTTATGGAAATAATTAAATTAAAATAAATATTATATTTTTTTGCCTTTTTGATTTTTTTATGATATTTTTCATGTTTTGTAAAAATAATTATTAAATTAAAACAACAAAACAAGTAAAATAATAATTAAAGGAAATATAAGAAAAATAAATAAAACTAGCAAACCAGGGGGGGTAGCCCCAAATTGGAGGTTTTGATGGTAAAGCCTGGCCCAATAACTCTGGATCCATTGACTTTTTGCGTAGCGTGTGGCAAGGTTGACCAGCATCTACCATACGCCTTGACTCTGAGCCCTTTGATGGATCTCCCCGGACGCGTGGGCGCTGATCCCTGAGCGTGTATGATGATCCTTAGTGTGAGTGCTACATAAGAGTTGTTAATGAAAAATAACATGGAAATTGCACAGACCTGGGACTTGAACCCAGGTCTTGAGGGTTAACCACATCACGTTTTGCCAACTGAGCCACTAACTTTCAATTAATATATTATGGTAAATAAATAACAAAAAACAAAACCAACGCGTAGTGGAGAAAAAACGCGCGCAATTCAAACCACCGAATCACCAACTGACACGACGTTGTCTTCTTCAATTTTCCTGAAACATAAACTCAAAGGCAACAGTTTTAAGCGCGTGGTCTAAAGTAGGTTTACAGAAAATAGCGACTAGCGCTATAGGACCAATAAATTTGGCGCGATGGTCTAGTCTTCTTCGTCTAGATGAGCTGAGTGTAATGGTGTGAGTCTGGGACCTTAATTTTGCCTTGGGTAGAAAACCCCAATTTTGAAAACCTGTAACCCTAATATTCAAACATGGCAGATTCGTATATATGGCACAAAAATGCAATTGAATGTGTTGGTTAGCATCAAAACATCATTATGAGCATGAATCAATAAAGAAATTTCACAAATAACGCTTAAATCATGATATTCGAATGGCAATTTTCTTCTGTACAGTTTGAGATTGTCTTACCAATTCTTGAAGCTTTTGTGGTTGATATTGATTGGAATACCTTCAGGAATGCTTAAGGAAGCTATTGAAATAGGTTTGGTGTCTCGAATCAATCTCTAGCACTGATTTCAGATTTGAGTTTTATCAACAATTTTCCAAGTTTGTAATGGAGTTTTTAGCGCAGCTTGGAGTCTCTCCCCATTAGGTTTTGATTCCTGGTTATGTATAGAAGCTTTTAGGTCAACAAAATTGCACAAAATCCATGGCATTCAATGATTTGCATATTTGATTTTGTAAGATCTTTTTGAATCTTTTTCACATGGTTCTTTGTGTCAATTAGCTCCAATCACACCAATTCTTTCCATAATTGAACAAGCACGAAATATTGAGTCCAAATCATGCATAAAAAGATTGGTTTTGTTAGGTTAGATATTTTTCATGTATTTAAATAATTTAAATGAATTAATATTAATATAAATTCAAATAAATAAATAAAAATTGAGAAAATACTTCCCTTTGGGCCAAGTGGTCGTGCATAGGCTTAGAATGATGAATCATGGAAGAAACATGGGCCCATTAGCAATTTTGGATCATTTGCATCAATGTTGACTTTTCAAAATTCCTAAAAATTTCCCAACTTCCACAAGGCATAACTTGCTCAATTTTTAAGCTTTTCACATGTTATTGGACATTTTGGAAAGGTCTTTGAGTCCTTTAACCAATGCCTTTGGTCCCATGTCATTTTGATTTACCAATCTCAAGTTATGGCCTTTGACTTAAAGTCCCTTTTTGTTGACTTTTGAAAATGACCTATAATGTTGAAATTGATAACTTTTTGTGAGAGCATTTCTTGGACTTGGAATATGAAGATGAATTGTAGGAAATGTCTTTCTCTTCAAAATGAGCTTTGGATGGAATTTTTCTGATAATCCATGTGAAAGTTATGCCCTGGTCAATTTCAGTTGACTTTTTCAGCTGTCCAAATATAGTAACTTTTGCATCTTTGATGATTTCTGAGCCAAATTTTGAGAATCATGATCAAGCATTGATCAAATGATGTTTGTGGCTTCAAAATGATATGTTGACCAAAAATTTGAACTTTTGACTGCCAAATGACCATTTTGCCCCTACAGTTGACTGTAGTGCAATTTAGGGTTTTGACTGTGCAATTTTGAGCTGAATGCCTTGAAACTTGATATGAGGATGCTTGACCACATTTGTAGGCATATGAGACTTGATTGAGCCTTTGAAAACTTCCAATTCTTGATCAGAACATAAACCCTAGTTTTGACTGTATAGGAGACAGTTGTACTGCACAACCCTTGGGGAATTTTGTGACTTGGCTTGGCAATTTCTTGAAGAATATGGGAGGGAAAATTTTGGGGTGCAACAATATGTATGTGTGTTGATGTGTTTGATTAGGTGCCAATATTGTTGTTGTTTGAATTATGGTTATATGCTAAGGATGTGAGTATTTCGGATTATCGGTTTACATGGTTAATGTGTTGGAAATGGGTTCCTTGAGTAAGGATACTACGAGTAATAAAATGAACATGATCATTATGTATTGCGTTATTTATTGCCATTTCATTTACTTAAAATTACATGTTATATGATTATTGGAATTCTTACCCCTTTTGTTGGCCAATGCTTTTGATGGCATTGTGCAGGTACCGAGGACGGTAGCGCGAGGCGCTAGCTAACGGATGCATTGGATTGCAATCTGTTTTATTTTGATTAGGGCCGAGTCGATGCTCTGGTAGTAACACTTGGGGGGTTTATTTAGTGTCGAACTCGATTATTTTGTATTTGGATTATGATGTATATAATCCTTATTCGTGTATATGATGTTTTGTATATGAGAGACTTGATAACATATGCTCATGTGATTTATGATGGCTTGATGCCTTGGATTATATTTTGATTCCTCCATAATGGAGATGAGGTGAAATTGTGAAACTCCGTTGCGTTTGCACGAGAGAATGAAGTAAATATTTATTGTATGTTTGTTCTGTGTTGGAATACTTATACCTTCAAACATACCCTGTCCGTTTTTCTTTAAAAATAATTTGGAATGTGTTTTGTGTTGTGGCATCCCTCCGTGCAATTTTATTTCTCTGATTTTAATCTTTACATATTAATTGGGGTGTTACAATAGTGGTATCAGAGCATAGTCGGTCGGTTGTCAGGTCTTATTTTGTTAATCCCTTGTATTTGATTGTGTGGCTAACGCGATCAATGCCCTGTGTTGTTCAGAAGATGGCTGGTAGAAGGAATGATGATGCTTTAGCCGAGGCATTGAGGTTGCTTGCGGGGTCAATATATCAGATGCCGCAAACGACTCAAGCACCACATGATGGTACTGAAGATGCTTTCCGTGCTCTTGGGAAATTCCAAAAGAACAACCCGCCTACTTTCAAGGGAGAGCATGCTCCGGTGGAGGCTCAAGAATGGTTAAAAGCAATTGAGAAAATCTTTCGTGTGATGAATTGCACCGACGCTCAGAAAGTGCAATTCGGAACACACATGCTGATTAAAGAGGCTGAAGACTGGTGGATCAACGCTAGTCAGAGGTATGAGGAGGAGCAGGTTGTGGTAACTTGGGAAATTTTCCGAGATGCATTCTTGGAGAATTATTTTCCGGAGGATGTTCGCGGTAAAAAGGAAGTTGAATTCCTGGAATTGAAACAAGGTAGTGGTTCGGTAGCTGACTATGCGGCTAAATTTCAAGATTTGATCAAATACTGTCCTCACTACAACACTGTTAATGCTGAGAGGTCGAAGTGCCTTAAGTTTGTTAATGGTTTGAGGCCGGACATAAAGAAGGCGATTGGGTATCAGCAGATTACAAGATTCTCTGAGTTGGTTAATAAGAGTCGTATCTACGACGAAGACAGTCGGGATAGCACTGCTTATTACAAGAGCTTGAGTGAGAAAAGAGGTAAGGGACAGATGCGTCCTAAGCCTTATGATGGAAGAGGAAAGAGACCAATAAGTAGTGGGAAGAGTCTGAGTGGGGGAGTGACTACTCCAATCAAATGTTTTAAATGTGGTAAAGAGGGACATCGTGCTATGGAATATCGCCAGGGGATAGTTAAGTGTTTCAAGTGTGACAAGGTGGGTCACAAAGCGGTGGATTGTAGAGCTGGTATGAGTGTAACTTGCTTTAATTGTGGTGAGCAAGGCCACATAAGCACCAAATGTCCAAAGCCAAAGAAAGAAGTTGGAAAAGTATTCGCTTTATCTGGAGCAGAGACTTCTGCTGAGGAACGTCTAATCAGAGGTACATGCTTTATCTCTAATGTGTCTTTGGTTGCTATTATTGATATGGGTGCGACGCATTCGTTTGTTGCTTTAGATTGTGCCAAGAGATTGGGCCTTGTTTTGTCTACTTTGGATCGAAGTATGGAGGTAGATACACCTGCGATGGGTTCAGTTTCTACTTCAGTTGTTTGTCTGAAGTGTCCTTTGCGCATGTGCGGGAGAGATTTCGAAGTTGATCTCGTGTGTCTTCCCTTGCATCAGATAGATGTGATTCTGGGTATGGACTGGTTGAAAGCCAACCATGTCTATATCAACTGTTTTGCTAAGGCTGTTCTTTTTCTCGAGTCCGAGAAAGATGGTGTGGTTTTCTTATCTACACAACAAGTTGAGAAGAGTGTGAAGAATGGAGATGGGTTGTTTATGCTTATGGCGAGTATGGTTTTGGAAGATGGTAGAGTAAGAAAGGATTATCCTGTGGTATGCGAATTTCCTGAAGTGTTTCCTGAAGAGATTACGGATTTACCTCCTGAGCGCGAGGTAGAGTTTTCCATCGACTTAATTCCTGGTACTAGTCCTGTTTTGATGGCTCCTTATAGGATGTCACAGTCGGAACTAGTGGAACTGAAGAGTCAGCTGGAAGAGTTGCTTGACAAAAGGTTTATTCGTCCTAGTGTGAGCCCGTGGGGTGCTCCAGTTTTACTTGTGAAGAAGAAAGAAGGAACAATGAGACTTTGTGTGGATTATAGGCAGCTAAACAAAGTGACCATTAAGAACAAGTATCCTTTGCCAAGGATTGATGATTTAATGGATCAGCTGGTGGGTGCGTGTGTGTTTAGCAAGATTGACTTGAGATCAGGCTATCACCAGATTCGCGTGAAAGCGGGTGATATTCAGAAAACTGCATTCAGAACTCGTTATGGACACTATGAGTATTCGGTAATGCCTTTTGGTGTTACGAATGCACCTGGTGTGTTCATGGAGTATATGAACAGAATCTTTCATGAGTTTCTGGATAAGTTTGTGGTGGTGTTCATCGATGACATTCTGATTTATTCCAAGAGTGAACCAGAGCATGCCGAACACTTGAGAATTGTTTTGTCAATTCTGAAGGAAAATCATTTGTTTGCTAAACTTTTGAAGTGTGAATTCTGGTTGGAACGAGTGAGTTTCCTTGGTCACGTGATATCTCGTGGAGGTATTGCTGTGGACCCTTCGAAGATAGAAGCCGTGTCAGAATGGGAATCTCCAAAATCAGTTTTTGAGATTCGAAGCTTTCTTGGTTTAGCGGGTTATTACCGTAAGTTCATTGAAGGTTTTTCCAAGCTAGCTTTACCGTTGACACGATTGACTATGAAGAGTCAAGCATTCGTATGGACTCCACAGTGTGAAGATAGTTTCCAAGAGTTGAAAAGAAGGTTGACAACTGCGCCGATTTTGATTTTGCCTAAACCATCTGAACCGTTTACGGTCTATTGCGATGCATCTTTGATGGGTTTAGGAGGTGTGTTAATGCAAAATGGGAAGGTTGTGGCGTATGCTTCGAGGCAACTCAAGGTGCATGAGAGGAATTATCCGACTCATGACTTGGAGTTGGCAGCGGTGGTTTTTGTGTTAAAGATTTGGAGGCATTATTTGTTTGGGTCGAGATTCGACGTCTTTAGCGATCATAAGAGTTTGAAATATCTGTTTGATCAAAAAGAGTTGAATATGAGGCAGAGAAGGTGGCTAGAGTTCCTTAAAGATTATGACTTCAGTTTGAATTACCATCCTGGTAAGGCAAACGTGGTTGCAGATGCTCTGAGCAGGAAGTCTTTACACATGTCTATGTTAATGGTTAAAGAATGGGAATTGTTGGAGCAATTTCGAGATTTGAGTTTGGTGTGTGAAGAGACTTATTTTGGCGTGAAGCTTGGTATGATGAAGCTTACTAGTGGTGTCTTGGAAGAGATTAGGGATGGGCAAAAGTCAGATTTGGTTTTGGTTGACAAGTTTACTTTGGTGAATCAAGGTCAAGGTGGAGAGTTTAGAATCGACGAGAATGGAATTTTGAGATGTCATGATAGAGTTTGCGTTCCCGAGGTGGGGGATGTGAAAAAGAGGATTCTTGAGGAAGGACACCGAAGCGGATTGAGTATTCATCCGGGTGCTACAAAAATGTACCAAGACTTAAGGAAGTTATTTTGGTGGCCAAGTATGAAAAAGGAAATTGCTGAGTTTGTATATTCTTGTTTGGTTTGCCAAAAGTCTAAGATTGAACACCAGAAGCCTTCGGGTTTGTTGCAACCGTTGTCTATTCCCGAGTGGAAGTGGGATAGTATCTCGATGGATTTTGTTTCTGGTTTGCCGAGGACTCTGAGTAACCATGAGGCTATTTGGGTCATAGTGGATAGATTGACTAAATCTGCACACTTTATTCCGATTAGGATGGATTACGCCATGGAGAAGCTTGCTAAGTTGTATATAGAGCGGATTGTTTGTTTACATGGTATTCCTACATGTATTGTTTCAGATAGAGATCCGCGTTTCACTTTGAGATTTTGGGAAGGTTTACAAAGAGCCTTGGGTACTAAGCTGAGATTGAGTTCCGCTTAGCATCCTCAGACGGATGGTCAAACGGAGAGAACGATTCAGTCACTTGAGGATTTGTTGCGTGCTTGTGTCTTGGATCAAGGAGGTTCATGGGAGATTCATTTACCTTTGATTGAGTTTACTTATAATAATAGTTTTCATTCTAGCATTGGCATGGCTCCTTTTGAGGCATTGTATGGAAGGCGGTGTAGGACACCTTTGTGTTGGTACGAGATGGGAGAAAGTGCTATAGTTGGTCCGGAATTGCTTCAAGAGACCACGGATAAGATCAGATTGATAAGAGAGAAGATGAAAGTGTCTCAGAATCGCCAAAAGAGTTACTTTGACAAGAGGAGGAAACCTCTTGAGTTCAAGAAGGATGAACATGTGTTTTTGAAGGTGAATCCAACTACGGGTGTTGGAAGGGCGCTTAAATCGCGGAAGTTAACACCTCGGTTTATTGGTCCTTATCAGATTTCAGAGCGGATTGGAAGTATGGCTTATCGGATTGCATTGCCGCCATCACTTTCAAATTTGCATGATGTGTTTCACGTTTCGCAATTACGAAAGTATATTGCGGATCCGTCTCATGTTATTCAAGCGGATGATTTGGAAGTAAGAGACAATTTGACGGTTGAGGTTTTACCGGTGAGGATTGAAGATAGGAAGGTGAAACAACTAAGAGGAAGAGAGATTGCTTTGGTTAAAGTTGCATGGGGTGGTTCGGCTAATGGTAATGTGACATGGGAGCTTGAAAGTCGGATGCGGGATTCCTATCCCGAATTATTCGTTTAGAGGTAATTTTCGAGGCCGAAATCTTTTAAGTGGGGGAGAGTTGTAACACGCCGTTTTATCTAAATGTTATTTCATTAATTATTTTCCAAAATTATTAAATTATATCTATTTTTAGAAATATATTCAATTGATATCGATTAAAATATTAATTGGGTAATATGAAATAAAAATATTTATTGTGTCGGAATATTATTTTGAATAATATTAATTTGGTGTGTAGTAATATTAAACTTTGTTTGATTAATTGGCATGATTAGGTTTATATAGAATGAATATTATTTAGTGTAATATTGTTTAATAGGGTTATATATTATAATTAGAGTTAAATAATTGTTGGGGCCAAATTATAATTTTAGAAAGATAGAGGGAGGAAAGTTAGTAGTAGAAGGAGGGTTTTATAAAATAGGAAGAAGAGTTAGTAAGAGTAGGAAAAAAGAAGAGAAAGAAGAAGAAGAAAAGGAGAGAGGAGAAAGAAGAAAGAAAAGAGGAGAAGAGAAGAAAGGAGCTAGGGTGAAGTTGCAACATCTTCATCTTCTTGTTTCAATATAACCCACACCAAGGTAAGGGGTTTGATTCTCCATCTCATATTGTTAGGTTTTGGTAAATATATTTTGGATTTGGGGGTAAAATGGATAGTTGATTTTATAGGGTTTTGTTGGTTGATTGTTAGAATGGTTTAGAGAAGTTGGATTAGGAGTATGGTTTGTGGGTGTATTAGGTGCTAGCTTGTAGAAATTAAGAGTATTGAAATGGGAAAGAAAACCATGGTAGTGGAATGATAAAAACTCAAAAGAATGAGATTTTCACGCAGGCTTCACAACACGGGCCGTGTTGCAGCACACGGGTGCCCGTGTTGAAGCCCTGACTTGGCATTTCCTTTGGCACGTTCTGGTGGCCTCTCAACACGGGCCGTGTTGCAGCACACGGGTACCCGTGTTGAAGCTCTGTAGTCCCCAAATTTCTGATTTTTCGCACTTTCTTTGGAACGCGTTTGTGTTCCGATTTTCCGATTTAGAATTATTTGATAATTGATGGTTTATGTTTTGGGTGAGTAAGTAACTTGTTTGTATACATTCTACTTGACGTTAAGATTGTTAAATCATATGTATGCATGCATGTACAATAGTTGATGTTCCATTAGTTGGATTTGAGGGCATGTGTATGTTAAGATTATTGTGAGTCTTAATTGCATGCATTGGTTGTATTGTACATTGCATGGCATGGTTGGTCTTGAAACAGAGACGGTGAAACTGTGGGTTCACATGATTTTATAGACGGTGACCCTATTGTGGGAAAAGACGTAGTGACCTTGATCCGGAAGGGAAATATAGGTGGTGGAACATTGGGTCCACAATATCTAGACGGTGACCCTATTGTGGGAAAAGACGTAGTGACCTTGATCCGGAATGGAAACATAGGTGGTGGAACCTTGGGTCCACGAGTCGGTACCGCATTTGCATACGTTGGGTCGTGTTGTGAGTCACATGTATATTTGTGCATGATATGTATGTGTGTTGATGTGTTTGATTAGGTGCCAATATTGTTGTTGTTTGAATTATGGTTATATGCTAAGGATGTGAGTATTTCGGATTATCGGTTTACATGGTTAATGTGTTGGAAATGGGTTCCTTGAGTAAGGATACTACGAGTAATAAAATGAACATGATCATTATGTATTGCGTTATTTATTGCCATTTCATTTACTTAAAATTACATGTTATATGATTATTGGAATTCTTACCCCTTTTGTTGGCCAATGCTTTTGATGGCATTGTGCAGGTACCGAGGACGGTAGCGCGAGGCGCTAGCTAACGGATGCATTGGATTGCAATCTGTTTTATTTTGATTAGGGCCGAGTCGATGCTCTGGTAGTAACACTTGGGGGGTTTATTTAGTGTCGAACTCGATTATTTTGTATTTGGATTATGATGTATATAATCCTTATTCGTGTATATGATGTTTTGTATATGAGAGACTTGATAACATATGCTCATGTGATTTATGATGGCTTGATGCCTTGGATTATATTTTGATTCCTCCATAATGGAGATGAGGTGAAATTGTGAAACTCCGTTGCGTTTGCACGAGAGAATGAAGTAAATATTTATTGTATGTTTGTTCTGTGTTGGAATACTTATACCTTCAAACATACCCTGTCCGTTTTTCTTTAAAAATAATTTGGAATGTGTTTTGTGTTGTGGCATCCCTCCGTGCAATTTTATTTCTCTGATTTTAATCTTTACGTATTAATTGGGGTGTTACAGTGACTGATCCCATGCCCAAGCATGGAGTGAATGTTGTAGAGGAAGACCTGTATGTATCCTCCGTGGATGATATTGTTACTCTGTTATTGACTGTCAAAAGGAACCTGTTGCTAGCCGGTTTATTTTCGGGATGTAGTAAAGGTTGCCATATGTGTTCCGTTTCACCTACTGGTTGTTCTCTTTTGAAGTCAGGCATCCAAAACCTGATGGATAATAAAGAGATCTTGTTCGAGAAGATTGTTGTTCCTGCTACCCCTAATGAAGAAGTGTCCATTGTTACTATTTTCAATAATTCTCCTAAGGCTCCCTCAAAGAAGCCTGTCAAAATCATGTCTACTCAGAAGATTGCACCTATCATTATCACAGTTCCGGGGGCCCATCCCCTATACATCCGACAAAGCTGTCCCGTGGCACTATGGGGCAGATGTTTATGTGGTTGGAGTTAAACAAGAGTTTGATACTAGTACCGGCGTCAGCAACATCACCGGGCCTGCCAAAGTCACTCATAGTGGTAGACTTTTCTCACCAGATATTGCGCCACCAGCCATCCAGAGACCTATTGTCATCACACCTGCAAGTGTGTCTGCTTCCCTGTCTGATCAAGTTCCTATTTCTACCCCTGCTGCCGAGTCATCTGACGCTCGGGGCAAAGGGATTGCTACGTATATGCCTGCCCAGACGGAGGCACCAAAGACAACCACTGTTGAAGCTTCCAAGCAGGAAATGGAAGAGATTCTTAAGATTATCAAGAAGAGTGATTTCAACGTAGTTGAGCAGCTGGGGCACACCCCATCTAAAATTTCCATGCTATCACTGTTGTTGTGTTCAGAGGCCCATGCCAAGGCTCTGATTACCTTCCTGAAGACGGCCCACGTGCCACAAGAGACATCAGCTGATCAATTTACCGATTGTGTGGCCAACTTAACTGCTGATAATGGTTTGGGTTTCTCCGACGCTGATCTGACTGCTAAAGGGAAGAACCATAACGATGCCCTGCATGTCTCCATTGAATGCAGGGGCACTACTCTTGCCCATGTGCTGGTTGACACTGGTTCCTCGTTGAACGTATTGCCCAAGAAATCTCTAGACAGGTTGGACTGCGAGGGGTTGGAACTAAAGCCAAGTAACATTGTTGTCCGGGCCTTTGACGGGTCCAAAAGGATGGTACATGGTGAGGTTGATATCCCAATCAGGGTTGTCTCTAAGGTCTTTGATTCAACATTCTATGTAATGGACATCCGACCATCCTATTCTTGTTTACTGGGCCGTCCATGGATCCATAAGGCTGGAGCTGTGACCTCCACACTGCATCAGAAGCTGAAATACCCGGTCAGAGGGAAGATTGTGACAGTACAGGGGGAGGAAGAATACATGGTCAGCCACCTTAACTCGTTCGGGTACATAGAGATGGATGGGGAATTCATTGAGACTCCATTCCAACATTTTGAAGAGGTCCCTCAGACACTGGCCTCAGCTGAAACTGTGATCGAAGATTCTCCTTTGAAGATGGCTTCCTTAAAGGATGCCCGGGCTGTTGTTGAGAGGGGTGAGTGTGCAAACTGGGGCCGACTTCCTGATTTCACTCCGAAGACTGACAAATTTGGTTTGGGTTTCACTGCAGAAGCTCAAAGGGCTGTTCGTAAGGCAAGGATTGGAAGACCTCCTGTATTCATCACCAACCCGGGAGTGAATGCTATTGAAGACGACGCGGAAGAATCTGAATTCGACAGCTGGATCTACCCTACGACCAACGGTGGACCAAGCAACTGGACGACGAAAGACTTCGTACCTATTACTTTTGTCACTCAGTAATGAACTCCTTTGTTTTGAATTTGTAACAAACAATATGGTGAAACTTTATGGCCTGGTGTCTTACCCGGGGCACCGTGGCTTCATTTGTGAGGGCTTTTGTGTGTCATTTTCATATATCATTAATAAAAGCATTGGACGTTTTTTGCATTTCAAAATCTTACGCTCCTTGTCTTTCTTTATTATATATTGCAAAACATCTATATTTACACACACTCACCTATACAGGTTCCAATCCACTCTGGATCTCACTGGTAACGACTCTGCTACTGCCAGTTATGACTTCGAAAATCCGATCAACTTAGCCGAAGACGAAGGTGAAGATGATTGTTAAGGGCCTGGTGAGCTTGCAAGACTACTACTCCAGGAAGAGAGGGTCATTCAGCCACATGAAGAGCCAGTGGAAACGGTAAATCTGGGTATTGAGACCGAAAGAAAGGAAGTCAAGATTGGTGCCAATCTGGAGTCTAGTGTGAAACAACGGTTGATTCAGATGCTGCATGACTACGTAGAAATCTTCGCCTGGTCTTACGAAGATATGCCTGGGTTGGATACCGACATTGTGGTTCATCACTTGCCTACCAAGGAAGAATGCCCTCCGATAAAACAGAAGGTCCGCCGTATGCGTCCTGAGATGTCCGAGAAAATCAAGGTTGAGGTTATGAAACAATTTGACGCCGGGTTTCTAGCAGTGACTTCTTACCCTCAGTGGGTTGCCAACGTGGTTCCAGTGCCGAAGAAAGATGGTAAGGTCAGAATGTGTGTTGATTACAGGGATTTGAACAGGGCGAGCCCTAAGGATGATTTCCCTCTGCCTCATATCGACGTTCTGGTTGACAACACTACTCAACATAAGGTATTCTCCTTCATGGACGGGTTCTCCGGTTATAATCAAATCAAGATGGCTCTTGAAGACATGGAGAAGACCACTTTCGTCACTCAGTGGGGCACCTTCTGTTACAAGGTCATGCCTTTTGGGTTGAAAAATGCTAGGGCAACCTACCAACGTGCCATGGTTGCTTTGTTTCATGACATGATCCATCATGAGATTGAAGTATACATCGATGATATGATTGCAAGGTCCCAAACTGAGGAGGAACACCTTGACCATCTACAGAAGTTGTTTGACCGGTTGAAGTTGTACAAGTTGAGGCTAAACCCGAACAAGTGCACCTTCGGGGTGAGATCTGGAAAACTACTAGGTTTCGTCGTAAGTGACAAAGGTATTCAAGTGGACCCTGCCAAAGTGAAAGCCATACAAGAGATGCCAGTTCCTAAGACAGAGAAAGAAGTCAGAGGCTTCCTAGGACGACTGAACTACATTGCCCGAGTCATCTCGCACCTAACTGCTACCTGTGAACCAATCTTCAAGCTACTGAAGAAAGATCAAGTAGTACGTTGGAACGATGAATGTCAGGCCGCTTTCGAAAGAATTAAAGAGTATCTCCAGGAGCCACCCATTCTTATGCCACCAGTTGAGGGGAGACCTCTAATTTTATACTTGACAGTGCTGGACAACTCAATGGGATGTGTGCTAGGTCAGCATGACGAGTCTGGCCGAAAAGAGCACGCTATTTATTACCTTAGCAAAAAGTTTACCGACTGTGAGACCCGATACTCACTGCTCGAGAAAACTTGCTGCGCTTTGGTATGGGCTGCTCGCCGGCTGAGACAGTATATGTTGACTCACACTACTCTGTTGATTTCAAAAATGGATCCAATCAAGTATATATTCGAAAAGCCTGCTTTGTCCGGAAGAATAGCAAGATAGCAGATGATCTTGACTGAATACGACATCCAGTACACGACTCATAAAGCAATCAAGGGAAGTGTGTTGGCAGACCATTTGGCACACCAGGCAGTGGACGACTACCAATCTATGAACTTTGAATTTCCAGACGAGAATATCATGGTAGTGACTGATTGTGAAGTACCTGGACCAGATGAAGGACCTGAGGAAGGATCCCGATGGTCTATGCACTTTGACAGAGCCTTAAACGCTTTGGGTAACGGAATTGGCGCTGTGATCATATCTCCAAAAGGCTCTCATACTCCACTTACCGCCCAGCTATGTTTCAACTGCACCAACAACATGGCGGAGTATGAAGCATGCATCATGGGTCTTCGAGCTGCAATTGATCTAAGGATCAAGTTTCTGAGTGTCTTCGGAGATTCCGCTCTTGTGATCAGTCAGATCAAAGGCGAGTGGGATACGGAACACCCAAATCTTATTCCTTACAAGGAGTACGTATTGACGTTGATTCCCCATTTCGAGGAGATAACTTTTGAACATTGCCCAAGAGAGGAGAATTAGTTGGCGGACGCACTGGCTACGATGTCTTCTATGTTCAAAGTCAAATGGGACAACGAGGCTCCCCGGATCATTATTTGGAAGTTGAATGAACCTGCACATTGCTGTGATCTTGAGACCGAAGAGGTAACAGAAAAGCCTTGGTATCAAGAAGTAAAGAGGTACCTTGAAGCTCAAGAATACCCCGAGGGTGCATCTGTTAATGACAAGAAGATTCTGAGAAGGTTCGCGGCAAAGTTCTTCCTCAGCAATGACATCCTCTACAAACGAAACCATGATTCAACCTTACTGCGTTGTGTGGATAAAATTGAAGCAGAAAGGATTATGGCAGAGCTGCATGAAGGTACCTTCGGAACGTATTCCAGTGGACATACCATGGCAAAGAAAATCCTTCGGGCAGGATACTACTGGTCCACAAAGGAAGTCGATTGTTATCAACATTCTCGGACATGTCACATATGCCAGATCTATGCTGATAAGGTGCACATTCCTCCAGTTCCTCTGAACGTCTTGACAACACCTTGGCCTTTTGCAATGTGGGGCATTGATATGATCGGCGAGATCAGACCTACGGCATCCAACGGGCATCGCTTCATCGTGGTAGCGATCGATTACTTCACAAAGTGGGTTGAAGCGGCTTCCTTTGCCACCGTAACCAAGAACGTCGTGGAACGGTTCATTCGGCATAACCTGATCTGTCGATATGGTGTACCTGAGAGGATCATTATGGACAATGGTACCAATCTTAACAACAAGATGATCACTGAGCTCTGCGAGCAATTCAAGATACAGCACCACAACTCTTCTCCTTACCGACCGAAGATGAATGGGGCTGTAGAAGCAGCTAATAAGAATATTAAGAAGATTGTGCAGAAGATGACAGTGACGTACAAAGATTGGCACGAGATGTTACCATTTGCTCTTCATGGGTACCGTACCTCAGCACGGACATCAACAGGGGCAACTCCCTTCTCCCTGGTATATGGCATGGAGGCAGTCCTACCCATTGAAGTTCAGATACCCTCTCTCCGAATCATGAAAGATGCAGGTTTGAGTGAAGATGACTGGATCCAGACTCGGCTTGATCAACTAAACTTAATCGACGAAAAGAGCCTCACTGCTATTTGTCATGGTCAGACGTACCAAAAATGGATGATCAAGGCATTTAACAAGAAAGTCAGACGACAAGAGTATCAAGTTGGGGACCTGGTAATCAAGCGCATCATTCTACCTCAAGGTGATCCCAGGGGCAAATGGACCCCTACGTACGAAGGGCCATTTGTGGTTAAGAACATCTTCTCAGGAGGAGCTATGATTCTAACTACCATGGATGGTGACGACCTTTCTCACCCTGCCAATGCAGACATAGTAAAAAGATACTACGCATGATTAAAGACCCACTAGGTCGACTGGCCTAGGCAAAAATAAGGGCTTCCCGGCGAACCAAAAGGGTTCGGGCAAAAATAAGGGATGAAAATGAAAAAATATGTACACCCGGCAAGTCGAAAACCTGAAAAGGCAGCTTGGGCAAAAATGGGTATCCCGGTGGACTGAAAACCCGAAAGGGCGGTCCAGGCAAAAGTTAGGGATAAGCGTAATACTATGTCTCGTTGGATCACCTTGCATCCAGACTTCGGTATCGACTATCAGGCTCAGACGGCACCAATCAATCAGATTCCTCTTCAACTAAGCAGCCAAGTGATGAGACGCTTGAAGACATAAAGGCGATAGCAGAGTTGGAACCCAGTGGGATTTTTCACATAGCTGTTTTGTTTTTTCTTTTCACAAAATTGTATAAACTCCATTTTCTCGGCGGCGTTCTCTTACTAGGACGTCAACCTCTTGTACACAAAACGCCTAATTACAGGCAAACTTCAAAAAAATCAATACAAACTCACTTTTCCAGACAAATTGTCAATTGTTTTTCCTTTATCTGTTTTGTTTTGCAAAGAACGTCCAATGTTCATTTTTGATATATGCATTTGACATTAATTGCTGATCATAAATATTCGCATGCGAAACAAAGGACTAATTACAGGTGACATTAGAAACAGGGGCAATAAGAATTGTCTAAGCGATCTAGTTGCTATGTCCACCGAGGTACCAAGGTAAGTTCAGTTGAAGAACATGACCAAGATACCTTCACTCCCCGCAGAGTAAGACAAATCAACAATACTCTCCCCAAGCAGAGTTGGTCTCCCATCAGCCCCGAAAAGGCACAGTATCCCTAGCAAATCAACAATACTCTCCCCAAGCAGAGTTGGTCTCCCATCAGCCCCGAAAAGGCACAATATCCCTAGCAAGTCACCAACACTCTCCCCAAGCAGAGTTAGGCTACTGTCATCCCTAAGGAAGTTGGATATCCCCAGAAGATCTCAATATTCCCTAGAAGAGTATACAGATATTCCTCAACAAGCATCCCCGGCAGTCTTAATATTCCTCGACAGAAATATAAGATTGTTCCCCGGCGGAATACAGACACCCCAGCGGAGCCATTTTCCCAGCGCAGTCCAAAAGTTTCCCCAGGAGAGTTGAACCATCTCCCTAGTAGATTATGGAAGCTTGTCCCCTGCAGAGTACAAATATCTCTCCCCGACCATGTTCAAAGGTTATTCCCCACCAGAGCCTAACTGGGTTATCCTCAGCAAATTACAACGGAAAGATCGTCCTCGGCGAAGTTCTTCCTATCCCCAGCGGAGTTCATCAAATTCCCCAACAGAGCTTATCAACGGAATCCCCAGCGGAGTTATCGTTAAATTCTCAGCGAAGTATCTCTTCCCCACAGAGTAATTTCCCGCAGAGTAATCTTCACCAGGTTTATTCCTCAACGGAGTCATCTTCTCCTACCGGTTTATTCTTGCAATCATCATCCCCAGCGGAAACGAAGAACTCTACTCTTCAACATCAGCCCAGGATTCAACAAACTCCCGGCATTCATCAAGGATTTATTTTCCCAGACGAAAATACATTCATAAACATTTCACATTTCATACCTCCTGCTTACATACATGATAAAGGGCATACGACACGATCTCATTTATTTTTGAGAACATCATGACATCATGCATTTCATACATCATGACATTGCATACGACTAATGTTTTGCCTTTTCAGGAAAAGGTCAATCCAAAGATGATTACCATCAACCTTTTGAAGTTCCAGATTCGATACCTGTATCTAGCCAGGGCATATCTGTGAGCGATTGATTGTAGATCTATACCTGTATCTAGCCAGGAAAGTATCTGCATGAAGAGTTTGAAGATCAACACCTGTATCTAGCCAGGAAATTATCTTTCATTCTCAGGTCAGAGATCTACGCCTGTATCCAGCCAGGAAAGCTATCTCGACCAACCCTTGAAGTTCCAGATTCGATACCTGTATCTAGCCATGGCATATCTGTGAGCGATTGATTGTAGATTCGATACCTGTATCTAGCCAGGAAAGTATCTGCATGGAGAGTTTGAAGATCAACACCTGTAACAGGCCAGGAAATTATCTTTCATTCTCAGGTCAGAGGTCTACACCTGTATCCATCCAGGAAAGCTATCTCGACCAACCTTTTCAAGTTCCAGATTCGATACCTGTATCTAGCCAGGGCATATCTGTGAGCGATTGATTGTAGATCTATACCTGTATCCAGCCAGGAAAGCTATCTCGACCAACCTTTTGAAGTTCCAGATTCGATACCTGCATCTAGCCAGGACATATCTGTGAGCGATTGATTGTAGATCTATACCTGTATCTAGCCAGGAAAGCTATCTCGACCAACCTTTTGAAGTTCCAGATTCGATACCTGTATCTAGCCAGGGCATATTTGTGGGCGATTGATTGTAGATATATACCTGTATCTAGCCAGGAAAGTATCTGCATGAAGAGATTGAAGATCAATACTTGTATCTAGCCAGGAAGTCATCTTTCTTTCTCAGGTCAGAGGTCTACACCTGTATCCATCCAGGAAAGTTATCTCGACCAACCTTTTGAAGTTCCAGATTCGATACCTGTATCTAGCCAGGGCATATCTGTGAGCGATTGATTGTAGATCTATACCTGTATCTAGCCAGGAAAGTATCTGCATGAAGAGATTGAAGATCAATACCTGTATCTAGCCAGGAAGTCATCTTTCTTTCTCAAGTCAGAGGTCTACACCTGTATCCAGCCAGGAAAGCTATCTCGACCAACCTTTTTACGTTCCGGATCAACACCTGTATCTAGCCAGGAAATATCTGTGAGCGACTGATTATAGATTCGATACCTGTAACTAGCCAGGAAAGTATCTGCATGAAGAGTTTAAAGATCAACACCTGTAACAGGCCAGGAAACTATCTTTCTTTCTCAAGTATGCAAGTTCTCGCTAAGGAATCTCTTACGCGGTCGACACCCCGGATGGCATCTTTAAGCTCATCTCCACAACCATCCATTACATCTCCAAATGGCATCTATAAGCCCATTCCCGACAAGATTTTGTCACATCTCCAGATGGAATCTATAAGCCCATCCTCATATCCATCATATCTCCAAATGGCATCTGTAAGCCCATTCCCGACATCATATTGCTGATACTCCACCATGCGAGTGCAAATTTCTGGGCACTTTAGTGTTCAATCATCTTCCACCTTCGGATCATGAAAGGCACGCAAGCCAATCTACATCCTCAGGTTTAAGAAGATTGAATAGGGGCAACTGTTGTACCCCAAAATTTGCCCTCCCATATTCTTCAAGATTTGTCAAGAATCATCTTCAAATGGTTCAAGATTTCTCAAAGGGTTGCACAGTCAGACCACCTCCTAAGACCAGTCAAAATTAGGGTTTTGGGTTCCTTCAAAGAATTTGAGGTTTTCAATGGTTCAATCAAGTCTCATAGGCCTATATGCATGCTCAAGCACCTACATTTCAAGTCTCAAGACTCACAGTGTCAAATTCCACAATGAAAAGCCTTATTTGATCCATAGTCAACTGCAGGGGTAAAATGGTCATTTTGCAGTCAAAAGTCAGAATTTTTGGTCAACATCTTATTTTGAGCTCAAAATCATCATTTGATCAAGTCTTGATCATGATTTCACAAGCATAGCTCAAAAATCATCAAGATGCAAAAAGTTACTATTTTTGGACAGTAGAAAAGTCAACTATATCTTGACCAGGGCATAACTTTTTCATGGTTCATCATAAAAATCCCATCCAAGGCTCATTTTTAAGGGGATGACATTTCCTACAGCTCATTTTCACATTCCAAGTCCAAGAAATGCTCTCACAAAAATTTATCAATTTCTACATTATAGGTCAACTTCAAAAGTCAACAAAAATGCACTTTAAGTCAAAGACCATAACTTGAGATTGGTAAATTCAAATGACATGGGACCAAAGGCATTGGTTAGAGGACTTCAAGACATTTCCAAAATGTTCAAGAACATGTTCATATGATCAAAATTGAGCAAGATATGCATTGGAGAAGTTGGGAAATTTTTGTGAATTTCAAAAGTCAACTTTGCTCAAAACACCTTGTTTTTGCAAATGGGCCCCAAATTTCTTCTTGAAACTTTATCCATGATCTATGCACGACCCATCAAGCTTATTTGAACTTATTTTTCTTATTTTTATTAATTATTTGGATTTTTAATCAATTTTAATTCATTTAATTAATTTAAATTGTAGGAAATACAAAGATTTAATTTTTCAATCTTTTTGTGAAGCAAAAGTGGTCAATATATGCTGGAAATTTCGTGTGCAAATCAAGGGGACAAGAATATCCAAATTTAGCAAGTTTTTCCAATCAAAAAGATTCAAAATATTTGATTTTCAATCAAATATTGAAACATCAATTCCATGGATTTCTTTACAAGATTGTGACCTAATTCTATTCTACTATAAGTACACAAGCCAACCCTAATGCCACAGACGTGAAACCACTGCAGACAAAGCCATAGCAACTTTGAAAAAAACTCAAGAAACTTGAAAATTGTTTTCCATATTCCAGGCCAATTCAAGGACTTTTGTGGATTCAAACACGTTGCTGGGAGTGTGAGGAATGTTTTGCAATCAAAACCACACGCTAAGGCTCAAAGAATCACCAAGAACAGTCTCACGGTTTGCTTGATTTTTTCATAATCGTAACTCATATTTCATGCATAATTAACATGTTTTAATCATTGTTTTGTGTTGCTTGAATTCATATAAAGCTAATGGTATTAGTTAATTGCATTATAACACGTAGAATCATAAGTTACCATTGAAGAAATCTAGGGTTCTTGAGTTCTTAAATTGGGGCTTTACAGCCCAGGAAAAATTAGCACCTCTAATGCCTATGGTTGAAATCGTTGAGACAAGACGAATCAAAAGCCACCATCGCGAAATATTTCTGTAGCCTGTAGGGCTAATCACTATTATTCCTCAGCATGTTTTGTGGGGGTTAAAAACACCCGCTATCTATTTGTTTTTTTTACAGGCATCCGCGAAGGAGATGAAGACGTGTAAGCGTGTGGTTAGGCAATTCAAAAAAACGCGCGCGTATTTTGTTTTTACAGCACATGAATTGATTTGCATATATTATGTTTATTTGTTATTCAATTGACAATTGATGCAGCATGGTGGAGTGGTTGGCCAAACGCCCAATAAGCTTTGGGACCTGGGTTCGAATCCCAGGTCCCCCAAAACGTTTCTATTGTTTTTCTTAATATAATTGTGTGCAGATTTCCATAAGCGTTCCACCATGTACTCCAAACATCAGCATGCCATGTGTCTTCAAGCAGCAATCCAATGGCCAAAGATGAGTGACCATCATACTCCTGGTCAATGCACGTGCAGCTAATCTCCAAAGTCAAAACAGGCTTGATGCAAATGGGCCAGAAATTCTAGAAGAAACCTCCATCTGGGCCCAACACCCCCTGGGTTTTGTTTCTTATTTTTTCTCTTTTATATTTTATCTTTAATTGTTTTTACTAATAACTATTATTATTATTATTTAATTAACTCACAAATTATTATTTTCATAATAAAATCAGAAATATAATAATAATTATTATTATTAATTCCAATTTTAATTTAATTATTTTTGTAAAAAAATTCTAACAAATTAATTTAGTTTAATTAGGTTAAATTTGACTTTTTTTTTCCACAATAAATAAAATTAACATAGAATTAGGGTTTTGACAACTTTTAATTTCTTTTATTTTATTTTCATTAAAACATAAAAAAACTTTGAAAAATATTTTTTCTTTTAATTAATTAATTAATTAGTTTTAGGTTTAATTTAATTAAATGCAAAAAGGACCCAAATTCATTCTTTTCTCAAAAAGGGTCAAAACCCTAAGGTCCCGATTCAATTTTTCTCGCGTATATTTATTCTCGATTCCTATTTTGATTATATTTATGTAACTGCTCCAAGAATGTAATAGATAATTAGGACTCTTTATCGCTTTCCTTTATTTTCCCGCATTTACTTTTCAAGGGTTATGTTTTTGGCGATGTAAATACCCGACGCCTTGTAATAGCGTAGATTTACTTTCCGCAATTTACTTTCCGCACAATTATTAACTGTTAACTATGCATGACAAGACTTGCCTGAAAATTAAAATCAACTCGTAGCTCACCATCGCATGTACAAGATAATATAAACTGAAACCTGACACACTCGCACATGCCACTCCTAGGGTACACCTCACTTGGTTGCCTCGAACGTGGTCATTGAGTATAAGAAGTTTTAGAGGTCACCCTCCTGTCTAAAGATCCAAGTTGCCTCGAAACAGTTGCCTCGGATAAAAAAGGATCTAGGACATTAGGGTTACCGCTAAGGCGTCCTACTATTGCTTTGGTGACCACATGTCCCTATAATCGAATTGACCCGAAACTCCAACGACGGTGCAACCTACTTCTCAATAGTGGGATAGCACTGTCTAAAGGATATTTACACAACTTAATTTCTTTAGAGTAGGTAGATTTCTCCTGGGTACTTGCTCTTTCAAAAACAAAACACACTTTTCGCACTCACACTTTCAAACAAAAGTTTTCAAGCAAACACTTCATGACACTCTTGAGGACTGATACAAGAGTTAACGAAGTTTTTTTCAAACAAACTTTTTCAAAACCCACAAGCACAAGAAAAGCAAACATTTTTTGAAAACATAGTGAGCAAGTACCTAAGAGCCCGTGGATAACCACGGATAGAAAGGGTGCTAACACCTTCCCTTTCTATAATCTACCTCCCGAACCCGAGAAACATCTCGAAAAGGAATTTTGCTGTGATTTTGTCCTTTCCTTGTTGGAGAAAATAAAAGACGGCGGCGACTCTTTCTTATCGCGACATTTCATGAACCAACATTTCAAAACAGTCAGTTCTATTTCCACCGATCACACCAGGCTTAGATACTGATATTGTGGTTCATCGTCTGCCAACCAAAGAAGACTGTCCTCCGGTTAAACAAAAGGTTTGTCGTATGAGCCCTGAAATGTCAGAGAAGATCAAGGCACAAGTCATGAAGCAGTTCGATGCAGGATTCTTAGTTGTCACTTCTTATCCACTGTGGGTTGCTAACGTCATTCTGGTACCTAAGAAGGACTGTAAGGTGCAGATGTGTGTGTATTATAGATATATGAACAGGACAAGCCCCAAGGATGACTTCTCTCTTCCTCACATTGATATTCTGGTTGACAACACCGCGCAACACAAAATCTTCTCCTTCACAGGCGTTTTCTCTGGTTACAACCAGATCAAGATGTCTCCTAAAGACATGAAGAATACCACCTTCGTCACACAGTGGGGCACCTTCTGTTACAAGGTGATGCCTTTCGGGTTAAAGAATGCTGGGGCAACTTATCAGCGTGCCATGGTCGCTTTGTTCTATGATATGATTCACCATGAGATCGAAGTTTATGTTGGTGACATGATAGCCAGGTCTCAAACTGAGGAAGAGCACCTTGATCACCTACAAAAGTTGTTCGACAGGTTGAAGATATACAAGCTGAGGTTGAATCCGAGCAAGTGCACCTTCGGGGTAAGGTATGGTAAACTTCTGGGTTTCATTGTCAACGACAAAGGCATCCAAGTAGATCCTACAAAGGTAAAGGCTATACAAGAAATGCCAGCTCCCCGTACAGAGAAAGAAGTTAGAGGTTTCTTGGGACGCTTGAATTATATCGCCAGGTTCATTTCACATCTGACTGCTACTTGTGAGCTCATCTTCAAGCTTCTAAAGAAAGATCAAGTGGTAAAGTGGAATGATGAATGTCAGACGGCTTTCAAAAGAATCAAAGAATACCTTCAAGAACCACCAATTATAATGCCTCTGGTTGAAGGAAGACCTTTGATATTATACTTGACAGTGCTAGACAATTCAATGGGGTGTGTGTTGGGGCAGCATGACGAGTCTGGTCGAAAAGAGCACGCAATATACTACCTTAGCAAAAAGTTTACCGACTGTGAGACACGATACTCACTGCTCGAGAAAACTTGTTGCACTTTTGCATGGGTTTCTCGCCGACTAAGACAGTATATGCTGACCCACACTACTTTGTTGATATCTAAGATGGACCCAATCAAATACATCTTCGAGAAACCCGCTCTCTCCAGAAGAATAGCAAGATGGCAGATGATCTTAACTGAGTACAATATACAATATACAACCCAGAAAGCAATCAATGGGAGTGTATTGGCTGATCATTTGGCTCATCAGGCCATGGATGACTAACAGTCCATGAATTTTGAGTTCCTGGATGAGAATATTATGCTGGTGACTGACTACGAAGAACCTGGACCGGACGAAGGACCCGAGGAGGGATCCTAATGGACTATGGTTTTTGACGGAGCTTCGAACGCACTGGGTAATGGAATCGGCGTTGTAATCATATCTCTTGGGGGCTGTCATACTCCTTTTATCTCCCGACTATGTTTCAACTACACTAACAACATGGCGGAGTATGAAGCTTGTATCATGGGTCTCAAGGCTACTATTGACCTTAGGATCAAGTTCTTGGACGTTTTCGGGGATTCAACCTTGGTAGTAAGCCAGATCGAAGGCGAATGGGATACGAAGCATCTGAATCTCATCCCATACAAAGAGTATGTGTTGACATTGCTCCCACACTTTGAGGAGGTAACTTTTGAACATTTCCCACGAGAGAAGAACCAGTTAGCGGACGCGTTAGCTACCATGTCTTCTATGTTCAAAGTTATGTGGGACAATGAAGCTCCCCAAATCACCATTGAGACGTTGGATGAACCAGCACACTGTTGTAAAATTGATACCGAAGAAGTGGAAGACAAACCCTGGTTTCACGAAGTTAACAGGTACCTCAAGGCTCAAGAGTATCCCGAATGGGCATCTGTCAATGATAAGAAGTTTCTAAGGAGGTTCGCTACAAAATTCTTCCTCAGTAATGGAATCCTCTACAAGCGCAATCATGACTCTACATTACTACAGTGTGTAGATAAGAGCAAGGCAGAGAGGATTATGACATATCTATATAAAGGCACCTTCGGAACCCATTCCATTGGACATACCATGGCTAAGAAGATCCTACGGGCAGGATATTACTGGTCCACTATGGAAGCTGATTTTTATCAGCATTCTCAAACTTGTCATAAGTTCCAAATCTATGCTGATAAGGTGCATGTGCCTCCGGTCCCCTTAAATGTCTTGACAGCTCTGTGGCCCTTTGCAATGTGGGGCATCGACATGATCGGAGAAATCAGGCCTACTGCTTCTAATGGGCATCGCTTCATCCTAGTAGCCATTTATTACTTCACGAAGTGGGTTGAGGCAACTTCTTTTGCTACAGTAACCAAGAATGTCGTGGCGCGGTTTATCCGACATAATCTTATATGTCGATATGGTGTGCCCGAGAGAATTATTACTGACAATGGTACGAATCTCAACAACACAATAATCACTGATCTCTGTAAACAGTTCAAGATACAGCATCATAATTCTTCTCCCTACCGGCCGAAGATGAATGGCGTTGTTGAAGCGGCTAACAAGAACATCAAGAAGATTGTACAGAAGATGACGGTGATATACAAAGACTGGCATGAGATGTTACCATTTGCTCTTCACGAGTACCGTACCTCAGCACGGACATCGACAAGGGAAACACCCTACTCTCTGATATATGGTATGGAGCCAGTCTTACCCATCGAAGTCCAGATACCTTCTCTCAGGATTATGAAGGATGTAGGTTTGAACGAAGACGACTGGATCTGAACTCGACTTGATTAGTTAAATCTAATCGATGAAAAGTGACTTACTGCTATCTGTCATGGTCAGACGTATCAAAAGCGAATGATCAAGGCTTTTAACAAGAAAGTCAGACATCGAGAATATCAATTCGGGGATTTGGTGATCAAGCACATCATACTACCACAAGATGATCCCAGGGGAAAATGGACTCCCACGTACGAAGGGCCATTTGTGGTTAAGAACATTTTCTCGGGTGGAGCTATGATTCTAACCACCAAGGATGGTGACGACCTTCCTCACCCTGTCAATGCAAATATAGTGAAAAGATACTACGCCTAATCAAAAGACCCGCTAGGTTGACTGGCTTAGGCAAAAATAAGGGCTTCCCGGCGAACCAAAAGGGTTCGGGAAAAAATAAGGGATGAAAACAAAAAAAAATTGTACACCCGGCAAGTAGAAAACCTGAAAAGGGGGATTGGGAAAAAAAGGGTATCCTGGTGGACTAAAAACCCGAAAGGGCAGTCCAGGCAAAAGTTAGGGATATAAAGCGTATCACTATGTCACGTTGTATCATCTTGCGACCAGACTTCGATATCAACTATCAAGCTCGGACGACACCAATCAATTTAATTAACCTTCGGCCAAACAACAAAGTGATGTGACGCTCGAAGACATAGGGGCAATAGCAGAGTTGGAACTCAATGGGGTTGTTGCACATAGCTGTTTTCTTTTATACAAATTGTATAGTTTCTATTTTTTTGGCGGGTTCTCTTACTAGAGCGTCAGCCTCCTTGTATGAAAACGCCTATTGCAGGCCAACTTCAAAAATCAATACAAAATCATTTTCACAAGAAACTTCGAGTTGTTTTTCTTTTTCTGTTTTGTTTTGCAAGAACGTCCAATGATTTATTTTTTACATATGCATTTGAAAATGATTGCTTCTCATAAAAATTTACATAAGAAACAAAGACAATTACTCGTAATTCCAGAAACAGGGGCAAAAATCATGAAATGTTAAACTCGACAGTTACTCTGCCCAACAGGTACCGGGACAGAGACAGCTTTAGAGCATAATCATCAATACATACACTCTCCACAGAGTAAAAGTATTCGAAAGCATTGATGTCAGCTTTCCCGAAATAGGAAGTAATCTCCCCAGCTAGGGTCATTCAGAAACCTAACAGCTATATCCCCCAGCCGAATTTCATAATCACGGGCAGGTCAGTAAATTTCATCCCCCAAACAGAGTTTATTTCTCTAGATGTAGAGGCTCAATCCCCGACAGAGCTCATTACTTGAGCTATAAGAATTCACTTTCTAAGTTTGTTCCCCGCAGAGTTTATTCTCAAGCAGAATCTCTTCCTAACAGAATATTCATAAATCTCCTGCAGCAGTCAGGGATTTATTTTCCCAAACCCGGACATACTCCGATAGCATTTCATGTACATACATCATGACATGCACATACATATCATATATAACATTATCTCATTTATTTTGAGAACATCATCTCACCATGCATTTCATGCATCACACATAATTAACCCTGTTATCTTTTCAGGAAAGACGATTAGCTTCAACAAATCCAGCAGTTATACAGGTCACGTCTGCAGACGACTAGTGAAAACTCAGTTCCCTAAACCAAACGGGTCAACTAATCTACACTGTTGCTTTGAAGTAACCCTACTATCCAGGTTCCTTCTCCTAGCCCTACTATCCAGACTTTCATCCGGAAGTAACCCTACTATCCAGGTTCCTTCTCATAGCCCTACTATCCAGGCTTTCATCCTGAAGTCACCCTACTATCCAGGTTCCTTCTCATAGCCCTACTGTCCAGGCTTTCATCCCGAAGTAACCCTACTATCCAGGTTTCTTCTCATAGCCCTACTATCTAGGATTTCATCCTGAAGTAACCCTACTATCCAGGTTCCTTCTCATAGACCTACTATCCAGGCTTTCATCCCGAAGTAACCCTACTATCCAGGTTCCTTCTCATAGCGCTACTATCCAGTATTTCATCTCGAAGTAACCCTATTATCCAGGTTCCTTCTCATAGCCCCACTATCCAGGCTTTCATCTCGAAGTAACCCTACCATCCAGGTTCCTTCTCTTCCATCTCTAGACAACAGTTTACAACACGGTAAGACATGGACCCGACCAGATATAATCAATTTCACCTTTCCTAAATAAGTCACTGTGCAGCCTGGACCCTGACCAAATATGTAGTTCGCTTCCACTTCCTCAATCAGGAGTTAATTCCCCAATAGAGTAATGGACAACCAAAGCTCCTAGTCTTTATTTCCCAAGATGTGAATCAAAATTCTCCAGCAAAGTCCTCCTCAACGGCAAGTACAGGAATTCTCGCAAAGGAATCTTTCATGCAACCGGTATATTTTTTGGATGGCATTGTTAAGCCCATCTCCGATGATTCTCTATCAACTTCTGAATGGCATCTGTAAGCCCATTCCCGATATTACCAATCAAGTTTTACTTCATGCGAGTGCAAATTTCTGGGCACTTTAGTGTTCAATCCTCTTCTACCTTCAGATCACGAAAGGCAGACCAGCCAATATACATCCTCAAGTTTAAGAAAATTGAACAGGGGCAACTGTTGTACCCCAAAATTTTCCCTCCCATTTTACTCAATATATGTTCATTGAGATACTCAACTTGCTCAAGGATGCCCAAGAGTTTACCAGACAAACTCCTCCCTAAAGCAATGAACCTCCAATTAGGGTTTCCATTTTCATCAAGATGGGTGAACTCCAAAGACCTCATATGCTCTCCATGGTCCTAATATGTTCTCAAGACCCTCCATGTCAAATTTCAAGCCTTGCACAAGAAGTTTGCTCAGTCAACTGCTCAGATGCTTGAAAATCGACTATACTAGGTCAAAAGTCAATTGTGGCCCACATACAGTCAAACTTCAATATTTTTGGTCAACATCAACATTTTGAAGTAAAATACATCATTTGATCAATGGTTGATCATGATCCCTCAAGAAATGCCCCAAATTCGTCAGAACTCAAAAGTTGCTAAATTAGGGTTTCTTAGGAAAAGTCAACCGAACTTTGACCAAGCATAACTTTCTCATACTTTATCAGAAATTTCTCATCCAAGGCTCATTTTTAAGAGAATTCAATTTCCTACAACTCATCTTCATCCCTCAAGTCCAAGAAGTGCACCCATAAAAGATATGAATTTCTACATTATATGTCCTTTTGAAAAGTCAACAAAAACACCTTTTGGGTCAAAGCTTCTTACATGGTCATGGAAGACCCAATTGAGATGAAACCAAAAAGGTTGTTTAGGGGACATCCTAAGCTTTCTAAAAAGTCCAATAATACTTCTATAGGGTTAAAATTGGAAGAGTTATGCATTGTCAAAGTTGACCTTTTTTGGAAAATTGCCAAAAGTCAAATATGCCCAAAGTTGCATTTTTTGCCAAATAGGCCTAACTTTTTAAGCTTGCATTATGCTTCCAACATGATCCACGACCCAAACACTCTGCCACATATTATTGAATTTATTTATTTAATTTATTTTGATTTTTTATCATTTAAAAGTCAAATTAAATCAAATAAATGATATAAAATACAGAAGATTTGTTTTTGATCTGATTTTGAATGGAATTATAATGCAAATATGCTGTCAAACCAAATCAAATTGTGCCAAGGGTGATCGGGATGAAAATGGTATGATTTGGCTTGATATAAAAAGAAATAATGCAAAGATGGAATCAAATCAAATCTTGATAATTGGCAAAGATGTGCATATTTTTTGTTAACCTAATACAGGCTAGTACATATACACAAAAATGCAAAGCACAAGGAGGAGAAAAAAATTGTGTGAAACGGCCAAGAACATAGTGCACTTTTTTCAAAAAAATATCTGACCAAATTCCATACTACAGCCATCCTCAAGGAGATTTAAGAGTTGCAACATGTTCCTGGCAATCTCCTGAAGCTAACTGCACCTTTTGCACGCACCAAAGCACCTTGATTCATAAAATCCGCAACCCTGTTATCCAATTATTTTTTATTTTTGATTACGTACATACATGCTTTTTTGATGAAATTCAATCATACATTCTTATTTATTACAAAGTCTCGATGCTTGCTGAATCGTTTAATTGGGTTTTAAGTGCAGGAATCACGGATTGCCATTCTTAGGGTTTCTGAGTTTGTTTTAGGGCTTCCTTCTACAGGAAAAATTAGGGTTAGGCATGGACACTATGATGTTCAGGGCTTCAAGCCCAGTTGATTCATGGTCTTCAATGAAATTTATATTGCTTGTGCTAGATTTTTGAATAACGCAGGGATGTAGTTACGGGCATGAGATTGTAGGTAAAAGTCCCTAGGCTAAAACGACAGCCAGCGGAGGAAGACAAAGGCGTGGCATAACCTGGTTGGCTCATTCGAAATTGCGTGCGTTTTCATTTACACTCAGATCTAATGCTCCTGGATGCAGCCCCATGGTGGACGTCTCCAATCCAGTAACGCCAGATCCAACACTTGCAATGGGCCAACCGACTCTGGGCCTTGGCAAATTCAACAAACACCACTCCAGTTTGGGTTTCACACCCCCTCAGGCCCAATTTCTCACCTTTTTATTTTAATTCCTTTTTCTTATTATTTATTAATTATGTTTTTTTAATAACACCAAAAATAAATCATTTTTTCATTTAATCAAAAATAGATCACCAAAAACATCCAAAATATTTTTCATAAAAAATATTTTATTAATTAATTAAATTAGGATAATTTAATGTTTTTTTTATATAATTCAAAATAATTAGATTTAGGGTTTAATTCTACATTTAACCTAATTTTTTCCTTAAAAATAACATAAATATTTTCTCAATTTAGATTTTTAGGTCGTGTAATTATTTCTCGCATTTGATTTACCGCGCATTTTAATTTTCCTTTTTATTATTTGTAACTGCTCCGAGTTTGTAATAGTAATTAGGTTTTCTTTTAAATTCTGCACTTTATTTTCAGTCAAAATAATTATGTATCTGCCCAAAGCCTTGTAATAGTTAGGACTCTAATTTCTCGCATTTTAATTCCCGCAAATTATAAACTGCCTAGATGTATGCATAGGATTATATGGAAAGACAAACTGAAATTAGAATGATAGAAAACCCTAAATTGTGCAAAGATAATTAACCGAAAAAATACACTTGCACATATTCACTCCTAGGGTTTACTCCACTCGGTTGCCTTAGAAATAATGGTTGTGTCCCTCGAATATAGGGATGCCATAGCAATGACCCACGATTCAAAGTCGTCATGAAGATCATAGTCCCTACTTATCCCTCGAGTTGCCTATGAATTGATCTTATGACGATAGTCCCTTCGAAATGCTAAGGTATCTCTACTTGTTGCCTTCAGAGACCATTTCGTCCCTTCGAACGTCCCTTTAAAACACTAACGACGGTGCTACCTATTCCTTAATAATAGGATAGTGTTGTCTAAAGGAAAACGAACAGACCTTTTTCGAGTAGGTAGATTAGTTCTTAGGTACTTGCTCAAACAAAACTTTTTTTACACAAACACTTTTCAAAACAATTTTTAAAATGACTTCGTCACACTCTTGAGGACTGATACAAGAGTCATCACGAAGTAAAACCTTTTCAAAACAAGCACACACAAGCAATTTAAAAATGAGCAAGTACCTAAGAGCCCATGGAAAACCACAGATAGAAAGGGTGCTAACACCTTCCCTTTCTATAATCTACCCCCCATACTCAGAAATATTCTCGAAAAAGGTTTTTTCTGTTCTTTTTCCTTTTCCTTTGTTGGATGAAATAAAAGTTGGTGGTGACTCTTGCTTACCGCGACATTTATGAATACAAACACAAACCAGTATAACAGTCGGATCTGCCACCATATCACACATGCATTTCATACAACATGACTTTGCATATTAGCTAACATTTTACCCTTTTCAGGATAAGGTTAATCAATCGCTACCATTAACAATGTTCAAAGGCTTTTCAGATACAGTTCAGATACGCTTCAGATACAGATGCCATTCTGATACTTATTCAGATTCAGCTTTCAGATACAGTTCAAATACTCTCCTGACACAGATGCCATCCTGATGCTCATTCAGATTCAGCTTTTAGATACAGTTCAGATACGGATGCCATTCTGATACTCATTCAGATTCAGCTTTTGGATACAATTTAGATACGCTTCAGACACAGATGCCATCCTGATACTCATTCAGATTCAACTTTCAGATACAATTCAGATACGCTCCAGATACGGACGTCATTCTGATACTCATTCAGATTCAACTTTCAGATACAGTTCAGATACGCTCTAGACACGGATGCCATCCTGATATTCATTCAGATTCAGCTTTCAGATACATTTCAGATACACTCTAGACACGGATGCCATCCTGATACTCATTCAGATTCAACTTTCAGATACATTTCAGATACGCTCTAGACACGGATGCCATCCTGATACTCATTCAGACTCAATCTTCAAATATAGTTCAGATATGCTCCAGACACGGATGCCATTCTGATACTCATTCAGATTCAACTTTCAGATATAGTACAGATACACTCCAGACACGGACGCCATTTTGATACTCATTTAGATTCTCTTTCAGATGCAGTTCAACAATCATTTTTGGATGGCATCTACAAGACCATCTCCAACAACTTTCCGTCATCCCTTCAAATGGCATCTTTAAGGCCATTCCCTATACCATCAACCATTGCATCACCGAGTGCAAATTTCTGGGAACTCTAATGTCCAATCATCTTCCACCTTCGAGTCACGAATGGCCAAACTCGCCAATCTAACTCTTCAGGCTTAAGAAGATTGAACAGGGGAAGTTGTTGTACCCCAAAATTTTCCCTCTCACCTATCAAGAATTTTCTCACAAGATCTCCTTTGGCTCAAGACTGCACTAGGGTTGATCAGCTCAAGACACCTCCTTAAGCACTGATGACCAAAATTAGGGTTTGAGATTGCACAAGGATATTTGAACTTCCAATGCCCCATATGACTTCCATGGATCATATGGACCCTCAAGATTACTCATGTCAAGTTTCAAGCTTTGGATCACACTTTTGCTCAGTCAATTGAGCAGTTGACCTAAAAATCAATTGTATTGGGGAAAAAAGCCAACTATGGTCAATTTACAGTCAAAATTCATAATTTTTTATCCACATCAACATTTTAAACTCATATGTACCATTTGATCAAGTTTGGACCATAATTCCTCAAGAAATTTGATCAAATCTTCAAAAGGGCAAAATGGTCAAAATTAGGGTTTTGATTGGGAAAGGGCAATTTCTGATTTTTGACCTAGCAAATGATCAATTGGTTTAAGGCATGACCTCAAGAGTCTAATTGCATCATTTTGACCTAATGACATGGCTCAAAATATTGCTCAAGTCCAATGGATTGACAGATGAATTTTCAATCAACTGATCAAAAGTCAACTATATACTGAAAAGTCAAACTTTGACTTTTTGGTCAAAATCAAATGCCAAAGATCACAATTCATCAAAGCATGTCAAAATATGAAACTTATTCATCAAGAAATCAAAAATTCAAGATTTCGTTTTGAAAAGTTAAAATTTCTAAACTTAGAAATTTTTCTAAGTGTTGGAAATTTCTTATTTTTTCACAACTTTAAGCAAGATTTTCACCATGATGCAAGCTAATTCAAAAGAAACTTTCAACATGAAAGTTTTATACCTCCATGAAATCTACAACTTTGATTTCCACAACTTCTTCCAAAAGTGCTTGGATATCAAGTTATAATTTTAAGAATACATGGTCATGAAACAAAACACTTAGTGAAATTTTGCCCTAATTTGGTCAGGATTTTGATCTAACTTCATGGCACTTTTTCATATAGTTCCAAAGGGAATTTTTAAAATTTATTCAAATATGGGTTATAGAGAACATTACAAGCTTTCCAAAATGTCCAAGAACTCCTTGAAATCATTTTTGAGTAGGGAGAATCGAAGAGATGAAGTTAGGGTTTTCACACTTGAATTACAAGTCATTTTGTGATGAACAAAATTGAAAATTCAAAGTTATGTTGCATAACCTCTACTTTGAAGGCCTCAAAATTGTTAGGAACTCCATAATTAATTGCTTGCATAGCTGTTAGAGGTCTCAATTCAAGCATTCAATGCAAGGTCATGCTTTATATCCATTTTAGGAAGAAAGTGCACAACGCCATTTTGATAAAGTAGCTTTTTGCATAAAACTTGTTCTTGAGCCTTGCACTTGTTCTCTTCTGATCATACAAGTCCCATAAACTCATAAGAAACTTGTTAGACACTTACAATCACTCATCCCATGCTTTTACTTCCTCTTGAAACTTGTTTTTCCATTTTTCTTGAAAATCAAGTAACATAGCCATTAGCTAAAAACTTGTACTTCTGACTTTCCAAAGCAATCAAACCCTTTTGTTTATACATACACAAGTAATTTGCCACAAATCCCACGCATGCTTAAGCCCCGAAAACACCAGGAACACAGAATCACCAAAAACACTTCAAAACTTGTCATTTTTGAGTTTTGAATCCAATCTCCAAATTTGCTTGTGCGTTTCTTGGATTTTTACTCTCAAAAGCTTCTAAACAACATACACAAATAACCCAACACCTGAAACACCAATGTAACACCACTGTAACACCTCCATCATCATCCACCATTTTCAAAAGCACCACCTTGCACCTTGACTTCTCCATAACTCCTCAGGCACTTTCAGCTAAAGGTAAGTATCCCATTAACTTTCTGGGAACTTGAGGAAGCTAATCCAATCATTGGAACTCACCAAAAGCTACTCAAAATCCAAACACGATACCCTCTTGCAAGGTAAGTTTTCTGACTTTGGAACTTTTCATACATGCATCATTAATGGTTTATTTGTGAATGAAAAATTTAGATATCATTGCCCTAAAGCTAACCATGTCCATAGTTTTCATTTATATTGCTTGAGCTTGGAGAATTTTAAGATTGAAGTTTCTGAAATTTTTAGGGTTCATATTAGGGCCATTAAAATTCATGCTTATCTTTGATCTATAATTTTATTGCTTTGCATTTCTGAAATCGTGAGGAAATTTGCTACAAGTTTCCTGTTTACAGTTTTCATTTTTGTTGAGATTTGAATAAGATACAGAGGCTCTGGCTGGGCGTGAGATTGAAGATGAAGTTCAAACCATGGACTTGTTTACTATCATATATTTGTTGTTTTGATTATATAAACAGATGTATAGCCACCCCAGTAGTAGAAGCGTGCACCTGTGACTATAGGGACCTGGGTTTGAGCCCCAATGGTACCCTTTTGGATTTTTTTTCGCACATTTCTCACATTCTGACTTTTTTGGACAGGCGCCTGGGCCTCCCTTGGGCCTTATGTTTTTTTTTCTTACTGCTGACCCCCTTGCTGGCTATTTACACTCTGACCCATTTTTTTATTTTCTTTTTCTTAATTTATTTATTTGTTTTCTTAAATATTTTATCTAATACTAAAAAATCAGAAAAAATATAAAAACATTATATTTATATTTTGATAAAGTTTATTTATTTTTTACACAAAAAAAAATAATTTATTTAATCATACTTTATTTATTTTACTAATTGTTTTGTAAATTTAATTAAAAAACTTGGGTTTTAGTTATTTTCTTTTACACCATTTTAAATATTTTATTTTAAAAATATAAAAAAGACCAAAAATATTTTATAATACTATAAATTATTTTTTAGGCAAAAATACCAAAAACATTCCTCTTATAAACTTAATTTCTTTTTAATCAATTATTAGATTAGGGTTTTATTTCATTTCTTTTTCTAGTAAATTTAGGTTTTACTTTTAATTAATTATTTTTATTTTAGTTAATTAGGTTAAAACAAAACCCCTCTTCTCTAAAAAAATCCAAACAAAAATATCCATTTTCTCCACATTTACATTCTTGTATATTTATTCATTTTGTACATTATTTATTAAATCCTTGTATAAATTCAATATGGTTGTAATATATAATTAGGCTTTATTTTCTTGCAATTCCCATTTGTAATTTGTACACCCCCTCCCACAAGTATTGTAATAGCGTAGTAATTTTAAATTTCCGCAATTTATCACTTTATATACAAATGCTAGTAATTAGGGTTTGTATGGAAACAATAAAACCAATCAATTAGAAAATCCTAATCAAAGACAAAATCAAGCATGAAAAACAATACACTTGCACACAAGCACCCCCTAGGGTAAATCCACTTGGTTTCCTTTACAAAATAACCATATTACGCATGCGAGGTATCTTAGAAAAAACAAGCAAAATACAAGATCATAGTCCCTCGATGACGCTATCTATGTTGCCTTTCAAATGATCTTAGTCCCTAAAGAGAATGTTAAGATACCTTGCAACATTGCTAATCATGGTTATACGATGACCCACGCCCGTCCTGTTTACATCCAAAGATAGGGTTACTTACCAAATCAATGGTAAGATAACAATGTCAAAGGAAAAGAAAATGAACAAGAAAGACTTGTGAGTAGGTAGAATGCTCCTAATTACTTGCTCCATTTCAAAACAAACATCCTTGCTATTTTCAAAACAAACACCTACACTTTCAAAACACCTTTCAAACTTGAAAACATTTTCAAAAGATCAACATCTTTGTATACATTCTTACGAACGAGAATCATTATAAGGTTTGCCTAAACAATGGCCTCTTTACAAAATACTTTCAAAAACCGCACCAAGCACAATTTCAAACAAAAGCAAGTGATCTAGCAAGTAACTAAGAGCCCATGGAAAAACATGGATGAAAAGGGTGCTAATACCTACCCTTTTCATAATCTACCCCCCGAACTCAAGAAATAATCTCAAAGGTCTTTCTTGTGCTTTTTCACCTTTCCTTTTGGATAAAAGAAAAGTCGGTGGCGACTCTTGCTAACCGTAACATTTGCGATAAAACGCAAAACACCCAAGTCAGTTCTCCCAACGTATCACATCATTCATCTTTGATTTATAGCTTTAGTTATTTATATGGTTGGATTCGTGAGAAAAAAATGGAACAACTTTCATGTTTGCATATTTCATCTTTGTTGAGAAATGGTGAAGTTATAAGATCCATGGCTGGAGGTTGAAGATGAAGTTATATTCAGGGCATAACTTATGTTACATATTTATTGTTTTGTTTATGTTAACGGATGTACAATCACCCCAGTGGCAAAGGTAACACGCGTGTATATGGGAGGTCATGGGTTTAACACCCAGCGCTACCTTTTGGTTCTATTTTTCACATTTTCACTCTTTTTTGTTTACAAACACAAGCGCTTGGGCCTCCCACAGTGGGCTTCTTTTTTTTTGCTGGCTTCTAACCCCCTGCCTACTTTTGCACTCCTGCCCAACTTTTTTATTTATTTGATTTTTATTTATTTATTTTTCTTATTTTATTTTACTTCAGTTTTATTTTTTTAATTTTTTTATTTACTATTATTATTATTACTATTATTTTTATTTTAAAAATATAAAAATATTTTTATTTATTATTTACACCTATATATTTTACTTTCTTTATAAAACAAAAAGACCAAAAACATTTTTCTTAATAATTAATTTCTGTTTTTTCTTAAATAATTAATATTTAGATTTAGGTTTAATTATTATTTTATTTTCTTTTAAATTAAAATTAACTTAGAATTTAAGTTTCTTTTAATTAATTAATTTCCATTTTATTTTTATTAACTTAAAACCCTTTTTCATAAAAAACCTAAAAATCATTTCTAACTTAATTTCTTTCTTAATTAGTTTAGTTTTAATCTTGTTTATTTTTAACTAATCATTTTCTTTAATTAGGTTAAAACCCTTTCATTAAAAACCAAATAAAATCATTTATTTTTCCATTTGCATTTGTACATTATACTTTTCAATTCTTGTACATTATTCAGTGTGGTTGTAATAGTTAATTAGGTTTAATTCTCTTGCAATCCCCATTTGTAAATTTGTATGCCCCCCTCCCCTAATGATGTAATAGCGTAGTAATTTTACTTTCCGCAATTTATCGCTTTATATAAATGCTAGTAATTAGGATTTGTATGGAAAGATAAAATCAACAAATTAGCAAACCCTAATTCAAGATAAACCAATGCATGTAAATCAAACACACTTGCACACTTACACCCTTAGGGTAATTCCACTTTGTCACCTTACAAAAATGGCCATGTTATGTATGTGGGATATCTTAGCAAAAAAGCAATCAAAAATACAAGATCATAGTCCCTCGATGACGCTATCAATGTTGCCTTTCAAAATGATCTTAGTCCCTCAAAGAGAATTGCTAAGATATCTCACAATATTGCTATCATGGTTATACGATGACCCACGCCCGTCCCTTTACATCTAAAGATAAGGCTTCTTACCAAATAAATGGTAAGATAGCAATATCAAAGGAAAGGAAGAAATGAACAAAGACTTTTAAGTATGTATATTATTCCTAGTTGCTTGCTCATTTTAAAATCAAACAACCTTGCTTATTTTCAATACAAAACAAACACTTTCAAAAACACTTTCAAAACATTTTCCAAACATGAAACATTTTCAAAAGATCAACACTTTGTATATGTTCTTACGAACGAGAACCATTACAAAGTTTTCCTAAACGAATGCACCTTTTCAAAATACTTTCTAAAAACCACACAAAGCATATTTTCAAACAAAAGCAAGTGATCTAGCAAGAAACTAAGAGCCCATAGATAAATATGGATGAAAAGGGTGCTAACACCTTCCCTTTTCATAATCTACCCCCCGAACTCAAGAAATAATCTCAAAGGTCTTTCCTGTTCTTTTCAGCCTTTCCTTTTGGATAAAAGAAAAGTCGGTGGCTGTTAGAACATAATTTGGTCCTACATCCCAGTAAGAGTTTTAATGATAACAAACACATGAGATAAAGAACAAATATGCTCGCTAATAAAAGTATGTTTACATGCAGGAAGTTCTGATGTGAAAAAGATGTTCTAATGCAATTGGAATTTCTGCCAGAACATCACCAGAAGTTCTGGTTATGCGAACACAGAAGTTGAGAGGATAATGAAAGATTCAGACGCATCAAATATGCATGACACGCTTATATGAAGAAGTTCTGTTTGAACTTCTGAATGCACCAACATTGCAAAATAGAATCTCTGATACTCTGATGTGCAAAGTTCTGATCAAGCTGTAAAGAACTCTCAACGGTAATATTCGTCCTTTGATGAGAGAAGCTCTGAAGCGTTACAATTCCATCAATTCAAGATCACAAGTAACGGCTACAAACAGACAATGATCTCCTGATTTGGAAAGCTCATTAACGCGTGTTATGGACATACCAAAAGTATCTTCTTATGTCACTATTGCAAGGCCTATTTAAAGCTGACAAGAAGAAGATTTCAAGATGATGAACAACTACGCTCAAAAAGAAAAACTCACGTGAAAAGTCAGCAACGCAGTTATCATTCTTAATCTTCATCAATTCAATATTAAACTGTGTAATACATCACAAGTTTGTGATACTGTTTATTTAGAAAGATCATTGTACACTTTTATTTAATTATTTGTTTAGTGAATTTCCTTGAGAAAACTGGGTTGTGGTTTTGGACTCAAGAAGACTTTGACAGTTGTCAAAGTAGATTTGTAATCAAGTTTGATTAGTGAATTAAGTCCTCGTTGGAGAGAGGCAAAATCACCTTGGTGGGTGGACTGGAGTAGTTTGAGTTTAAATGAACCAGGATAAAAATAAACGTGTTCTTTACTCATTTGATTTCAAGTTTCCAATTCAACCCCCCTCTTCTTGTGTTTTTCACTTCTTCAATTGGTATCAGAGCTCTTGGATCTGGGTGCAAACACTTAACCGTGTCAGATAAAGATCCAAGGGGGAAAACACTATGATGGGAACAAGTCAGTACATCAGCAGCAGCCCTCCAATACTTGGCGGTGAAAATTTTGACTATTGGAAGGATATGACCAGCAGTTTTTTCTTAGCCTATGATGCTGACCTCTGGGATGTGGTAACTGATGGATACATACATCCTCTTGATGAAAGCGGTCAGAAGATTGACAGAAAAAGGATGACAGATCATCAAAAGCAAGACTTCAGAAATCATCACAAGGCCAGAACGATTCTCTTGAGTGCCATCTCATATTCAGAGTATGAGAAGATCACAAACAGAGAAACAACTAAGAACATGTTTGATTCTCTGAGAATGACGCATGACGGTAACATGCAAGTAAAAGAAACCAAATCCCTTGCGATCATTCATAAGTATGAAGCCTTCAGAATGGAAGAAGACAAAACCATTGGAACAATGTTCTCTAGATTCCAAACTCTGGTGGCAGGGCTAAAGGTGCTGGACAAAGGGTACTCAACTGCTGATCATGTAAAGAAGATCATCAGAAGTTTACCAAAACAATAAAGACCAATGGTTACAGCTCTCAAAATTGGCAAAAGATCTGAACATAATATCTCTAGAAGAACTTGTCATCTCCCTCAGAAGCCATGAGATAGAGTTAGAAGATGATGAGCCTCAGAAGCAATGTAAGTCTCTCGCTCTGAAATCTAACAAACATGAAACCAAAATTTTGCAGGCAGAAGCAGAAAACTCTGGAGAATCCTCATCAGGAGAAGATGAACTTTTCTTTCTATCCAGAAGAATCAATCATCTGTGGAAGCACAGGCAGAAGAATTTCAGAAATTCCAGAAGAACAGGAAATGACTCTGAACAATCCTTTGGATACAGAAAATCAAGTAACAAAATCATTACCTGCTATGAATGTGTTGTACCCCAAAATTTTCCCTCTCACTTATCAAGATTTTTTCTCACAAGACTTCTTGGACTCAAGACAGGATTAGGGTTTGGTCAGCTCAAGATATCTCATCTTGCACTGATACCTCAAAATTAGGGTTTGAGTTTGCACAAGGATTTTTGGACCACCAATGCTTCATGTGACTTTCATACATCATGTTGGACCCCTAATATTGCTCATGTTAAGTTTCAAACCTTGAACCACATTTTTGATCAGTCAGTTGGACAGTTGACCTAAAAATCAGTTGTATTGGGGGAAAAGTCAACTATGGTCAATTTACAGTCAAACTTCTTAATTTTTGATCCACATCAACATTTTAGACTCATATGTACCATTTGATCAAGTTTGGATCACAACACCTTAAGAAATTTGATCAAATCATCAAAAGGGCAAAATGGTCAAAATTAGGGTTTTGATTGAGAAAAAGCAATTTCTGATTGTTAACCTAGCCAATGACCAATTGGGTTCAAACATGATTTCAAGGGTTCAATGGCATCATCTTGACCTAATTACATAGTTCAAAATATCTCAAGTTCATTGGATTGACAGATGAATTTTGCAGTCAACTGATCAAAAGTCAATTGTACACTGAAAAGTCAAACTTTGACTTTTTGGTCAAAATCAAGTGCCAAGGGTCATAATTCATCAAGATATGTCAAAATATGAAACTTTTTCACCAAGAAAATCAATTTTGAAAATTAGGGTTTTGAATTTGAAAATTTTCATAACTTAGAATTTTTCTAAGTATGGAAATTTTCTTATTTTTTCCCAACTTTCCACAACTTTTTCACCATGATGCAATTTGATTCAAAGAAAACTTCCAACATGAAAGTTGTAGTCCTCCATGAAATCTACAACTTTTCTTCACAAACTTTTCCCAAAAGATGTTTGGATCTCAAGTTATGAATTTGTGAATATAGGTCCATGGACTTCTTAACTTAGTGAAATTTTGCCCTAATTTAGGCAGTTTTTTGACCCAACTTCATGGACATTTTTCACCTAGTTCCAAGAGGTATCTAAAAATGCATTTCAAATATGTATTATATAGAACATGACAAGATTTCCAAAATGTCCAAGAACTCTCCAAGATCATTTTTGGTTATGGAGAATCGAAGAGGAGAAGTTGGCATTTTATCACTTTTGTTCATGCCATTTTCACAAAGTATCAAGTTGCAAATCTAATCCATGTTGTTTGTACATTGCTTTACAGGTCCTAAACTCATTCTAAACTCCATAATTAAATGCAAACTCAGAAGATAAAGGCTTTATCTTTGCTTTTGGAGCATTGTACAAGAGATAATTCCATTTTAGGCATAAAGGTTACAATGCCATTTTCATAAAGGTGAGATTTTGCAACTTTACAAATATTGAGCCTTGGACTTGTCCCTTTGGTACAAACAACTTTCACAGGTCTCAAGCAATTTGTACAAGTGCATTTTCAGCTCTCAAGCAAGCAAGGACAGGCCTGTTAGTATGGTCACTTCACTTTTCTTCAAATACAAGAAAAGTTGCAAAAAGTGCTAGAACTTGTACAACTAGTAAGAGGTGGACTTTGTATCATTTCTCTACATATTTACAAACTTGTTACAAACCAAAACACGACTGCTTAACATCTGAAACTCTCCAAAACACAAAAACTCCATTTTTCTGTCCAAACATCCAGTTGCTGCAAAATCATAGCCATTTCATTTTTGGCTCGTGCGTTTTGCATTTTAACACTTGAAACACTTCTTACACATCATACCAAAGCAAGCCAAGCCCTTACCCTGCTTCTGTAAGCCCTGTTTTAGCCATTGCCATTTTCACTTTGGAAGCTTGCAACTTGACTTGTGCACAGAGTTCTAGCTATCCACAAAGCAAGCTAGGCAATGGAATAGCTTGAAGGAAGTTCAAGGAAGCTCACACAATCCTCAGGCCTCCATCAAAGTCCCTACATTGCTCTATCCAAATCCAACTGAAGGGGGTATTTTTCAAAACTCTATCTCTCTGAATAGGCATTCTCAAGCCACGATTTGTGAAGAAAAAATGTAGTCCATAACATGGTGAAGTTGTACATATGCATACTATTCATTTATATTAACTATGGTGTGAGAATTTGAAGCTTGAAGTTCATGAAATTTCTAGGTCACGAATTAGGGCCATCAAAATTCTCCTTGATCTTTTAGAGTTAGGTTACAAATTTTATATGGTTGGAATCGTGAGATTAAATGCCACAAGTTTCATGTTATGAGATTTTGTTTTTATGCAAGCATGTGAAAGATACAGTTTGAAGGGAAAACGCGCGCGCAGGACATGGCTGGAGGACAGGGACGAAGCGCCTGGGCTTTTTTTGGCGCGCCTGGCCTTTTTGTTTCTGTTATCCACACCCCCTGAATTACTTTTGCACCCCCTGGCTAATTTTGTATATTTTTCATATTTTTTACATTTTCATATTTATTGCTTTTGATTATTTTTTCTGAACATTAAAAAAAATCCTAAAAATTAATTAAATAATTTTTGCAATTTTATTTTTTTTTACATAAAAAATAGTTTATTTTAATAAATAGGACTTATTTTCTTATATAATTTATAAATACATTTAAAAAATACTTAACATTTTTATTATACCATTTATAATCATAAATAATTATTTTTATACATATTTAATTTTTAATATTTAAACATAATATTATTTATTATTTCTTGTACAAAAATGGACAAAATAATATTAGGAAAACTTTATTTTCTTTTAATCAAAAAGTTAGGGTTTCATCCCTTTCCAAAAATAATAATATTTTTTCTCTTATTTCTAGGGTTTAAATAAATTATTTTCTCATACATTAAACAAATACAAAACATTTTTTACATAAATACATTTTAATTGCATTTTAATGTTTGTATATTTATTTAATGCGCACAATATTCGATTGGGTTGTAATAGTATTTTTAGGTTTATATTTGTGCAATATACCCATTCAAAACTTGTATCCCCCCTCCCATAATAATTGTTGTAATAGCTTAGTTTACATTTACGCAATTTATTGCTTTTATATACCATGTTAGTAAAACTAGGGTTTGCATGACAAGAACAAAAACAAAACAAATAGAAAACCCTAAATGCAAGACAAAAGCATGAAAATGACACACATTGCACACAAGCACCCTTAGGGTTTCTCCCACTTGGTTGCCTAAATAAAAATGGCCCTGTTACGCACGCGAAGTATCTTGGCAAAACAAAACAAACATAAGATCATAGTCCCTCAATGACGCTATACAAAGATTGCCTAAAAAAATATGATCTTGGTCCCTCAAAAAATTGCTAAGATACTTGGCAATATTGCTATCATGTTCATATGATGACCCACGCCCGTCCCGTTTACATCCAAAGATAGGGTTGTTTACCAAATCAATGGTAAATCAACAATGTCAAAGGAATAAAAATGCACAAGAAAGACATTTGAGTAGGTAGATAGCTTCTAGTTACTTGATCAATTTCAAAACAATCCTTGCTATTTTCAAAAACAAACACACACACATTTCAAAACATCTTACAAAACATTGAAAACATTTTCAAAAGACAAACATCTTTGTATACATTCTTACGAACGAGAATCATTACAAAGATTACCTAAACGATGGCCTCTTTTCAAAATACTTTTAAAACCACACCAAGCACCATTTCAAACAAAACAAAGCAAAGCAAGTGATATAAATAAGTAACTAAGAGCCCATGGAAAACCATGGATGAAAAGGGTGCTAGCACCTTCCGTTTTCATAATCTACCCCCCGAACTCAAGAAAACATCTCAAAGGTATTTATTGTGCTTTTTTTACCTTTCCTTTTGGATAAAAAAAAAGTCGGTGGCGACTCTTGCTAACTGCAACATTTGCAAACACAAACGCAAAACCTCAAGTCAGTTCTCTCACCGCATCATAGAACTGGCGACTCTGCTGGGGAATATTCTAAAAGTGGGGTTACCTTAGGGTTTAGATCACCTTTATTTGCTTACAATTGTTTGACTTGTTTGCTTTAAATTTTGGTTCTATTGTTTGGGTTTGAATCCTCCACCCGGATTTGGGAAACATTATAGGTAAATAGCAATACATTATGGAAACTGTGCGGGGTATACCGACATGGTATAAGCAATAGCTATATTAGTGTGACATTTTTGTGGGTATCGGTAGCCTTTGAGTCAATCAAAGAGAATACGGGGCCGCTGAGTGATGTCATGAAGCACTAATGAACTTCTAGAACCTTTACTTGACCAACTTGGCCTTTTAGGATGTAGTGAGATGACCGGATTTGGTGCAGTCCGAAGTTGGTAGATACTCGATACTACACTCATTGAGGGTTGGTTCCTTGGAATATTTCGGTCGCCAGTAAAGAGGCTTGAATTGAAACAATGAACAAGGAAACAATCCAGTGATATTGAGCTCCTTAGAACCCGGTTACTATTACTAGGATAGGTTGAGCCAACTAAACTTCAAGAGGGTACTTACCTATGAAACCCCATGCAAGCCTAAACTAGGAACTTGTGTGATTTGATTGTACATATATACTTGTGCATAACATCAAGGACATCATGAACATCATATGCATTCACTAACCATTTCAAGGATTTTGGAGATTCATCTTTGTTCTTGTTTTGTAGGATATGGATTCACTTCGCAGGAAAACTATCCAAATCAACCTTGTAATAATTCCTCCACAACTCAAGGAGCTAGCTTCAAGGATCCCTGAGAATTCTCCATTCACCGAGAGACATGGTCATCTACTCAACTTGGTCACTTCCAACACAGAGAAGGATATGATGAAGGTTCTCTTCCAGTTCTTTGACCCTTTGCATCATTGCTTCACATTTCCTGACTATCAACTTGTGCCTACTTTGGAAGAATTCTCTCAACTTATGAGGATTCCTATTCTCAATCAATTACCCTTCAACGGTACGGAAAGAGATCCAAAGCCAGAAGAGATTGCTCAAGCCCTGCACTTGCACTCATCTGATGTCACAACACATTGGGAAACTAGAAGTGGTGTCAAAGGCTTCTTGTCAAAGTTTCTGTTTGAGAAGGCCCAAAGTTGTTGGAATTCCCTAGACTTGTGAGCTTTCGAGGAGATTGTATCTCTTCTTATCTATGGGATGGTCTTGTTCCCTAATCCTGACCAACTCATAGATGTGAGCGCTGTGAAAATCTTCATGACTCGCAACCCGGTGCCTACATTGCTTGGGGATATTCTCCACTCTTTTCACACTCGTACAATGATGAAAAAAGGTGTTCTTATGTGTTGCACTCCTCTCCTGGCAAGATGGTTTATTTCTCATCTTCCCCAATCAGTCTTGAAGAATCAACAAGGTTTGAGGTGGTCATAACGGTTAATGAAGCTTAACCATTCAGATATTCATTGGTGTTCTCGATCCAAAGAGAATGTAATTATTGTTGACCGTTATGGGGAATTCCCTAATCTACCTCTACTTGGCATTAGGGGAGGCATCACCTACAACCCTTGCTTATCTCTAAGACAGTTTGGGTATGCCCGAAGGGATGGCCCACAAGACATGCTGATTCAAGGATTGGTTTTCGACTACGACAACGACGACCAAGGACTCCTTCAGAGATTCATCCGAGCTTGGAGGATGCCCAACAAGGTGGATAGCAAGACCTTGGGACACAAGAATTCCATCCCTCTTGAGCCTTACCTCAAGTGGACATCAACCCGCGCCCAAAGTCTTATGATGCCTTATCCCTCCATTCTCCCAGTGATTATAGAGCCTGTTAAGGAAGGAGAGGTTCCATACACCATCCTACGTCCTGACATGCCGACATCACTCGAAGACCTACAAAGGAGTTGGATACAGCTCAAGGGAGAACGCGATACTTTCGAAGCCCAATTCTACGCAAGCGAGAAGAAGGTTTTGGAACTCACTCGGCTACTTCACGAAGATCAGACCCTCAACACCTACATTGCACCAAAGAGGATGCGCAACGTCTTTTTACCTTAGAATTCTGTATTATTTTGCCCAAGGGGCATTGATGTACTCAAATTCTATCTTATTAATATGACGTGTGTTTCTTTTTTGTTTAAAACAAATTTGAATTTCTAAATCCTTGAAAACATTGCATGAATACATATCATTCATCATAAGCATAAACAAGTCTTTACAATAACTTTCCTCATCTCTCTACTGTTTATTTCAGTAAGATAGATATCGAACAAACGGTCAAAGATCTGCAAGCTCAGAATTCACAATTTCAACAGTTGCTCATGACCTTAGCCAAGGGATAGGAGGAGCTGAAGACTCTGCTAGAGAAAGAAAAAGAGAAAAAGAAGAAGAAGTCAGTTGGTGTGGTTATCATGGGCAGAAGGTTTCAGGGACAAGCCAGAAGGACCTTAGAATTTCCAATAACATCTGATGAAGGGGAAAGAAAAGGAAAGGGAACGGCAGTACCATCATATTCTGAAGAAGAAGAAGAAGAGGAAGAGGAGGACTACTCTGAAAAACAATACCCTCCGACTGATGACAAGTACAAACACCTTGAAGAGCGACTAAGCGCTGTGGAAATCCAAAGAGTACCGGGGCTAGATTTTGAGGAGTTAGGGCTTGTGTTAGGAATCGTAATCCCTCCAAAGTTTAAAGTGCCACTATTTGCCAAGTATGATGGGGTATCTTGCCCTAAAATACACCTCAGATCCTATGTCAGGAAGATTCAACCACATTCTGCCGACAAAGACCTGTGGGTCCACTTTTTCCAAGACAGTTTATCATGAACGCAGCTTGATTGGTTCTACCAATTGGAGAGGGCAGATGTCTATAATTGGGAAGACTTGACAGTTGCTTTCTATAAACAGTATCAATACAACGCCAACTTAGCGCCGACCCTTACTCAGCTACAAAGTATGGCTATGGCTTCCAACGAGGGCTTCAAAGACTACGCGCAAAAGTGGAGAGACCTAGCCGGAAGGGTGCAACCCCCTCTATCTGAGAGGGAGTTGGTGGACATGTTCTTGGGAACTCTTTCAGGCCCTTTCTTCAATCATTTTATTGGGAGTTCCTCTGCAGGGTTTATTGAATTGATTCTAATTGGAGAAAGAGTAGAGGCTGGTATAAGAAATGGGAAAATTCAGAAGGACACATCTGCCTCAACAGCTGTGAAAAAGCCCTTCACTGGAAGAAAGGAAGTATCTGATGTGTATTCTTAGAGGAACCAGGGAAGAACCGAGCGTCGACCAATGGTAGGGGCCGTTATGATTCCGAAGCCTGCATCAGACCAGCCAAGAACTAACCAGCAAAGGGTGGAAAGGCCAGTTCGGCAATTTACCAAGATTAACATGACTCCAGCCCAAGTTCTACCACATCTCTTGAAGTTGAATCTGGCCACTTTGAAAGAGGCCCCTAAAAATCCTAATACTGCTTCTCCACATTACCATCCTAACGCCAGATGCGCGTACCATTCTGAAAGTCCAGGGCACGACACCAACAACTGTTGGGCTCTGAAGAACAAGATCCAAGACCTGATAGATGCGAAGGAAGTTGAGTTTGAAGCGCCTGAGAAACCGAATGTTATTTCCGCTCTGATGTCGAGGCATGGTCACAACGCCAATGCTATTGAAGAAGATATGTTTGTTGCTATCGTGGATGAACTGTTAACTCTGCTCCCAATTATTAAGTTGAATTTGTTGAAAGCTGGTATTTTCCCGGGTTGTGACAAAGACTGCCATGTTTTCCTATCCTCATCACTTGACTGCCCTCTGTTGAAGAAAGGTATCCAACGACTGGTGGATAACCAAGAAGTTTTGTTTGAGAGTGCTCCTGTTTCACCCGTTCCAGTGAAAGAAGTTTCAATAATAACCATCTACACGAATCCTTCCAGGGCCCCTAAAAGACCCGTTAGGATTACACCTGCTCTGAAGACTGCTCCACTTAAGATTACAATGCCCGGGCCTGCCCCATACAAATCAAATAAATCAATACCATGGAATTATGGTGGAGAAATCTATTACCATGGTATTAAACAAGTTGAACTGACTGCTGAAGAAGAAATCTCCGAAGAGGACAATTATGACATTAGCAATATTGTTGGAACTAGCAAGATCACCCGTAGTGGTAGGATCTTCTCTCCAGAGATTGCTCCTCCAACAGCAGTCTTTGGACTCGTGGCCGTTTCAAAGATTACCTCTACACCAGTGATTGTACCTGCAAGCGTACCCACCGACAAAGACAATACAATTCCTATCCCTACTTCCGCTGCTGAGAATAAAGGTAAGAACATTCAAGAGGAGCCTGTCCAGACGAAGGCTCAATCCCTATCTATTCCTGAAACATCCAAGAAGGATATGGAAGAAATCCTGAGGATCATTAAGAAGAGTGATTATGATGTGTTGAACAATTGGGGCAGACCCCTTCCAAGATCTCTATACTAGCCCTGCTGTTGTGCTCTGAAGCACACGCCAAAGCTCTGGTAAAATTTCTGAAGATAGCTCACGTGCCGAAAGAGACGTCTGCTGACCAGTTCCAGGACTGTGTGGCCAGTTTAACAGTTGATAATGGCCCGGGTTTCTCTGATGCTGACTTGACACCCCGAGGGAGAAAACACAATGATGCATTACATGTCTCAGTGGAGTGTAGAGGAACAACCCTAGCTCATGTTTTGGTTGATACGGGATCATCTCTGAACGTCTTGCCTAAGAAAGCCCTTGATAGATCGGATTGTGAGGAGCTGACTCTAAAACCCAGTAACATAGTGGTGCGAGCTTTTGATGGTTCAAAGAGGATGGTCCACGGGGAGGTGGACATCCCAATCAAGGTGGGAACTCAGGTGTTCAACTAAACCTTCTACGTGATGGACATCCGTCCTTCTTATTCCTGTTTGTTGGGACGCCCCTAGATCCACAACGCTGATGATGTCACCTCCACCTTGCATCAGATGCTAAAGTACCCCGTCCAAGGAAAGATCATAACTGTCCATGGGGAGGAGGAGTATATGATTAGTCATTTGAATTCCTTTTGTTATGTGGAGTTAGATGGCGAGTTCATAGAGACCCCTTTCCAACATTTTGAAGAAGTCTCTGAAGAAATAGCGGCGACCAAGGCGGTATCCTCGGTTCCTATGATCACAAGACCTCCACCTCGAATGTGATTTCTAAAAGATGCAAGAGCAGTAGTGGAAGAAGGGGGATGCACAATCTGGGGTCAGCTTTCAGACATTCTTTACAAATCAGACAAGTTTGGCTTGGGGTTTACTTCGACTGCTCAGAAGGCTGTGCGCCATGCCCATGATGGGGGGCCACCTGTAAAGATTACCAACCAAGGGGTCAATGCAGTAGAAGACAATGAAGAGGGGGGCAGCTTGGAGGATTGGATATTTCCTACTGTTAGTGGAGGACTGCGCAACTGGGAAGCCAGAGACTTCATTCCCATAACTTTCATATCTCAGTAATTTATCTTTTACATTTTTGTTGGACTTGTAATAATTCACAAACAATTCACACTTTAAAAACCTTGTGTCTTACCCGAGGAATAACGGTCCATTTGTAAGGGTTTTTATTTCATCTACATATGTCATTCAATGAATCATGGACGCTTTTTCACATATAAACCTTTTATGCTCATTGTCCTTCTTTTACATTTTGTTGTTTTAAGATGGCTATACCCTTACACACACCCACACTCACTAATGCATGTACCCTTCCATTCCGGATCCCATGGGTAACGATATTGCTATAGCCTTCAGTGACTCTGAAGATCTGATCTACCAAGCCGAATACGAAGGTGAGGAAGATTGTGAGGTGCCAGGGGAATTGGCCAGACTATTACAACAAGAGGAAAGAGCAATTCAGCCTCATGAGGAGCTGTTGGACACAATCAACTTGGGAACCGAGGAAGATAAAAAGGAAATCAAAGTGGGTGCCAATCTAGAGTCGAGTGTCAAGGAGAGCCTAATTCAGCTATTGCATGATTATGTTGAGATCTTTGCCTGGTCATATGAAGACATGTCAGGACTCGATACAGACATCGTGGTACATCGTCTACCCACAAGAGAAGACTGTCCACCAGTGAAACAAAAGGTCCGCTGCATGAGACCTGACATGTCAGAGAAGATCAAAGCAGAAGTTATGAAATAGTTCAATGTTGGATTCCTAGCTGTTACTTCTTATCCTCAACGGGTGGCCAACATCGTTCTCGTGCCTAAAAAGGATGGTAAAGTGAGAATGTGCGTGGATTATAGAGACTTAAACAGGGCCAGCCATAAAGATGATTTTCCACTTCCACACATCGACATCCTGGTTGATAACACAGCTCAACACAAAGTATTTTCTTTCATGGACGGATTCTCAGGCTATAACCAGATCAAAATGGCACCTGAGGACATGGAGAAAACTACATTTGTCACACAGTGGGGTACATTCTGCTACAAAGTGATGCCATTCGGACTAAAGAATGCCGGGACAACCTATCAACGTGCCATGGTAGATTTGTTTCATGATATGATACATCATGAGATAGAGGTCTACGTAGATGACATGATAGCCCGATCACAAACTGAAGAAGAACACCTTGATCACTTGTAAAAGTTGTTTTTCAGATTGAAGGAGTACACGTTAAGGCTGAATCTAAACAAGTGTACATTCGGAGTCCAGTCCAGTAAACTCTTAGGTTTCATTGTCAGCAACAAAGGCATCAAGGTTGATCCTGCCAAAGTCAAAGCGATACAAGAAATGTCTGCTCCTCGCACTGAGAAGGAAGTCAGAGGTTTTTTGGGACGCCTAAACTACATTGCCAGGTTCATTTCTCACCTAACGTCTACTTGTGAACTAATCTTCAAGCTGTTGAAGAAAGATCAAGTGGTCAGATGGAATGACGAATGTCAGGTTGCTTTCGATAAAATCAAGGAGTATTTACTAGAGCCTCCTGTCTTGATGCCTCCAGTCGAGGGAATACCGCTAATCATGTATCTGACTGTTTTATAGATTTCAATTGGGTGCGTACTGGGGCAGCATGACGAGTCTGGTCGAAAAGAGCACGCCATTTATTACCTAAGAAAAAAAGTTTACCGACTGTGAAACCAGATATTCATTGCTCGAGAAAACTTGATGCGCTTTGGTATGGGCTGCTCGTCGGCTAAGACAGTATATGTTGACTCATACCACTTTGCTGATATCTAAGATGGATCCAATAAAGTACATCTTTGAGAAGCCTGCTCTGTCTGGGAGGATAGCTAGATGGCAAATGATCCTAACGGAATACAACATACAGTACACGACCCAAAAAGCTATAAAGGGCAGTGTGATAGCTAATCATCTGGCTCATCAAGCTGTAGAAGATTATCAATTCATGAAGTTTGACTTCCCTGACGAAGACATCATGACAGTAGACGACTGCGAAGAGATCAGACCATATGACGGACATGAACAAGGATCCCGATGGACCCTGTACTTTGATGGGGCATCCAATGCACTTGGTAACGGTATCGACGTTGTGCTCATATCCCCAGAAGGTTGCCACACTCCTTTCACTGCCAGACTTTGCTTCAACTGTACGAACAACATGGCAGAGTACGAAGCATGCATCTTTGGTCTCAAGGTTGCCATAGACTTGGGAATCAAATCTTTAGATGTGTTTGGGGACTCAGCTTTGGTCATCAGTCATATCAAAGGAGAGTGGGACACTAAGCATCCAAACCTCATCCCTTACAAAGAACATGTTTTGACATTGCTACCACATTTCGAGCAGATTACCTTCGAGCACTTCCCGCGAGAAGAAAATTAGCTAGCAGATGCTCTAGCTAAAATGTCATCTATGTTTAAACTTAATTGGGATAACGAGGCTCCCCAGATCTCCATTGAACGGATGGACGAACCAGCACACTGTCATGAGATTAATACCGAAGAAGTAGTGGACCAGTCGTGGTTTCATGAAGTCAAAAGGTATCTCGAGACTCGAGAATATCCAGAAGGAGCTTCAGTCAACGACAAAAAGTTCTTAAGGACATTCTCTGCTAAGTTCTTCCTAAGTAATGGCATCCTGTACAAACGCAATCATGATTCTATTCTGCTCTGTTGTGTGGACAAGATTGAAGCTGAAAAGATCATGGCTGAATTGCATGAAGGTACCTTTGGCATAAACTCTAGTGGGCATACGATGGCAAAGAAGATTCTACGGGCATGCTATTAATGGTCTACCATGGAAGTTGACTGCTATCAACACTCCCGAACCTGCCATAAGTGTCAAACCTATACAGACAAGGTGCACGTGCCTCCGGTTCCTCTAAATGTCTTAACAGCTCTTTGGCCCTTCGCTATGTAGGGAATCGACATGATTGGGGAGATCAAGCCTACAGCCTCCAATGAACACCGCTTCATTCTAGTGGCCATTGACTATTTCACCAAATGGGTCGAAGCAGCTTCCTTCACATCCGTTACTAAGAATGTTGTTGCCCGCTTCATCAAGCAGAACCTTATTTGCCGGTACGGTATCCCCGAAAGGATCATCACTGATAATGGTACAAACCTTAACAATAATATGATCACCTCCTTGTGCGAACAGTTCAAGATTTAACATCACAATTCATCCCCCTATCGGCCAAAGATGAATGGTGCAGTCGAAGCTGCTAACAAAAACATTAAAAAGATCATACAAAAGATGACAGTCAGCTACAAGGACTGGCATGAAATGCTACCGTTTTCTCTCCACGGGTACCGTACCACGGCTCGCACGTCAACTAGGGAAACACCCTATTCTTTGGTTTATGGAATGGAGGCTGTTTTACCTATCGAGGTTCAGATTCCCTCTTTTAGAATCATGAAGGATGCAGGTTTGAGTGAAGACGATTGGATCCAGACCTGACTTGATCAACTGAACTTGATTGATGAGAAGAGGCTTACTGCTGTTTTCCATGGTCAGGCGTATCAAAAACGGATGATCAAGGCTTTCAACAAGAAAGTCAGACGCCAGATATATCAAGTTGGAGATCTGGTGATCAAGCGCATCATCTTGCCACAAAGTGATCCCAGGGGCAAATGGACTCCTACCTACGAAGGACCATTTGTAATCAAGAACATCTTTTCTGGTGGGGAGATGATCTTAACCACCTTGGATGGCGACGACCTGCCACACCCTACGAACACAGACATAGTCAAAAGATACTACGCATAAAAGACCCGCTAGGTTGACACACCTAGGCAAAACAAGGGCATCCCGGCGAACCAAAAGGTTTGGGCAAAAATTATGGATAAAATAAAAAAAATCTGTACACCCGGCAAGTTGAAAACCCGAAAGGGCGACTTGGGCAAAAAAGGGTTTCCCGGTGGACTGAAAACCCGAAAGGGCGGTCCAGGAAAAAGTTAGGGAATTAAAGCGTATGACTATGTCTCGTCGAATCACTTTAAGGACAATCTCTTCACTAACAAACTTTGAGTTTCTGATCAATTCAATCATCTTCAAACGAAGCAATGGACAAACAAGATATTCGGAGATACGAAGGCTATAGCGGAATGGGAACCCCATGGGATTATTACACATATAGCTATCTTTATTTGTATAAAATTTTCTTACTTTTATGACACCATCCTCTTACTAGGATGTCTGTTTCCTTTGTACAAAACACTTATTCAAAGTAAATACAAAGATATCTCTTATAAAGTACAGAGAACTATTTGCCCTTTTCTTTACACTTGTGTTTTTATGTGCAAAAACGTCCAATGATTCATTAATGAACATATGCATTTGAACATAATTACGGTTTACAAATAAACAGGATGAAAAAGAACAATTACTGACATACTGAAAGGATAGGAAAACGTCTTTAGGCTATTCCATGAGCAATCCCTACAATACATCATTAAGATCCCCAGCGGAGTTAAAACTTCAAACTCTTAACCCCCAGCGGAGCCAAAGTTTCAAACTATCAATCCCCAGTGGAAACCATCCATTTTCTCCAAATTCCCCAGCAAGTTATCTTGAAGCCTAGAAACCAGACAACAACTTCTCATAACTCCCTAGTAGAATGGAAGACCACCCAAACTCCTGAACCTACTCCCCAGCAGTAAGCCTTCTTCCCCACAGAGTTTTTATTGCTCCCTAACAGAATGAAGATTCTCATTCTTAATTCCCAGCAGAAGTCATCAAAGTTCTCTAGATTCTCCAAGCAGATTACTCAGGCAGTATATGGCATTACTCACAATAGAATTTTTGTCAATACTCCAACTTCAAGACATGAAGAATCCTTATATCCCCAGTGAAGTCGCCAAGAATTTCTTATCCTCAGCAATCAAGGATTTATTTTCCTCAACAATACAGCAGATCAGCTTATATGCGCATACATTACATCCATATATCATAAACATTGATAAAGCACATATATTGCATCATACATTTCATGCAACATAACTTTGTGTTTCAGCTAACATTTTACCCTTTTCAGGATAAGATTAACAGTTATCATTAACAATGTTCAAAGATTTCAGATACAGTACGAATACGCACCAGACAAAGATGCCATCCTGATGCTCATTCAGATACAGTACGGATACGCACCAGACACGGATGCCATTCTGATACTCATTCAGATCTCAACTCTTTCAGATACAGTCCAGATACGCTCCAGATACGGATGCCATTCTGATACTCATTCAGATCTCAACATCTTTCAGATACAGTCCAGATATGCTCCAGATACGGATGCCATTCTGTAACTTATTCAGATTCTAGTCCATATACGCTCCAGACACGGTTGCCATTCTGTCACTCATTCAGATACAATACAGATACACACCATACAAGGATGCCATCCTAATGCTCATTCAGATAAAGTATGGATATGCACCAGACATGGATGCCAGATCTCAACATCTTTCAGATACAGTCCAGATACGCTCCATATATGGATTCCATTCTGATACTCATTCAGATCTCAACATCTTTCAGATACAGTCCAGATACGCTCCAGATACGGATGCCATTCTATCACTTATTCAGATTCTAGTCCAGATACGCTCCAGAAACAGTTGCCATTTTGTCACTTATTCAGATTCAAGCTCGGATACGCTCCATACACAGATGCTTTTCTGTTGCTCATTCAGATTTCAGTCTCCAGATGCAGTTCAGATACGTTCCAGACGTGGATACCATTCTGATACTTATTCTTCTGACTTACAATTTACAATTCAACAAACATTCTTGGATGGCATCTACAAGCCCATCTCCAACAAGATTTTATCACCTCTCTAAATGGCATCTTTAAGCCCATTCCGTCAACTACATTTTTTGTCGAGTGCAAATTTATTGGCACTCTAGTGTCCAATCATCTTTTACCTTCGAGTCACGAACGAAAAAACTCGCCAATCTAACTCTTCAGGTTCAAGAATATTGAACAGGGGAAGCTGTTGTACCCCAAAATTTGCCCTCTCACTTATCAATATTTTTTCTCACAAGACTTCTTGGACTCAAGACAGGATTAGGGTTTGGTCAGCTCAAAACATCTCATCTTGCACTGATACCTCAAAATTAGGGTTTGAGTTTGCACAAGTATTTTTGGACCACCAATGCTTCATGTGACTTTCATACATCATGTTGGACCCCTAAGATTTCTCATGTTAAGTTTCAATCCTTGAACCACATTTTTGATCAATCAGTTGGACAGTTGACCTAAAAATTAGCTGTATTGGGGAAAAAGTAAACTATGGTCAATTTACAGTCAAACTTCATAATTTTTTATCCACATCAACATTTTAGACTCATATGTACCATTTGATCAAGTTTGGATCACAACTCCTCAAGAAATTTGATCAAATCATCAAAAGGGCAAAATGGTCAAAATTAGGGTTTTGACTGAGAAAAGGCAATTTCTGATTTTTAACCTAGCCAATGACCAATTTGGTTCAAACATGATTTCAAGGGTTCAATGGCATCATCTTGACCTAATTACATCATTCAAAATATCTCAAGTTCATTGGATTGACAGATGAATTTTGCAGTCAACTGATCAAAAGTCAACTGTACACTAAAAAGTCAAACTTTGACTTTTTGGTCAAAATCAAGTGCCAAGGGTCATAATTCATCAAGATATGCCAAAATATGAAACTTGTTCACCAAGAAAACCAATTTTGAAAATTAGGGTTTTGAATTTGAAAATTTTCATAACTTAGAATTTTTCTAAGTATGGAAATTTTCTTATTTTTTCCCAACTTTCCACCACTTTTCCACCATGATGCAATTTGATTCAAAGAAAACTTCCAACATGAAAGTTGTAGTCCTCCATGAAATATACAATTTTTATTCACAAACTTTTCCAAAAAGATGCTTAGATCTCAAGTTATGAATTTGTGAATATAGGTCCATGAACTTCTTAACTTAGTGAAATTTTGCCCTAATTTAGGCAGTTTTTTGACCCAACTTCATGGACATTTTTCACCTAGTTACAAGATGTATCTCAAAATTCATTTCAAAGATGGATTATATAAGACATGACAAGATTTCCAAAATGTCCAAGAATTCTCCAAGATCGTTTTTGGTTAGGGAGAATCGAAGAGGAGAAGTTGGCATTTCATCACTATTGTTCATGCCATTTTCACAAAGTATCAAGTTGCAAATCCAATCCATGATGTTTGTACATTGCTTTACAGGTTCTAAACTCATTCTACACTCCATAATTAAATGCAAACTCAGAAGATAAAGGCTTTATCTTTGCTTTTGGAGCATTGTACAAGAGATAATTCCATTTTAGGCATAAAGGTTACAATGTCATTTTCATAAAGGTGAGATTTTGCAACTTTACAAATCTTGAGCCTTGGACCTGTCCCTTTGGTACAAACAACTTCCACAGGTCTCAAGCAATTTGTACAAGTGCATTTTCAGCTCTCAAGCAAGCAAGGACATGCTTGTTAGTATGGTCACTTCACTTTTCTTCAAATCCAAGAAAAGTTGCAAAAAGTGCTAGAACTTGTACAGCTAGTAAGAGGTGGACTTTGTATCATTTCTCTACATATTTACAAACTTGTTACAAACCAAAACACGGCTGCTTAACATCTGAAACTCTCCAAAACACAAAAACTCCATTTTTTTGTCCAAACATCCAATTGCTGCAAAATCATAGCCATTTCATTTTTGGCTCGTGCGTTTTGCATTTTAACACTTGAAACACTTCATACACATCATACCAAACCAAGCCAAGCCCTTACCCTGCTTTTGTAAGCCCTGTTTTAACCATTGCCATTTTCACTTTGGAAGCTTACAACTTGACTTGTGCAAAGAGTTCTAGCTATCCACAAAGCAAGCTAGGCATTGGAATAGCTTGAAGGAAGTTCAAGGAAGCTCACACAATCCTTAGGCCTCCATCAAAGTCCCTACATTGCTCTATCCAAATCCAACTGAAGGAGGTATTTTTCAAAACTCTATCTCTCTGAATAGGCATTCTCAAGCCACGATTTGTGAAGAAAAAATGTAGTCCATAACATGGTGAAGCTGTACATATGCATACTTTTCATTTATATTAACTATGCTGTGAGAATTTGAAGCTTGAAGTTCATGAAATTTCTAGGTCACGAATTAGGGCCATCAAAATTCTCCTTGATCTTTTAGAGTTAGGTTACAAATTTTATATGGTTGGAATCGTAAGATTAAATGCCACAAGTTTCATGTTATGAGATTTTGTTTTTATGCAAGCATGTGAAAGATACAGTTGGAAGGGAAAACGCGCGTGCAGGACATGGCTGGAGGACAGGGACGAAGCGCCTGGGCTTTTTTTGGCGTGCCTGGCCTTTTTGTTTCTGTTATCCACACCCCCTGAATTACTTTTGCACCCCCTGACTAATTTTGTATATTTTTCATATTTTTTACATTTTCATATTTATTGCTTTTGATTATTTTTTCTGAACATTAAAAAAAATCCTAAAAAATAATTAAATAATTTTTTGCAATTTTTTATTATTATTATTTTTTACATAAAAAATAGTTTATTTTAATAAATAAGACTTATTTTATTATATAATTTATAAATACATTTAAAAAATACTTAACATTTTTATTATACCATTTATAATCATAAATAATTATTTTTATACATATTTAATTTTTAATATTTAAACATAATATTATTTATTATTTCTTGTACAAAAATGGACAAAATAATATTAGGAAAACTTTATTTTCTTTTAATCAAAAAGTTAGGGTTTCATCCCTTTCCAAAAATAATAATATTTTTTCTCTTATTTCTAGGGTTTAAATAAATTATTTTCTCATACATTAAACAAATACAAAACATTTTTTACATAAATACATTTGCATTGCATTTTAATATTTGTATATTTATTTAATGCGCACAATATTCAATTGGGTTGTGTTGTACCCCAAAATTTGTCCTCCCATTTTTCACAGAAATTACAACCCTAGGGTTTCTCAGATATTCAAGATTGGCTCAGAAATCGATCAGATAGATTTTCTCCTATGGCAATAAACCAACAATTAGGGTTTTTACTTGTAGTTCTCAGAAGAAATGAATTCACAAAGATCCAATTGGCTTTCACATGTTTTCATGCTTTTTCAAGTTTACTGAAAGGTTACGGTTTGTTCTCAAGGCATGTTCATTTGGGACAAGAGACAGGATCTAAGACTGTCATTTGGAACATTCATGTTTTGTTTGATCCAGGTTAACCAGATAATTTGCGTCTGTTAAGACATTTGCTTGTTAATGGAATAAGTATTTGTTTGTTTATGGAATAAACATTTGTTTGAGGAATACACAGTGCGTGTTCATTTGGAATGAAGTGGAAAGATTACATGATCACTGGAATTTAAGTTATCTTGGTTGGAATTATTGGAATACAGTTTCAATTATCTTAATCATGAATCTTAAAGAATTAGTGAAGATGCAAAGAGAAAATTGCAAGTTATTGATAGTAAAGGATTTTAATGGACATCAGAATACCTCATAAGACTTTCTTTCATTTATTTCAAAAAATTGTTACAATACAATTTATTATTTAAATGCTTTAAGTTTTACAACTTATTGTATTTGAAAAATAAATTAGTACAATTGTTTGAGTATTTCTCTCTAAATTACAAGGAAAAATCTAAGCCTAAGGATGACTAAGCTTCCATTGCTTCCATGCTTGCCAAAGAATCTCTTGTTTCCTTTGCTTTGCCACCACCCAGTTTGTGCTCACATGAAAAACAAAAGACAGAAAAATGATCAGTACAGTTAATTGGACATGGTTAAGAATTTTCAAAAGAGAAAAATGTGTTCATCATTAAAGTTTGCAATTTGGAATCAGAAGGCTATTTTTAATTCATCACGTTTTTATTTTTCTATTTGCAAATCACAAGAATATTATTCTTCTTGGTTCACAAAAAGAAAAATAAAAATGCAAGCAAAGTTGTCCAAATAAAAATGCAAGCAAAGTTGTCCAAATAAAAATGCAAGCAATTTATCCAAATACAACTAGGCTGCCCAAACAAGTGAAAGTATGCAAGCAGCATGGCCAAACAACAGCAAGGCTGTCCAAACTAGACAGCAGCGTACCAAAAGGCAAACATGCAGCAAGGCTGCCTAAAACGGGACAGCAGCATCAGCAAAAAACAAATGCAGACAAAGTACAAGCAACAACAACATCAGCAAGAAGAAAATATAAACATATAAAACTAAGTCAACAAGCAAGAGGAGGCTTGTTTAATAAGCCATAATCATCATTTTCCCAAATAAATTGCAAACTTTTCAGAAAAAAGAACTTGGCTTAGGGTCATTAAGAGAGGAAGAGGAAAGAAGTCACCTAGAGATGCTGCCCTGCTGTCACAATTGCACCAGAAATGCTAGAAAACAAAACTGCAAGGAAAAGAGCCTAAGGAGAAAATGCCCAAAGTATTCAAAATTTGGTGGTTTCCCCACCATTTTGAATAAACTGTAAAGAAGCAACATAATATAACAGTAGATAAGACTCCAGAGAAAAAAAAAAGAAAAAATCCCAAACTCATCAAAACTGTCAAAACTACCATCAAACTCCCAAACTGTAAAAATAGTTTTCAAATCTCAAAAACCATTTCCAACAAAACACTTGTAACACAGTTCAAAAATCCTTCAACCTGTGAACCATCAAAAAAATAACAAAAACACAACTTGCAAAACTATCAAAAACCAGTTTTCAAACCTCCAAAAATGTTTAGGTTCAGAACTGTCAAACCAAAACAACAAAACTATTGCAAATTGTCAACAAAAGCATTTCACAAAAATCCAAAAACCTGTTAAACCAAAATCATAACCAAACCAACAACTCAGAAAACATCAAAACTACCATCAACCTCCCAAACTTCAAACAACCAAAGTTGCGTAACAAACAAACAACCAAACCTGCATAACCATTTTTCAAACAACCAAAACTACATAACAAACTGTAACAACCAAAAACCTGCATAACCACTGCCACCAACCTCAAACATCTTGCAAACCATCAACAAAATCACAAAACATACAAGCCTAAAAAACCACCAAAAGCCTCCAAGTTTTCACAATATTCTCAAAAAAACATTTCCAAAACTGTCAAACATTTCAAACAAATCCCATACCAAGCCAAACTGTAACCAAAACATACTCAAACTGTCCAACATACTCAAACATTCCAATATCCTCATCAATCCAAAACAAGGCAAAACAAGAACATTCAATAACCAGAAATTGATCAAGAAACACGAAAAACCACAAAGTCTCAGAAGCATCAGTATCATCCTCATTCAGCAAAGAAGATAGACAAAGAAAAAGTACCAGAAGCGCGCATTTTTCGTTATCATCTCTTCCTCCTTGTCAAGCCCGTCACTAGGGAGCACCTCATCTCAATATCACTATCCCCTCCACAGAAAAGCCCCAAAGGTATGGATTCTTCGCATCCCTTCAAACTATTTACTGCATCTCAAACATATAGCACAATAGGTTAACAGATAAAACATGAACAAGATTAAGCAACAACAAAAACTCGTTCAAACTTCAAAACAGAACTTTACCTTTCAGAAGCAAAAACATTAGCGCTTGGGATGTGAGAGGGAGGATGCTCCGGTAACTAGGGTGAGAGGAAGATCAGAATAAGCATAAATTTCAAACCCTTAGACATAAGTTCCATTTCAGAACCTAGGTCTTCCAGAAAAAAGCGTTTCATTCACGAATTTAGGACGAGAAGAGGGACTTTGAGTGAGAAAGATGAACGAGAAATAGAAGCGATAGAAACGAAAGAGACAACGGTGCCGTTCTGCATGAACCACAAACCCTAATATGTTGTTTCCCTTAATCAAAAAACATTAAGCAAGCTTAAGAGAGCTTTGGGCCGTTTCTGTCCACAAAGCCTTAAAGCCCAGCATGTTTTGCTAACTCACCCTCATCTGATTTGTTTTTGTTAATGGCAAGCATCCCTTTTCTTTGGGCCCAATAACCCTTAAACCCTTAAGCCCATTTTCTTTCCCTTTAATTTGTTTTTATTTGTTTTGAAAATTACTAATAATGTTTTTTGTACATTTTTTAAGCCCTAAAAATCAATTTTTACTATTTTATTTTTATAACTTTTTATTAATTTGTTACACATAATAAAAACATCAAAAAACTTCGATTTAATTAGTTTTCTTTCTTTAAGCTCATAATCAATAAAATACACAAAAAATATAATAAATATTTTTTAATTTAAATCATTTTCTTATTAGATTAAGTTTTATTTTTCTTTTTAAGTAAATACATTGCATTTCATACTTTATTGATTTCTTTATTTCATAAATTGTCATAGCTTCATATTGAATCGCACAACAATTCGATTTGGTTGTATTATTTGGACATTGTTATTTTTATGTGATTCATCCCCATTTGTAATAATTGTACCCCCATTCTCGGATACTTTTGTAATAGCTCAGACTTTTAATTCCCGCAATTTATTTCTTTCTATATACTGTGTAGTAATTAGACATGTAGGGCAAGATTCAAAAATCAATCGCTAGATGACCTAATCCAAGAATAAATAACTTGAAATCAACACACTTCTCACACGCGCACCTCTAGGGTAACCTTGCTTGTTGCCTCAGAAATACAATCATGTCCCTCGAATATGAGACACTCTAGCAATGACCCTTCGATAAACAAAGATCGTAGTCCCTCGATGACCCTCGATGTTGCCTTCGAGAAAACGATCTCGTCCCTTACAAAATTGCTAGAGCGTCTCACAAGTTGCCTTCAATGATTGTAAAATTGACCCGCACATGTCCCTTTACATCCAAGGATGGGGCTTCTTACCAAATCAATGGTAAGATAGCAGCATTAAAAGGAAGAAAAAAAAGAACAATTTAAGACCTTTCGAGTAGATAGATTCGCTCTTAGTTACTCGCTTGCTCACGACAAAAAATTTCACACCTACACTTCCATGTCAAAATACTTTCAAAATACAAAACGTTTTGTATACGTTCTTATAGAGACGAGAACCATTGCAAAACCTCTTTTTCAAAACACGATTCACAAACACATATTTGAACCATTTTTCGAAACTAAAATTTGTATACGTTCTTATGGAGACGAGAACCATTACAAAGAAATTTTCCAAAATACTTTAAAAAACCACACCATAAGCACACAATCAAACAAAAGCAAGTGATCTAAAACGAGTAACTAAGAGCCCATGGAAAACCATGGATGAAAAGGGTGCTAGCACCTTCCCTTTTCATAATCCACCCCCCGAACCTGAGAAAATTCTCGAAAGGTCTTTCCTGTGCTTTTTTACCTTTCCTTTTGGATAAAAGAAAAGTCGGTGGCGACTCTTACTAACCGCACAAGTGCAAACGAAACGCAAAACATCTAGTCAGTTCTCCCACCGTATCACAGAACTGGCGACTCTGCTGGGGACATAAAAAAAGTGGGGTTACCTTAGGGTTTTAGACCACCTTTATATGCTTATCTTGCTTGACTTGTATGCTTTATCTTTTGGTTCTATTGTTTGGGTTTGAATCCTCTACCCGGATTTGGGGCATCTTTTTAGGTAAATAGCAATAGATTATGGAGACTGTACGGCATAGACCGATATGGTTGAAACAATAGCTATGTGAGTGTGACACATTTGTGGGTACCGGTATCCCTCGTGGTGAATCGAGGAGAATACGGGGCCGCTATGTGGCATCGTGAAGCACTAATTAACCTTAGAACCCTAATTGAACAAACTTGGCCATTAGGACGTAGTGAGGTAACCGGTTTCGGTGTAAAGCTGAAAATTGGTTGACACTCGATACTACACTCATTGAGGCTAGACTTTTGGGATATCTCGGCCACAAGAAAAGATTGATTATGCTGAGACAATGCCTAAAAATAAAGGTTGGTGATATTGAGATCCTTTAGAACCCGATCTTTATTCCTAGGACAGGTTGAGCCCACTAAAACTTCAAGAGGGTACTTACCTACAAACTCATGCAAGCCTGAAACATAGGGATCTGTTTGTTGTGTGTATATATGTTTGCTTGCACATAAACATCATAAACATCATCAACATCACATGTGTGATACGGTGGGAGAACTGACTTGAGGTTTTGCGTTTTGTGTTCGCAAATGTTTTAGTTTAGCAAGAGTCGCCACCGACTTTTTATTTTATCCTAAGGAAAGGTCAAAAAGCACAGGAAAGACCTTTGAGATGTTTTCTTGGGTTCGGGGAGTAGATTATAAAAAGGGAAGGTGCAAGTATCCTTTTCATCCATGGTTATCCATGGGCTCTTAGTTACTTGTTTAGATCACTTGCTTTTGCTTTTCAATTGTTTGAAATGGTGCTTTGTATGTGGTTTTGAAAGATGTTTTGAAAAGAGGCCATCGTTGTGGCAACCTTTGTAATGATTCTTGTTTGAATGTATACAAAGATGTTTTGTCTTTTGAAAAGATTTCAATGTTTGAAAGTTTGATTTGGGAAATGTTTTGAAATTGTGTTGTGAAGTGTGTTTGAAAATAGAAAGGATGTTTTGCAAGCTTTTGATCAAGTAACTAAGAGTTATCTACCTTATTTTACTCAAAGGTATCTCCTACACATTTTTAACCCTTTTGACAGTGTTGTTTTACCATTGCATTTGGTAAACAACCTTGTATTAGGATGTTAAATGGGACAGGTGCGGGTCATCGTACAGACCATGACAGCAATTGTGTCAAGTATTTTTGGCAAATTTTTGAGGGACTTGATCATTTTGTTTAGGAAACCAAGATAGCGTCATTGAGGGACTATGATCTTTTGTTTTGTTTTTGTTTTGCCAAAGTACCCAACATGCATAACATGGCCCATTTTTGAAGACAACAAGTGGATTGTAACCCTAGGGGTGCAAGTGTGTATTGTGCTTGATTTTCATGCATTTTTGTCTTTGATTAGGTCAAGCTACTTGTTGATTTGGAGTTTTTGCATACAAATCCTAATTCTCTAATCATGGCATAATTGAAAGCGTAAAGTGCGAGAATTTAAAATTTAAGCTATTACAACATGATTATGGGGATGGGGGTACAATCTTTGAATGAAGGGTATTTAACAAGAAATATAAACCCTAATTTACTATTACATCCAAATTGAATTCACAATGCATAAATATTAAATGGACAATATTTAAATAAACAAAATAAATAAATATATCAAATAATATGAATTATGCAAAAAAAAAGGTTTTTGTTTGTTTATGTATGTAAAATTATTTAATGTAAAAAATAAAGAAATAAATAAAAAGATTAATTTTATTTGTTTAAGGGTAAAACCCTAATTTCTTTAAGAAAATAAATACATTATATTATTTATATACAATAAAATATATTAATATATACAAAATGAAATATACTTAGAAAAAAGTATTTTTTAGTATAAATAATAATAAAAGTAAAAATGTAATATTTTGTATTTTTTATTCTAAAATATTTAATAAAATAAAAGTATATATTTATATATGTATTTTTTATATTAACTATGATAAACTAAAATAAAATATATACAAAAATAAAATATATTTAGAAAAATATTTTTAGTATGAATAAAAATAAAGAATAAAAATAAAAGTATGATTTATATATTATTTTCAAGTTTTAATAAATAAGATAAAAGTATTTAAAATGTTTTCTATGTTAGAAAAATAAAAATAAAATGCAAAATAAATGTGAAAAAATTATGAAAATATTTTTGAGCCTTTTTTATATTTGGGAATAAATAAATAAAGTCAGAAATGAAAATAAAAATTCAAAAATATAAAAGTACAAGAAATTGGGCCAGGGGGTGCAAAAAGGAAAAAAGGGGTGTCAAAAGCAGTCAGGCCAAGCCCAGCCCAAAACTTCATCTTCAACCTCTGGTTTTTGAAAAAACGCGCGCGTGCCCTGTACAAACTACCAGATCCTGTATACGAGCTCTATTGCAAAAACACATAACATCAAACTTGTAGAGAATTTCAAGACGATTCCAACCATATAAATAACTTGTCTTAACTCTCAAAGACCAGAGAGAATTTCTCTGGACCTAAAATCTGACCTAGTTTTTTCAGCATGTTCATGGATAAAATTCTCTTAGCACACTTAATATAAATGAAAACTGAGCATATGTACAACTTCATGGCAATGAATACTACATTTTTTATTCACAAACCTAAAGCTAAATGTTCCTAAATAGAGAGATAGAAAGTGGACAAAAACCTGTTTCAGTTGACTTCGTGTAGGGCAATGTAGTGCTTTTCAACAAGGCTTGAGATGTTTGGGAGCTTGCTTGGACTTCACTTGACCTTCTCCAATAGCCTGCTTGCCTTGAATGTACTTGAATTATCCTATAGAACTCAACTTGCACAAGCTAAAAATGAAAATGGAAAACACTGTAAATGGAGTTACAGTTGGTGTTTGAGGTTTGGGATAGATTGGATGAGTTGAATGGAAGGTGTTTGAAGCAACTTGGAGCAAAACGCACGAGCCAAATGAGCTATGGAACTCAAGTTGCAGGTTTTGCCCTGTTTTGCCAAGGGAATGTGATTTTTGGCTATGGGGTGTTTAGAGGCTCAAGCAATCGTGTTTCTAGCTCAAAGGGGTGTGAGAAAGATGTTCAAACTGTTTGCATAAGTTGATCTTGGCTGATGTTCAAGTTCTAAGGTTTTGGACAAGTTTTTTGTTTTTGAAGTCAAAATGTGCAAGTGATTGGAACAAGCATGTACAGGCTATTCTTATGCTTGCATACATTGCTCTTGGCCCCTCCAACTTGTGGATTTGATTATCTTCCAAATATTTGGATCAATGCTCAAGAAATCAGTTTTGACATAAAGCATGATTTAAGCAAAAATGGAAATTTGCCTTTTTCTACTTAGGGCTTAATTTTGTGTACAATGTCCAAATGACAAAAACAAAAGCTTAGACTGATGTATTTGCATTAAATTATTGAGTTTGAAGTGGTTTAGAGGCCTGTAAACTAGTGTAAGGCATGCTGACTTGAAAACGCAACTTGTATGAACATGAATATGCCATGGATGAAAAGTGAGTTTTTGCCAACTTCAAGCCTTCGATTCTCCCTAACCACAAATGTGTTTGAGGAGTTCTTGGACAATTTGGAAAGCTTGCAACATGCTCTATAATCCATTTTTGAAATGAAAATTGATATTCCAAGTGGAACTATGTGAAAAATGGCCAAGAAGATAGGTAAAAATCCTGCCTAAAGTAGGGCAAAATTTCACTAAGTTAAAAGTTTTAGGGACCCTTGTTCCAAAAATCATAACTTGAGATCTAAGATTATTTTGAGAAAACTTTGTGAATCAAAGTTTTAGACTTTGTATAGGAATACAACTTTCATGTTGGAGGTTTTGTTTGAATCCAAATGCATCAAGGTGAAAATGTTGGGCAAAGTTAGGAAAAATTAAGAAAATTTCATAACTTAGAAAAATTCTAAGTTATGAAATTTTTCACCTTTAAACCCTAATTTGCAATTTTGGGATTCTTGATGAACAAGTTTCATATTTTGACACATCTTGATGAAAAATGACCCTTGGCACTTGATTTTTGACCAGAAAGTCAAAGTTTGACTTTTCAGTGTACAGTCAAATTTTGATCAGTTGACTGAAAAATTCATCTGTCAATCCAATGAAATTGAGATCTTTTGAACTTGTTGAATAGGTTAAGATGATTACATTGAGTCCTTGAGTCCACGGTTGAGCCTAATTTGCCATTGGCTAGGTCAAAAATTCATAAATTGCCTTTGTACAGTCAAAACCCTAAAAAAATGACCATTTTGCCCTTTTGGTGATCTGATCAAATTTCTTGTGGAGTTGTGGTCCAAACTTGATCAAATGATTCATATGAGTTCATAATGTTGATGTGGATCAAAAATTATGAGGTTTGACTGTAAATTGGTCACAGTTGACTTTTTCCCCAATACAGTTGATTTTTAGGTCAACTGTCCAATTGACTGGGCAAAAATTTGATTCAAGGCTTGAAACTTGGTATGGGAAATCTTATAAGTCCAACATGAAGTATGAAAGTCAATTTGAGCATTGGAATTCCAAAAATCCCTGTGCAAACTCAAACCCTAATTTAGGTCATCAATGCAAGGAGATGTCTTGAGCAGTGCAAAAACCCTAATCCTGTCTAGAGTTCAAGGAGTTTTGTGAGGGGAAATATTGATAAAATGAGAGGGAAAATTTTAGGGTACAACAGTTTCCCCTGTTCAATCTTCTTGAACCTGAAGAGTTAGATTGGCAAGTTTGGCCTTTCGTGACTCGAAGGTAAAAGAGGATTGGACACTAGAGTGCCCGTAAATTTGCACTCGTCAAAATATAACTGAGGGAATGGGCTTAAAGATGCCATTTGGAGATGATAGAGTCTTGCTGGAGATGGGCTTAAAGATGCCATCCAAAACTGTTTGTTGAAAGTCAGGAGAATGGACATCAGAAAGGTATCCGTGTCTGGGACGTATCTGAGTTGTATCTGGAAATTTGATTGGTATGAGCAAAGGAATGACATCCATGTTTGGAGCGTATCCAAGCTGTAACTGTATTTGATTCTTGAACGAATATCAGAATGACTTCCGTGTCTGGAGTGTATCTGTATTGTATCCAAAATTTGAAGTCTGAATAAGCGACAGAAAGACATCTGTGTCTAGGATATCTCTGGGCTGGGGAATAGGTTTGAATGAGTGACAGAATGGCAACCGTGTCTGGTGCATATCTGGGCTGTATCTTGGTTTTGAGATCTGTATGAGTAGCAGAATGACTTCCGTGTCTGGAGTGTATTCGTATTGTAACTGGGATCTTGAAAAAGGCAACAGAATGACTTCCATGTCTTGGAGTGTATCTGAGCTTGTAGTTGATATTTGAATCTGAATGAGAAATAGAATGGCTTCCGTGTCTGGAGCGTATCTAGTCTGTATCTGATTACTGGAGTCTGAAGGAGTAGTAGAATAACCGTTGTGTCTGGGGTGTATCCATATTGTGTCTTGACTTGAAATTCTGAATGAGTAATAGAATGACCGCCGTGTCTGGGGTGTATCCATACTGTATCTGAAATATTTGAATAGTTGTTAACGATAGCTTTTTAATCTTATCCTGAAAAGGGTAGAATGTTATCTAAAACACAAAGTTATGTTGCATGATATGTATGATGCAATAAAATGTGTTCCATCAATGTTTATGATATATGAATGTAATGGATGTGCATGTAAGCTGATTAGCTGTCTTGCTGAGGAAAATAAATCCTTAATAGCTAAAGATAATGAAATCTTTGACTGCTGTCGGGGAAAGTAAATCCTTGACCGATGCTGGGGATTCCAAAAATCTTTGACTGCTGAAGATGAGAAGTCCTTGCTGACTATTGTTGGGGACAGAAAATCCTTGGATTGCCGAAGATGAGAAATCCTTTGGACTACTGCTGAGGATTGAAAATCCTTGGCAACCTGCGAGGACTATTAAAACTTTGACAACTTCTGTGAGGATGTGAGAACCTTTCATGACTTTCTGGGAAAATGAGGACAACTCTGACGATCTCTAATGGGGAATTAAAACCTGGGAGGCTCCAGCTGGAGAAATGAAAACCAAAATCTTCGTTTTGCTGGGAAATAACTCTGTGGGGAGAATGCTTATCCTACCGGGGAAATCAGGAGCTTGGGTTGTATGCCAATCTACTGGGGATTCCTGTTTTATGGAGAACTCCGTTGGGGAATCGGAGGAAGTTGGAGAGCATTCCACCGGGGTTTAAGATTTGAAGTTTTTGGACTCCGCTGGGGAAGAAAGCTTCATCTTCACTGGGGATCTGTAGTTCAAAGTTTTCGGGCTCCGCTAGGGATTGGGAGTTTTTAGAAACTTAGCTCTGAGGGGAATTTTGAAACTTAACTCCGTTGGGGATATGTATTTCAAGGTTTTAGCTCTGTTGAGGATCTGAATGACATATTGTAGGGTATTTCTTCTGGAATAGCCTAAAGAGGTTTTCCTATACTTTTGACCTATCAGTAATTATCCTTTCTTATTTTGTTTTATTTGTAAGCAGTGATTATATTCAAATGCATATGCCTATTTAACAAACCATTGGACGTTTTCAAATAAAACATAATTGTAAAAAAGAAAGGAAAGGCAAGCAAATTTCTGCACTTTGAAGTATCTTTGTATTAACTTTTGTAAGTATTTTTGTACAAAGGAGACAGACATCATAGTAAGAGAATATTGTCGAAAAATTGAGAAACATTTTATACAAAGAAAGATGGCTATGTGTAACAATTCCATGGGGTTCCCATTCTGCTATAGCCTTCACAACTCTGAGTATCTTGTCCATTCGTTGCTTCGTCCACGGATGATTGGATTGATCAGAAGCTTGGAGTTTGGTCGTGAAGAGATTGTTCTTAGAATGATCCGACGAGACATAGTCATACGCTTTAATTCCCTAACTTTTGCCTGGACCGCCCTTTCAGGTTTCCGATCCACTGGGTGTACAGATTTTTTTTATTTATCCCTAATTTTTGCCTGAACTGCCCTTTCGGGTTTTCGATTCACCGGGATGCCCATTTTTGCCCAAGTCGCCCTTTCGAGTTTTCAACTTGTCGGGTTATTTTATGCGTAGTATCTTTTGACTATGTCTGCATTTGCAGGGTGCGGCAGGTCGTCGCCGACCATGGTGGTCAGAATCATTGCCCCACCAGAAAAGATGTTCTTGATCACAAATGGTCCTTCATAAGTAGGAGTCCACTTGCCCCTGGGATCACTTTGCGGCAAGATGATCCGCTTGATTACAAGATCTCCGACTTGATATACCTGACGTCTGTCTTTCTTGTTGAAAGCCTTGATCACCCGTTTTTGATATGTCTGACCATGACAAACAACAATAAGTTGTTTCTCGTCGATCAAGTTAAGTTGATCAAGCCGGGTCTGAATCCAATCATATTCACTTAAACCAACATCCTTCATAATCCTCAAGGAAGGAATCTGAACTTCCATGGGTAAGACAGCCTCCATGCCATATACCAAAGAAAAGGGGGTTGCCCTAGTTGAAGTACGCGTCGTGATACGATATCCGTGCAGAGCAAACGGTAACATCTCGCCGGTTCTTGTATGTGACCGTCATCTTTTGAATGATCTTCTTTATATTCTTATTCGCGGCTTCAACAGCACCGTTCATCTTTGGCCGGTAGGGAGATGAATTGTGATGTTGAATCTTGAACTGTTCGCACAGAGCGGTGATCACAGTGTTGTTCAAATTTGTATTGTTGTCTGTGATGATCCTGTCGGGGATACCATACCGGCATATGAGATTCTGCTTAATGAAGCGGGCAACCACATTCTTTGTAACGGAGGCGAATGAAGCCGCTTCGACCCACTTGGTAAAATAATCAATAGCCACCAAGATGAAGCGATGTCCATTGGATGCCGTAGGCTTGATCTCTCCAATCATGTTGATTCCCCATATTCTGAATGGCCAAGGAGCTGTTAGAACATTGAGAGGGACTGGAGGAATATGTACCTTGTCAGCGTAGACTTGGCATTTATGACAAGTACGGGAATATTGATGACAGTCAGCTTCAATGGTAGACCAGTAGTAGCCCGCCCTTAGAATCTTCTTAGCCATCGTATGTCCGCTTAAGTGGGTGCCAAATGTGTCGCTATGTATTTCGGTCATGATCAACTCAGCTTCAACTTTGTCCACACAACGAAGTAAAACACAATCATGGCAGCGCTTATATAAGATACCATTGCTCAGGAAGAACTTGGCGGCAAATCTCCTTAAGAACTTTTTGTCATTGACTGAAGCTCCTTTAGGGTATTCTCGAGTCTGAAGATACCTTTTGATTTCATGAAACCAGGGTTGTTCCACTACTTCTTCGGTATTAATCTCATGACAGTGCGCAGGTTCGTCCATTCGCTCGATGGTGATTTGGGGAGCCTCATTATCCCAGTTCAGTTTAAACATGGAAGACATTGTAGCCAGAGCATCTGCTAGCTGATTTTCTTCTCGCGGGAAGTGCTCAAAGGTGATCTGCTCGAAATAAGGCAACAATGTCAAGACATGTTATTTGTATGGGATAAGGTTAGGATGTTTAATATCCCACTCTCCTTTGATTTGACTGATAACCAAAGCTGAGTCCCCAAATACAATCATAGATTTGATTCCCAAGTCAATAGCAGCCTTGAGACCAAAGATACAAGCTTCATACTCGGCCATGTTGTTGGTGCAACTGAAGCAGAGTCTAGCAGTGAAAGGTGTATGGCAACCTTCTGGATAAATAAGTACCGTGACGATACCCTTTCCAAGTGCATTTGAAGCACCATCAAAGTATAGGGTCCATCGGGATCCTTGTTCAGGTCCGTCATACGGTTCGTTACCTTCAATGTTATCCAATGTCATAATGTCCTCGTCAGGGAAGTCGAACCTCATAGATTGGTAATCTTCGACGGCTTGATGAGCTAGATGGTCAGCTAGTACACTCCCCTTTATAGCTTTTTGGGTTGTGTACTGGATATCGTACTCTGTCAGGATCATCTGCCATCTAGCGATTCTTCCGGATAAAGCAAGCTTCTCGAAGATGTACTTGATCGGATCCATTTTGGAAATCAGCAAAGTGGTATGTGTCAACATATACTGTCTTAGCCGGCGAGCAGCCCATACCAAAGTGCAGCAAGTTTTCTCGAGCAGTGAGTAGCGAGTCTCACAGTCGGTAAAATTTTTGCTAAGGTAATAATAGCATGCTCTTTTCGGCCAGACTCGTCATGTTGGCCCAGTACGCACCCCATTGAATTATCTAAAACAGTCAGATACATGATTAAAGGCCTTCCTTCAACGGGTGGCATCAAGATAAGGGGTTCCAGCAAATACTCCTTGATCTTATCAAAAGCAACTTGACAATCATTATTCCATTCAACCACCTGATCTTTCTTCAACAGCTTGAAGATTGGCTCACAGGTAGATGTTAGGTGAGAGATGAACCTTTCAATATAGTTTAAGCGTCCCAAGAAACCTCTAACCTCCTTCTCAGTGTGGGGGGCAGGCATTTCTTGTATAGCTTTGACTTTAGCAGGATCAACCTCGATGCCTTTGTTACTGACGATGAATCCCAAAAGTTTACCGGACCTGACTCCGAAAGTGCACTTGCTAGGGTTCAGTCTGAGCTTATATTCTTTTAACCTGACAAACAGCTTCTGCAGATGGTCGATGTGTTCTTCTTCTGTCTGTGAACGGGCTATCATGTCCTCTACGTAGACTTCAATCTCATGATGTATCATGTCATGAAACAAAGCTACCATGGCTCGCTGATAGGTTGCCCCGACATTCTTCAGTCCGAATGGTATCACTTTATAGCAGAAGGTACCCCATTGCGTAACAAAAGTAGTCTTTTCCATGTCTTCAGGGGCCATTTTGATCTGGTTGTACCCTGAAAATCCGTCCATGAAAGAGAATACCTCGTGTTGAGTTGTGTTGTCAACCAAGATGTCAATGTGTGGTAGTGGAAAATAATCTTTAGGGCTGGCCCTGTTTAGGTCTCTGTAGTCCACACACATTCTCACTTTGTCGTCCTTCTTAGGCACGGGCACAATGTTAGTAACCCATTGCGAATAAGAAGTAACAGCCAGAAAGTCGGCATTGAATTGTTTCATCACCTCCACTTTGATCTTTTCGGACATGTCGGGCCTCATTCAGCGAACTTTCTGTTTGATTTGTGGACAGTCTTCTCTTGTAGGGAGACGGTGAACCACAATATCTGTATCCAGTCCCGGCATGTCTTCATAGGACCAGGCGAAGATCTCAACATATTCATTCAACAGCTGAACTAAGCGCTCTTTGACACTTGGATCCAGGTTGGCACCCACTTTAACCTCTTTCTTGTCTTCCTCTGTTCCCAAATTGATAGTCTCTAACAACTCTTCATGGGGCAGAATAGCCCTTTCTTCTTGTTGCAAAAGTCTGGCTAACTCTCCAGACACTTCACAATCTTCATCACCTTCGTACTCAGCATGATTGACCAAATCTTCAGAGTCACCGAAGGCCAAAGCAGAATAGTCACCCATGGAATCCAGAGTGGATGGGTACCTGCATTTTGTGAGTGTGGGTGTGTGTAAGGGATAGCCATCCTTAAACAAAATAAAATGTAACAGGAAAGAAAATGAACACAACAGTTTATAGATGAAAACATCCATGATTCATTAAAAATGGCATATGAAAATGAAGAATCAAAACCCTTACAAATGGACCTATATGCCCCGGGTAAGGCATAAGGTGAAAAGAGTGTACGAATTGTTTAATTATTACAGACCAAACAGGAAATTGTTCAAAGATAAATTACTGATTGATGAAAGTGATGGGAACAAAGTCTTTCGCCTCCCAGTTGTTTAATCCTCCTTCAATGGTTGGGAAGATCCAATCTTCAAAGTTGCCTTCTTCATCATCATCTTCCAAGGCATGAACTCCATGGTGAGTGATTTTTAAGGGTGGTCCTCCAGCCCGGGAGCGATGCACAGCTTTCTGGCCAGCGGCAGTGAAACCCAATCCGAACTTGTCTGTTTTGTGAGGAAAATCTGGCAGTTGCCCCCACACTGTACTTCCTCCTTCCTTGACTACAACCTCCGCATCTATAAGGGATGACATCCGGGACACAGGCTTGGTAATGATAGGTACATCAGTCATTGTCTTTGCTACCGCGACCTCAGGAGAAACCTCTTCAAAGTGTTGGAAAGGTGTTTCTATGAATTCGCCATCTAACTCCATATAGCGGAAAGAGTTAAGGTGACTTATCATATACTCCTCCTCACCATGAACCGTTATGATCTTACCCTGGACCGGATACTTTATCATTTGGTGTAGAGAAGAAGTGACTTCCCCGGCATTGTGGATCCATGGCCTTCCCAACAAGCATGAATATGAAGGACGGATGTCCATCACATAAAATGTAGAGTTGAAAATTTATGTACCCACTTTGATTGGAATGTCCACTTCTCCGTGAACCATCCTCTTAGAACCGTCGAAGGCTCTAACAACGATGTTATTGGGATTTAGGGTCAAACCTTCACAGTCCAATTTGTCCAACGCCTTTTTTGGTAGAACATTTAAAGATGACCCGGTATCAACCAGGACATGAGCAAGTGTGGTCCCTCTGCACTCTACCGAGACATGCAGCACATCGTTTGCTTTCTTCCCCTAGGGGTCAAATTAGCATCCGAAAAACCAAGACCATTATCGGCTGTAAGGCTAGCCACGCACTCTTGAAACTGGTCCGCAGAAGTCTCTTGAGGTACGTGTGTCGTCTTTAAAAATTTGATCAAGGCTTTGGCATGAGCCTCGGAGCAGAGTAAGAGAGCCAACATAGAGATTTTGGAAGGGGTTTGCCCCAGCTGCTCTACGACATCATAGTCGCTCTTCTTTATTATCTTTAAGATTTCCTCCATCTCTTTTTGGGTGGTCTCGGGGATGATCAAAGTCTGAGCCTTCGTCCGGACAGGCACTTCTTGGATCCCCTTACCTTTATCGGTAGTAACAACAGAGGGTCTAGCTTCGGGAGCATCAATTTCTTCAATTACTGGACTTTTCACAGATGGCTTGATAGGCACAAAAACTCTTGAGGGTCCGAAGACTGCCCGTGGAAGAGCAATCTCCGGAGAGAAGATCCTTCCACTACGAGTTATCTGGCTTGTCCCTGCAATATTCCCTATATCAGGGGTTTCATCATCGGAATTCTCTTTGGCTGATTCGATCTGCTTGACACCATGGTAGAAGATCTCTCCTCCGTAATTCCATGGTATCGTCTTGTTGGATTTATACGGGATAGGCCCCGGCATGGTAATTTTCAGCGGTACAAACTTAGGATCAGGCATAATCTTAACAGGCCTTTTGCAGGTCTTGGAAAGATTATCAGATATGGTGATTATAGGAATGTCATTGATCGGAGTAACAAAGGTAACGGGAGTAACATGAGTGATAGTAGCAATAGGAGTTTTCTGAAAGAGGGTCTCTTGGGTATCCATCAGGCGTTGGATGCCTGATTTCAACAGTGGGCAGTCGGTTTGCATGGTTGAACAGGAGTAACAGTCTTCTTTACAGCCTGGAAAAATCCAGGCTTTCAACAGATTCACTTTAATCATTGGCAGCAGAGTCATTAATTCATCAATAGCGGTAACATGAAGATCTTCCACAATGGCATGGACATTATGACCATGTTTTGGCATAGGAGTGGATATCACGTTGGGTTTTTCGGGAGCATCAAACTCTACCTCCTTGGCATCTATCAAGTCTTGGATCTTGTTTTTAAGAGCCCAACAGTTGTTGGTATCATGCCCTACACTGTCCGAGTGGTATGCACATTTTGCATTGGAATGATAATAAGGAGAAGAGGTATTGGGGTTTTTCGGTGCTTCTTTCAAGTTGGTAAGGTTCAGCTTTAACAGATGAGGGAGGACCTGAGCCGGTGTCATATTGATTCGAGTGAATTGTCGTTGTGTCCTTTCTACCCTTTGCTGATTAGCTCTTGGTTGATTGTTGCGAGGTTGATCGACTGAGGAGTTCTAGATCATCACAGCCCCCACCGTTGGTCTGTGCTCCGTTCTTCCCTGATTTCTCTGAGTATGAATAGCAGAAGCTTCCTTCTTGGTTGGGAAGGTCTTCTTAATAGCAGTGGAAGCGGAGGCATCCTTCTTAATTTTACCACTCTTAATTCCAGCTTCGACCCTTTCACCGGTCAGAATTAATTCGGTGAACCCTGCAGATGAGCTCCCGATCAAGTGATTGAAGAACGGACCTGACAGAGTCCCTAAAAACATGTCAATCAGCTCTCTATCCGACAATGGTGGCTTCACCCTTCCAGCCAAATCCCGCCACTTTTGGGCATACTCCTTAAATCCCTCATTAAAGGCCATACCCATACTCTGTAGTTGAGTACGAGTAGGCGCTAAATCTGCGTTGTATTAGTATTGTCGGTAGAAAGAAGCAGCCAAATCTTCCCAGTTATGAACATCAGATCTCTCAAGTTGATAGAACCAGTCCAATTGTGTACCCGACAAACTATCTTGAAAAAAGTGGACCCATAGATCCTTATCAGAAGAGTGTGGTTGGATCTTTCTGACGTAGGATCTCAGATGCATCTTCGGACAAGACAAATCGTTGTATTTAGCAAATGTAGGTACTTTGAACTTGGGAGGAATGACGATCCCAGCAACCAACCCTAGTTCTTCGAAATCTAAACCAGGTACCCTTTGCAACTCCATGGCTGCCAACCGATCCTCAAGATTTTTATACTTATTATGATCGGTGGGAAGAGAACTAACTGTTTTGGAATGCTGGTTTGCGTCTTGCGTTTGTTTGCGCAAAATGTCGCGGTAAGCAAGAGTCTCCATCGTCTTTTATTTTATCCAACAAGGAAAGGAAAAAAAGCACAGAAAAATTCCTTTTTCGAGATGTTTCTCGGGTTCGGGAGGTAGATTATAGAAAGGGAAGGTGTTAGCACCATTTCTATCTGTGGTTATCCACGGGCTCTTAGGTACTTGCTCAAAGTGTTTTCAAAATTTGCTTTTCTTTGTGTTTGTGGGTTTGAAAAGAGTTTTTGTTTGAAAGGTGTAAGTGCGAAAAGTTTTTGTTTTGTTTTGAAAGGAGCAAGTACTTAAGAACCATCTACCTACTCGAAAAAGGAATCAATATGTGCTAATATCCTTTAGACAATGCTATCCCACTATTGATGAGTAGGTAGCACCGTCGTTGGAGTTTAAGGGTCAATTCGATTAAGGGACGTGTGGTCACTAAAGCAATATTAGGACGCCTTAGCGGTAACCCTAATGTCTTATATCATTTTTCCGAGGCAACCGTTTCGAGGCAACTATGATCTTTGGACAAGAGGGCGCCCTCTAAAACTTCCTATACTCAATGACCACGTTCGAAGGCAACCAAGTGAGGTGTACCCTAAGAGTGCACATGTGCGAGTGTGTTATTTCGGTTAATTTTATCTTTGTACATGTCATGGGTGAGCTATGTTGATTTTAAGTTCATACATTTGATCTTGTCATGCATTCCCTATTATCAAACATCTAACGGTTAATAATTTGCGGAAATTAAATTGCCGAAATTAAATCTAAACTATTACAAGGCGTCGGGTATTTACATCGCTAAAAGCAACCCTTTAATTTAAAGTGAAGAAAATAAATAAAGCGATAAAATAAAGTCCTAATTAAAAGCTATTATATTCCTGAAGCAAGAACAATAATATTGAGACAAAATTGATCGCGTGCGAGAAAATTAAAGCGAATGCGAGTTTTTTAGGGTTTTGACCCTTTTTATTAAAGAAAGCATTTTTTGTTATTTTTGAATTAAAAGAAACTAAGTCTAAATTAACAATTAAATTAATTAATTAATGAAAATATTTTTTTGGATTTTTGAATATTTAAAGAAATAAAATAAATTGATTAAAAGTTAGTAAAAACCTAATTCTACATTAATTTTAATTATTTTGCAAAAGATATTATAAGTTAAACCTAATTAACACTAAATTAATTAAATTAATTTATTTATAAAAATAAAGTCATGAATTTAATTTTAATAAATAAAACATATTTTTTGTGTTTTTGATTTTAAGAGGAAAATAATTAATTGGTTAGTTTAAATAATAAAAATAATAATACAAAAACAATTAAATAAATAAAATATGAAAAGAATAGAAATAACCAAGGGGGGTGTTAGGCCTAATCTGGAGGTGAAACTGGCAATTTGTGGCCCATTCACGTTCAAGCCTGATTGACTTTCCAGATTCTCCACACATGCGCTGACTTGAGTGTATGATGGATGTTCAATCTTGACCTTTGGATTTGGCCTGGAGGCCATCTGGCGCCTGGAGATTTGAGGTCCATGGTAGTCCACATGCTTGAGTTTGTACTAGAACGTCTATGGAAAAATAATACAATGGATTTGGCCTGGAGGCCATCTGGCGCCTGGAGATTTGAGGTCCATGGTAGTCCACATGCTTGAGTTTGTACTAGAACGTCTATGGAAAAATAATACAAAGCAAATTGGTGGACCTGGGATTCGAACCCAGGTCCCATTGGATTTTCCACTAATGCCTTTACCAACTCAACTACTGCACGTATTTATTATTATAACAAGCAACAATTAATATATGTAGAAAATAACTAATATGCCAGAAATAAAAACGCGCGAGATTTGTTTGAATGGGCCAATCGGATATGAACACGTCTTCATCTTCTCCAATGGCCCTGGTTATTTTTCCTGCGGATTCTTATCCACGGCAAAATCCATGGCTTCATCCTACAACAAATTCTAGGCCATAAAAATGCAAACCCAGACCATCATCATGCTCGTCTCTTCCTCCTAAATTCATCCATGTCCAGTATTAGCCTTAATTTTTCCTGCAAAACAAACGCCCAAATACAAACCTCCAAAACCCTAGGTTCGGGTATGGCGCTATAGCTCATGAAAACAAAATCAAATGATGCAGAAAGTTTAGGAATTGAATGATAAGCATGATTGTACAAAAAATTTGCTCAAAAGATGCAGGAATATGGGAATACGATTTCGTGTACAGGGCCAGTTTCAGGGAAGCTTACAGTGCGTTTTAGGAGGTTTCAGGGCTTGCTTTTGATTGCTACTGCTTCAGTGGATGTCAAGCAAGAAGTCTATGTTGAGTTTTGGTCTTGAAAATGTCTCTAACCAAGATTTCAGTTCCAAGCTTTTTTTGAGTTTTTTCCAAGTTTTGTATTGGTGATTATGCAGCCTCTAGGTCATGAACTCGTATGCCTTGTGTTGTATATGTATCTGTGATGCGGTGGGAGAACTGACTTGAGGTTTTGCGCTTTGTGTTTGCAAATGTTCGGTTTAGCAAGAGTCGCCACCGAATTTTTATTTTATCCTAAGGAAAGGTCAAAAAGCACAGGAAAGACCTTTGAGATGTTTTTGTGGGTTCGGGGAGTAGATTATAGAAAGGGAAGGTATTAGCACCCTTTCTATCCATGGTTGTCCATGGGCTCTTAGTTACTTGCTTTAGATCACTTGCTTTTGTTTGAATGTGCTTGTGGTGTGTGTTTTGAAAAAAATGGCAAGGATGTTTTGTAAGCCTTTGATCAAGTAACTAAGAGCTATCTACCCTATTTTACTCAAAGATCTTTCTTATGCTTTTTAACCCTTTTAACAGTGTTGTTTCACCATTGTATTTGGTGAACAACCTTGTGTTAAGATGTTAACGGGACAGGCGCGGGTCATCGTATAGACCATGAAAGCAATAGTGTCAAGTATCTTTGGCAATTTTCTTGAGGGACTTGATCATTTTGTTTAGGCAACTCCGATAGCGTCATCGAGGGACTATGATCATTTTGATTGTTCTTGTTTTGCCAAAGTACTTGACATGCAACCATGGCCCATTATTGAAGGCAACAAGTGGATGAAACCCTAGGGGTGCAAGTGTGCAAGGTGTGTGTTTTACATGCATTTTTGTTTGATTTTTTTATGTTGTCTACTTGTTGGTTTTATCTTACCATTCACACCTAATTACTAGCATTTGTACAAAAGTTATAAAAAGTGCAAAAAATAAATCCTACACTATTACAACCATATTGAAGTGCATAGAAATATAAAGGCAAAAAAAATAAGATAAAAATAAATAAAAAGTGTGTCTTTAGACCCAGGAAGTAGCATCCTTCGATTGGTATGCTGCTGGCCTCCTTCGATTGGGGCTAGCACCAACAAAGTCACGTCTTTTGATTGGGCCTTGGCAGGGGCGAAGTCACGTCTTTCGATTGGGCCTTGATAGGGGCGAAGTCACGTCTTTCGATTGGGCCTTGATAGGGGCGAAGTCCTGTCCTTCGATTGGGAAAAGGCAGCAGCAAGTTGCATCTTTCGATTGGGACAGCATGTTGTGTCTTTCTATTGGGCCTTGGCAGGGGCGAAGTCCTGTCCTTCGATTGGGCATTGGCAGCAGCAAGTTGCATCTTTCGATTGGGACAGCATGTTGTGTCTTTTGATTGGGACAGCCTGTTATGTCTTTCCGCCTCTTTCGACTGGGCCTGCAAGTCAGGGTATTCGAAACAAGTGTGTGTGTGCTAAACATGTCTGGATCGAAGCATGTGTATATGTGTTGAACATGTCTGTATCAAAACATGGAAACATAAAGGTCATGTATTTCGTCTGAGGTCTGGAAACAAAAAGGTTCTGGATTTTCCACAGGCTCCTGGCTCACTCCTTGCAAGCATGTTAGACCTTCAAATTGTGATTCGAAAGGCTTGTGCAGATAGCCAATCGAAGGGTATAATAACCTGTCTCAAGTTCTAAAAATGCAACATCCAAACATAACTACAGTCCAGGGGTTAACACAAAAACAAAACAATGGGTCTCAAAGTCCAAAGTATAACTAATTAAGGTTGAGTTTTCAGCATAAGAGCAGTCAGAATCTAATGCTAAAACATGGTCTAGAAATATCTACATTTTTCTTTATTGGCATGTGCACATGATGTTTAAATGAAAGAGTTCCAAGTTCAAAGAGAACTTACCTCTTGAAGTGTTTAATCGAAAGATCTGTAGGTGGCTTCTTTGATGGTGGAGGGGGGCTTCGTTGGGATATTCCTGAAGCTGGTTCTGCTACTGCTTGGTTTGGACAGTCACGCTGAGACTTTTTTATGAAAAAGATCTTAAGAGTTTTTGCAGGTTTGAGAACGTTTGAGAGTTTGAGAAAATGGGAGAGTTTTAGGGATTGTGTTAACAGAAAAATCCCTGTCTTAGAACGTTGGCGGGTTTGAGTGTTTGTTGGGAGGTATGGAACTTTTCACACACCTTCTTTTGAGGTCTGGAATTTGTTTACAAAGTTTTTTGCTTGTCTTCAACGAAAAAATCTCTCTCTCCCGTTTTGCAAACTTCTTCTTTTATGAAGCCAAGATGTGCCTGTCTTTTGAACAGGCCTGTACCAACTATCTTGTATGGTGCACACCAATCTCTAGGCCCCTCCCCCAATTTGTGTACTTAATCTTCTGTATGAGATATAGACCAATGCTCAAGGGATTTAGTTTTGACATAAAGCACATTTGGCAAAAGTGGAAATGTCACTTTTTCTACTTAGGGATTAATCTTGTATGTAATGACCCAATGGCTAAAATAAAACCTTAGTTCAATGGTTAAGCATTAAATTAAGGAGTGTAAGTTGGTTTTGAGGCATGCAAGCTAGCAACCAATCTGCTGATTTTTTAAAACGCAAGTTTGTATGAACATGCCTTGGTCATGAACAAAAGTGAGTTTTTTGCCAACTTTGAAAATTCGAATCTCTCTAACCACAAGGGTGTTTGAGGAGTTCTTGGAAAATTTGGAAAGCTTGGAACATGTACTACAATCCATCTTTGTAATGAAACTTGAAACTCCAAGTGGAACCATGTGAAAAGTGGCCAAGAAGATGGGTCAAAATCCTGCCCGGATTAGGATAAATTTTGCCTGAATTAAAAGTTTTAAGTACCCTTGTTCCAAAAATCATAACTTGAGATACAAGCTTCTTATGAGGAAACTTTGTGAATCAAAGTTGTAGACTTTGTGATGGACTAAGACTTTGATGTTTCAAGTTTTGATTGAATCCATTTGCATCTTGGTGAAAAAATGGGACAAAGTTGGGGAAAAATAAGAAAATTTCATAACTTAGAAAAATTCTAAGTTATGAAATTTTTTCATTTTTAACCCTAATTTGCATTTTTAGGTTTCTTGATGAACAAGCTTCATAATTTGACATGTCTTGATGAAAAATGGCCCTTGGCACTTGATTTTGACCAAAAAGTCAAAGTTTGACTTTTCAGTATACAGTCAAATTTTAATCAGTTGACTGAAAAATTCATCTGTCAATCCTATGCATTTGAGGTCTTCTAAACTTGTTGAATGGGTCAAGACAAAGTTATTGGGTCCTTGAGTCCATATGTGAGCTTGGTTTACCATTGGTTAGGTCAAACAGTCAAAAATTTGCCTTTGTGCAGTCAAAACCCTGATTTAGGTTAACAGTGCAAGGAGGGGTCTTGAGCAGAGCAAACCCTAGCTTGATCCTGAATTCCAAAAGTTTTGTGATGAGAAAGTGTTGATGAAATGAGAGGGAAAATTTTGGGGTACAACAGTTGCCTCTGTTCAATCTTCTTGAACCTGAAGAGTTAGATTGGCAAGTTTGCCTTTCGCGACTCGAAGGTAAAAGAGGATTGGACACTAGAGTGCCCGTAAATTTGCACTCGTCAAAATATAGTTGAGGAAATAGGCTTAAAGATGCCATCTGGAGATGCGACAGAATCTTGTCGGGGATGGGCTTAAAGAATGACGTCCGAATCTGGATCATATCTGGACTGTATTTGGATATTTGTTAACGATAGCCTTTTAATCTTATCCTGAAACAAGGTAAAATGTTAGCTAAAACATAAAGTCATGTTGCATGATATGTATGATGCAATGAATTGTACTTCATCAATGTTTATGATATGAATGTAATGGATGCGCATGTAAGCTGAGTAGCTGTCTTGCTGAGGAAAATAAATCCTGGATAATGAAATCTTTGTCTGCTGCTGGGGAAAGTAAATCCTTGACTGCTGTTGGGGATTGAAAATCCTTTGATTGTTGAAAATAAGAAGTCCTGGTACCACTGTTTGGGGAAATCAGGAGTTTGGGTTGTATGCCAATCTACTGGGGAAGCCAAAATGAGAATCTTCATTTAGTTCTTGGGTCGTAAGATTGGGTGTATGCCAATCTCTTGGGGTTTTAAGGATGAGAATCTTCATTCTGTTAAGGGTCAGAAATTGGGAGTATACCAATCTTCTGAGGTTTCAAGGATGAGAGTCTTCATTCTGTTAAGGGTCAGAAATTGGGAGTATACCAATCTTCTGAGGTTTCAAGGATGAGAATCTTCATTCTGTTAAGGGTCAGAAATTGGGAGTATACGAATCTTCTGAGGTTTCAAGGATGAGAATCTTCATTCTGTTAAGGGTCAGAAATTGGGAGTATACCAATCTTCTGAGGTTTCAAGGATGAGAACCTTCATTCTGTTAAGGGTCAGAAATTGGGAGTATACCAATCTTCTGAGGTTTCAAGGATGAGAACCTTCATTCTGTTAAGGGTCAGAAATTGGGAGTATACCAATCTTCTGAGGTTTCAAGGATGAGAATCTTCATTCTGTTAAGGGTCAGAAATTGGGAGTATACCAATCTTCTGAGGTTTCAAGGATGAGAATCTTCATTCTTGAGAGAAACAGATTTTTAGGAGCTTCAGTTGTCCGTTATTCTGTTGGTGGCTGTAACTTCCAACAGGTGATGAAGGAATTTTTATGACGATCGTTCAATTTTGAAATGTAATTTTGCTTTGGAGAATAAATCCTTGACAAATGTTGGGGATTTGAAGATGAGAAACCCTTGATGACTGCTTGGGGAATAAGGAAAACCTTGAAAAATCTCTACTGGGGAGTTAAAACCTGGGAGACTTCTGCTGTAGAAATGAGACTGAGAATTTTCAATCTGCTGGGAAATAACTCTGTGGGGAGAATGTTTAGACTGTTCTGGCTCCGCTGGGGATAGGACCTTCAGGGTTTTCGGGCTCCATTGGGGATCTCGAAGCTTAACTCTGATGGGAAATTTGAAATTCAGCTCAGCTGGGGAATCAAGCTTTAGAAAGCTTTTGCTTTGCTGAGGGTCTTGGAGCTTAACTTGCTGGGGAAATATACTCCAAACTCCAGCTTAGTTGAGGATCTGAATGATGTGTCGTAGGGGATTTCTTCTGGAATGGCATAAAGATAATCTTCCTACATCTTCAGCCTATCAGTAATCATCCTTTTTCAATTTCGTTTTATTTGTAAGCAGTGATTATGTTCAGAATGCATATGCCTATTTAACAAAACATTGAACGGTTTTTCAAATAAAACATAAGTGTAAAAGAGAAGAAAGGCAAACAAATTTCTACACTTCGAAGTGTATTTGTATTAATTTTTGTGAGTATCTTTGTACAAAGGAAACAGGCATCCTAGTAAGAGGATGTTGTCGTGAAAAATTTTATATAAAAGAAAGATGGCTATGTGTAAAAATTCCATGGGATTCCCATTCTGCTATAGGCGTCACAACTCTGAATATCTTGTTCATTTGTTGCTTCGTCTGCCGATGACTGGATTGATCAGAAGCTTGGGTCTTATCTGGTGAAGAGATTTGTTCTTAAAGTGATCCGACGAGACATAGTCATACGCTTTAATTCCCTAACTTTTTCCTGGACCGCCCTTTCGGGTTTTCGATCCACCGGGAAACCCTTTTTTGCCCAAGTCGCCCTTTCGGGTTTTCAACTTGCCGGGTGTACAGATTTTTTTTGTTTTATCCCTAATTTCTGCCTGAACCGCCCTTTCGGGTTTTCGGTTCACCGGGATGCCCATTTTTGCCCAAGTCGCCCTTTCGGGTTTTCAACTTGCCGTGTCGTTTTATGCGTAGTATCTTTTGACTATGTCTGCGTTCGCAGGGTGTGGCAAATCGTTGTCGTCCATGGTGGTTAAAATCATTTCCCCACCAGAAAAGATGCTCTTAATCACAAATGGTCCTTCATAAGTAGGAGTCCACTTGCCCCTGGGATCACTTTGCGGTAAGATTATCCGCTTGATTACAAGATCTATGACTTGATATATCTGACGCCTTACTTTCTTGTTGAAAGCCTTGATCATGTGTTTTTGATACGTCTGACCATGGCATAAGGCAGTAAGTCGTTTCTCGTTGATCAAATTAAGTTGATCAAGTCAGGTCTGAATCCAATCGTCTTCACTCAAACCAGCGTCTTTCATAATCCTTAAGGAAGGAATCTGAACCTCCATGGATAGAACAGCTTCCATGCCATACACCAAAGAAAATAGGGTTGCCCCTATTGAAGTACGTGCCGTGGTATGATATCCATGCAGAGCAAACGGTAACATCTCATGCCAGTCCTTGTAGGTGACGGTCATCTTTTGAATGATTTTCTTGATGTTTTTGTTTGCGGCTTCAACAGCACCGTTCATCTTCGGCCGATAGGGAGATGAATTGTGATGATAAATCTTGAACTGTTCGCATAGAGCGGTGATCATAGTATTGTTCATATTTGTACCGTTGTCTGTGATGATCTTGTCGGGGACACTATACCGGCATAAGAGGTTCTGCTTGATGAAACGAGCAACCACATTCTTTGTAACAGAGGCAAAGGAAGCTGCTTCGACCCATTTGGTGAAGTAATCAATAACGACCAAGATGAAGCGATGTCCATTGGATGCCGTGGGCTTGATTTCCCCAATCATGTCAATGCCCCACATTGTGAAAGGCCAAGGAGTTGTCAGAATGTTGAGAGGAACAGGAGGAATATGTACTTTGTCGGAATAGACTTGGCATTTGTGGCAAGTACGGGAATGTTGATGACAATCAGCTTCCATGGTAGACCAGTAGTAGCCTGCCCTTAGAATCTTCTTAGCCATCATATGTCCGCTCAAGTGGGTGCCAAATGTGCCACTGTGTATCTCAGTCATGATCAACTCTGCTTCAGCCTTGTCTACACATCGAAGTAAAACACAATCATGGCTGCATTTATAAAGGATGCCATTGCTTAGGAAGAACTTGGAAGCAAATCTCCTTAAAAACTTTTTGTCATTGACTGAAGCTCCTTCAGGATATTCTATAGTCTGGAGATACCTTTTGATTTCATGAAACCAGGGTTGTTTCACTACTTCTTCGGTATTAATCTCATGACAATGTGCAGGTTCATCCATTCGCTCGATGGTGATTTGGGGAGCCTCGTTATCCCAGTTGAGTTTAAACATGGAAGACATTGTAGCCAGAGCATCTGCTAGCTGATTTTCTTCTCGCGGGAAATGCTCGAAAGTAACCTGCTCGAAATGAGGCAACAATGTCAGGACATGTTCTTTGTATGGGATGAGATTAGGATGTTTGGTGTCCCACTCTCCTTTGACTTGGCTGATAACCAAAGCCGAGTCCCCAAATAAGACCAAAGATTTGATCCCCAGGTCTATAGCAGCCTTGAGACCAAAGATGCAAGCTTCATATTCGGCCATGTTGTTGGTACAGCTGAAACAAAGTCGGGCAGTGAAGGGTGTATGGCAACCTTCCGGAGAGATGAGTACTGCACCGATACCGTTGCCCAGTGCATTCGAAGCACCATCAAAGTACAGGGTCCATTGGGATCCTTGTTCAGGTCCGTCATACGGTCCGTTACCTTCGATGTTGTCTAATGTCATGATGTCCTCGTCTGGGAAGTCGAATCTCATAGACTGATAATCTTCGAAAGCTTGATGAGCTAGATGGTCAGCTAGTACACTCCCTTTTATAGCTTTTTGTGTAGTATACTAGATGTCCTACTCAGTCAGGATCATCTGCCATCTAGCGATTCTTCCAGATAAAGCAGGCTTCTCGAAGATATACTTGATTGAATCCATTTTGGAAATCAGCAAAGTGGTATGAGTCAACATATACTGCCTTAGCCGCCGAGCAGCCCATACCAAAGCGCAGCAAGTTTTCTCGAGCAGTGAGTAGCGAGTCTCACAGTCGGTAAACTTTTTGCTAAGGTAATAAATGGCATGCTTTTTTCGACCAGACTCGTCATGTTGGCCCAGTACGCACCCCATTGAGTTATCCAAAACAGTCAGATACATGATTAACGGCCTTCCTTCGACGGGTGGCATCAGAATAGGAGGTTCCAGCAAATACTCCTTGATCTTATCAAAAGCAACTTGACAATCGTCGTTTCATTCAACTACCTGATCTTTCTTTAACAGTTTGAAAATTGGCTCACAGGTAGACGTCAGGTGAGAGATGAACCTTGCAATATAGTTCAATCGTCCCAAGAATCCTCTAACCTCCTTTTCAGTACGGGGGGCAGGCATTTCTTGTATAGCCTTCACTTTAGCAAGATCAACCTCAATACCCTTGTTGCTGACAATAAATCCAAGAAGTTTACCAGACCTAACTCCAAAAGTGCACTTGCTTGGATTCAGTCTGAGTTTGTATTCCTTCAACCTGGAAAACAACTTTTGCAAATGTTCAAGGTGTTCTTCTTCTGTTTGTGATCGAGCTATCATGTCGTCTACATAAACTTCAATCTCGTGATGTATCATATCATGAAACAAAGCTACCATGGCGCGTTGATAGGTTGCTCCTGCGTTCTTCAGTCCGAACGGAATCACTTTGTAGCAGAAGGTACCCCATTGTGTAACAAAGGTAGTTTTCTCCATGTCCTCGGGGGCCATTTTAATCTGGTTGTAGCCCGAGAATCCATCCATGAAGGAAAAAACCTTGTGTTGAGCTGTGTTGTCAACCAAGATGTCGATATGTGGTAGCGGAAAATCATCTTTAGGGCTGGCCCTGTTCAAATCCTGATAGTCTACACACATTCTGACTTTGCCGTCTTTTTTAGGTATGGGCACGATGTTAGCAACCCATTATGGATAGGATGTAACAGCCAGAAAGCCAGCGTTGAATTGCTTCATTACTTCAGCCTTAATTTTCTCAGACATGTCAGGCCTTATTCGACGAACCTTTTGCTTGATCGGTGGACAATCTTCTCTTATGGGGAGACGGTGAACCACGATATCTGTGTCTAACCCTGGCATGTCTTCATAAGACCAGACGAAGATTTCAACGTTTTCATTCAATAACTGTACTAAGCGCTCCTTGACACTTGGTTCCAGATTGGCACCCACTTTTATATCCTTCCTATCTTCCTCTGTCCCTAAGTTGATAGTTTCTAGCAACTCTTCATGAGGCAAGATGGCCCTCTCTTCTTGTTGTAGAAGTCTGGCTAACTCTCCCGGTACTTCACAATCTTCGTCAACTTCGTACTCAGCCTGATTGACCAAATCTTCAGAGTTATTGAAGGATAAAACAAAATAGTCACCCATGGAATCCGGAGTGGATGGGTACCTGCATTTGTGAGTGTGGGTGTGTGTAAGGGATAGCCATTCTTAAACAAACAAAAATGCAAAAGGAAAGAAAATGAATACAGCAGTTTATAAATGAAAAACGTCCAATGATTCATTAAAACATGGCATATGATTATGAAGAGAATCAAGCCCTTACAAATGGACCTACATGCCCCGGGAAAGGCATGAGGTGAAAAATAATGTGCGAATTGTTTTAGTTATTACAGACCATAAAAATGGGAAATTGTTCAAAGATAAAAATTACTGGTTGATAAAGGTGATAGGGACAAAATCCTTTACTTCCCAATTGCTCAAACCCCCTTCGACCGTCGGAAAGATCCAGTCTTCAAAGTGGCTCTCCTTATCTTCTTCTTCTACAGCATTGATTCCATGATGAGAAATCTTGACGGGTGTTTTTTCAATTTTAGAGCGACGCATAACCTTTTGTCCCGCAGCAGTAAACCCCAACCCAAACTTGTCTATCTTATAGGGAAAGTCGGGCAACTGTCCCCATATTGCGCTCTTTCCCTCCTTAATCGCAGCCTTTGTGTCTTTGAGAGATGCCATCCTAGCCACCTGCTTGGGAATGATAGGTACCTCAGCCACTGCCTTCGCTACTGCTACCTCGGGAGAAACTTCCTCGAAATGTTGAAAAGGTGTTTCGATGAACTCGCCATCCACTTCCACATACCGAAAGGAATTGAGATGACTGATCATGTACTCCTCCTCACCGTGTACAATTATGATTTTACCCTTAACAGGGTATTTCAGCATTTGCTGTAACGAGGAGGTGACTGCCCCAGCATAATGGATCCACGGTCTTCCTAGCAAGCAAGAGTATGATGGGCGGATGTCCATTACGTAGAAAGTGGAGTTGAACACTTCGGTGCCTACCTTGATGGGAATATCTGTAAGTCTCAGAGTGCCTAAGAGGGGGGGGGGGGTGAATTAGGTCTTATAAAATTTATTCGGTTTTATGAGAATGCTTGGTAGTAATTTTGGTTAAGTGTTTGAAGGTTTTGATTATATTTTTATCTTTTCCTGATTATGGTGATGAAAGCGATAAATGCGGAAAAGTAAAGAACACGGTGATATATCCTGGTTCCCCTCACAATCCGAGAGTACTCCAGTCCCCTTTCCAACACGAAAGAGATTTCACTATAGTTAGAATGATTGTACAGCCTATGCTTACTATCTAACCTATAGGGTGATCAAAGGTTCTTAACACCTTTAAGACCAAACAAACACTAATGTGAATGAAGAACAATCCTCTTCAAATCACAACACTTACTTCCAACAATCCTGGATAGTAAGGGAAAACCTTTAAGTAATACAATGATTTAGTTTGAAGTATATGGAGAGCTTTATCAATCTTCAATTGATCTTCTTCTTCAAGATAAAACCAATTCTCAACAATGTATATAAATGTTCACAATGTATGTATGAAACTTGTAATGATAATGAAAGTGTATATGGCAAGTTTCACAAAATTATGAAGACATGAAAGTTTATGTGCAAATTTGAATGAATGAGAAAATTGTTTATTGAAGAAGTATATTTGTTAATTTGAAAATTGAAGCATTGTTTGAAATAAGAAAATCTGCATTTTATAAAGTTGTAAGAACCTCTTCATTCATGCCAATTCATATGAAAAGTTGCAATGCATTCATGAAAAGATACCACTTGAAAAATGTTCAAAAAACAAAGTAAAAGCTGCACTGGTTCGCTAGGAACCGGTTCCAACACTGATAGAACCCGGTTCTTAGTGAACGTTATAAGTTGGAATTCAAAAATATCATGCAGGAACCGGTTCCCCTATTGGTACAACCCGGTTCCTGGTACAAAATTTAGGGACATGTTTTTTGAGAAAAGCTGGAACTCAGTTCCCTGTTAGGGAGGAACCGGTTCCTAAAGGGTTATTTCCAAAAATACTTTTTGAAAGATATTTCAAACAAAGTTTTTCTTGATGTTAAAATTATGGAATATGTATATGTTGATGAATGCATATTGTGAACATCTATATTCAAGATTTTAAGAATTATTTATACCATATTGACATTTGATGATTCTTCAATAATTCTTCAATAATCTTCAAGACTTTTATTTGATGTTGATAAGCTCTTTGCACATCCTTGAAATGTTGATGTCCATGTTGTCTTCATCAAAACACATGCTTTAAATATGACTTGAGAAGCTTGCAATTACATTCTCCCCCTTTTTGATGATGACAACCAAGTCTTGAAAATGATTTCTTGAAATTTTTATGTTGTTTTGTATAGCAAACATGTTGAGCAAATGCAAGGCTCCCCCTAAATTGTATGCTCCCCCTAAGTCCATGATTCTTTGAATTTTGGAGTGAGTTTGATATTTATTTGGGCCTGCAATTTCTTTGAAACAAAACAACACACATGCATATTCTTCTCCCCCTTTGTTAACATCAAAAAGGATTGGGAAAAGAGTGAAATAGATACATATAAAAATTAAGACATGCATAAAACACAACCATGAAAGGAAATGTTTTGTACAAACAATATATGCACACATATTTTATAAAAGCATATATAAAAGAAGGAGTTCACCTTATGAGAACATTTAGTGATCATCTTCTTCCAAAATGCCAAGATCTTTTCCAAGCTTTTTGTTCTTGATGGACCAAAGAGATCCATGTGTAACAATTGTAGTGGTCTTGTAGTAGACACCACATTCTTAGATTTGAAAGTTGTTTTGGTCTGTTTGCCCTTTTGGCATGCATTGCATAATTTGTCTTTGATGAACTTCATCTTTGGTAGACCAATAACTAAGTCATGCTTAACCAATTTGTTCAAGTGCTCCATGTGAATGTGATCGATCCTCTTGTGCCATAACCAAGCGTCATTGTTGTTTACCATAAGACATTGTACCTTCAGAGACAAATCATCTAAAGTAATCATAAAAATATTGTTAGTTCTTATACCTTTGAGTTTTACCTCATTGGTTGCCTCATCCATAATGAGACATTCATCTTTGTTGAATTTGATCTTGAACCCTCTATCGCAAAGTTGACTTATGCTAAGAAGATTGTGCTTTAATCCTTCAACATAGAGAACATCCTCAATTTGAATGGATGGAGGTGTGCCAACTATTCCAACGCCAAGAATCTTTCCTTTGGTGTTGTCTCCATAGGTGACATACCCTTTGGCTTTATGTACTAGATATGAAAATTGGTGTACATCTCATGTCATATGCTTTGAACATCCACTATCAAGATACCAAACATTTGATGTGGATTTCAAGCATACCTACACAAACAAATTATTCTTTGTTAGGTACCCAAGTTGCCTTGGGTCCTTCATAGTTAGTTCCCTTTTTCACCCACACATAATGCCCACTTGCTATACTAAAGTTTCTAACATAGCAAGCATTAGGTGTATGGCCTTTAATACCACAATAAAAACAAGTAGGTTCAAAGTTACTTCTATATCTAGCAGGATAAGATTTCTTCTTAGGAAATGTTTTCTTTTTCGATACATTACCCTTTTTCTTTTGATGATTATGAATAACTTGCTTCTTTTCTACTTTCTTGGGTTTGGAACTATTACTAGCCTTTACAAAAACAGTGGGATTGTTACTTGGTTTCTTAGAATTCACATAACCAAGACCCCTTTTATCATTAGGATAACGTTGTTGGCTTAGTAATCCTTCCAATCCTATTTGTCCTTTTTCATATCGTTCAATGACTCTTTTCAATTGAACAATTTGAAAGATATTTGACTCACACTTGGAGCATGCAAAGTTTTCTTTTTCTTTAATAAAATTCTGTTTTTGAAGTTCAAAATCTTTAGTCATGGTGTCAATTTTTTCTAAACAACTTAGAAGTTCTTTTTCTTGAATTGTCACCTTTTTGTATAAACTTTTGCATTCTTTCAAGAGTTCATCAATAGCATCTTGAACATCATCATCAAAAAGATTAAATTCATTACTAACCTCTTCTTCATCGTCGGAGTGATGTGAAGCCATTAATGCTAGATTTGCACATTCCTTGCTTTTCGAATCGGATGAAGAACTTATCTCATTATCTTCCCATGCAACATAAGCCTTTTTGTTCTTGAACTCCTTTTTGCCTTTGAATCCATTTTTCTTGGAGAGTTTTGGACAATCCGGCTTTATGTGACCTTGCTTTCCACATTCATAACATGTGACATCTTGTGTTGATGTGGAGGCTTCTTTATCTTTATGATTATAAAATTTCTTCCTCTTGACAAAGTTAGCATTATGAAGATTATTTTTATGACCAAAATATTTTCCTAACCTTTTTACAAGAAGCAAGAAGTTTTCATCTTCCTCCGATGCATCTTTATCTTGACTTTCCTTTGAATCAACTTTTAAGGCAATGCCTTTGGATTTCTTCTCTAAATTTTCATGTTTTTCAAGTCTACCGAGTTCTGTTTCATATTCTTGAAGCTTGCCAAATAATGTAGCGGAAGTCATTGCGGAGAGACTCTTCTTTTCCGAGATTGCCGTTACCTTTGGTTGCCATTCCCTAGTCAATGATTTAAGGATTTTCAAGTTGAGTTCATCATTTGTCAGGGTTTTACCAAGAGCATTTAAGTGATTTGTCAAATGCACAAATCTCTTTTGTAAGTCAAGAATGGATTCTCCGGGCTGCATTCGAAATAGTTCATATTCTTGACTCAAGGTATTTAGCCTTGATCTTTTTACTTCAGCCGTTCCTTCATGAGTCTGAACCAGGGTATCCCATATTTCTTTTGTTGTCTTGCAGTTCGAGACACGAAAAAATTCGTCCATACTGAGTGCACCTTGAAGAATATTTATTGCCTTTTTGTCATAGAGAACTTTCTTTTTATCATCGTCGTCCCATGCAGTTTTAGGCTTTACAGAACCAATGCCATTGATTACTGATATTGGGATAAATGGACCATTTTCAACAGCATTCCATACTTCCTCTCCTTGTGCTTCTAAATGCGCCTTCATGCGTATTTTCCAGAAGTCAAAATATTCACCACAGAATAGAGGAGGCTTGTTGTTACTACCACCATCTCTGAAAATTGGTTGATGATTTGCAAGCCATTCTGGATCTTTAGGAACAAGTTACCTATAACTTGCTCTGATACCAAATGTAAGTCTCAGAGTGCCTAAGAGGGGGTGAATTAGGTCTTTTAAAATTTATTCGGTTTTATGAGAATGCTTGGTAGTAATTTTGGTTAAGTGTTTGAAGGTTTTGATTATATTTTTATCTTTTCCTGATTATGGTGATGAAAGCGATAAATGCGGAAAAGTAAAGAACACGGTGATATATCCTGGTTCCCCTCACAATCCGAGAGTACTCCAGTCCCCTTTCCAACACGAAAGAGATTTCACTATAGTTAGAATGATTGTACAGCCTATGCTTACTATCTAACCTATAGGGTGATCAAAGGTTCTTAACACCTTTAAGACCAAACAAACACTAATGTGAATGAAGAACAATCCTCTTCAAATCACAACACTTACTTCCAACAATCCTGGATAGTAAGGGAAAACCTTTAAGTAATACAATGATTTAGTTTGAAGTATATGGAGAGCTTTATCAATCTTCAATTGATCTTCTTCTTCAAGATAAAAACAATTCTCAACAATGTATATAAATGTTCACAATGTATGTATGAAACTTGTAATGATAATGAAAGTGTATATGGCAAGTTTCACAAAATTATGAAGACATGAAAGTTTATGTGCAAATTTGAATGAATGAGAAAATTGTTTATTGAAGAAGTATATTTGTTAATTTGAAAATTGAAGCATTGTTTGAAATAAGAAAATCTGCATTTTATAAAGTTGTAAGAACCTCTTCATTCATGCCAATTCATATGAAAAGTTGCAATGCATTCATGAAAAGATACCACTTGAAAAATGTTCAAAAAACAAAGTAAAAGCTGCACTGGTTCGCTAGGAACCGGTTCCAACACTGATAGAACCCGGTTCTTAGTGAACGTTATAAGTTGGAATTCAAAAATATCATGCAGGAACCGGTTCCCCTATTGGTACAACCCGGTTCCTGGTACAAAATTTAGGGACATGTTTTTTGAGAAAAGCTGGAACTCAGTTCCCTGTTAGGGAGGAACCGGTTCCTAAAGGGTTATTTCCAAAAATACTTTTTGAAAGATATTTCAAACAAAGTTTTTCTTGATGTTAAAATTATGGAATATGTATATGTTGATGAATGCATATTGTGAACATCTATATTCAAGATTTTAAGAATTATTTATACCATATTGACATTTGATGATTCTTCAATAATTCTTCAATAATCTTCAAGACTTTTATTTGATGTTGATAAGCTCTTTGCACATCCTTGAAATGTTGATGTCCATGTTGTCTTCATCAAAACACATGCTTTAAATATGACTTGAGAAGCTTGCAATTACATTCTCCCCCTTTTTGATGATGACAACCAAGTCTTGAAAATGATTTCTTGAAATTTTTATGTTGTTTTGTATAGCAAACATGTTGAGCAAATGCAAGGCTCCCCCTAAATTGTATGCTCCCCCTAAGTCCATGATTCTTTGAATTTTGGAGTGAGTTTGATATTTATTTGGGCCTGCAATTTCTTTGAAACAAAACAACACACATGCATATTCTTCTCCCCCTTTGTTAACATCAAAAAGGATTGGGAAAAGAGTGAAATAGATACATATAAAAATTAAGACATGCATAAAACACAACCATGAAAGGAAATGTTTTGTACAAACAATATATGCACACATATTTTATAAAAGCATATATAAAAGAAGGAGTTCACCTTATGAGAACATTTAGTGATCATCTTCTTCCAAAATGCCAAGATCTTTTCCAAGCTTTTTGTTCTTGATGGACCAAAGAGATCCATGTGTAACAATTGTAGTGGTCTTGTAGTAGACACCACATTCTTAGATTTGAAAGTTGTTTTGGTCTGTTTGCCCTTTTGGCATGCATTGCATAATTTGTCTTTGATGAACTTCATCTTTGGTAGACCAATAACTAAGTCATGCTTAACCAATTTGTTCAAGTGCTCCATGTGAATGTGATCGATCCTCTTGTGCCATAACCAAGCGTCATTGTTGTTTACCATAAGACATTGTACCTTCAGAGATAAATCATCTAAAGTAATCATAAAAATATTGTTAGTTCTTATACCTTTGAGTTTTACCTCATTGGTTGCCTCATCCATAATGAGACATTCATCTTTGTTGAATTTGATCTTGAACCCTCTATCGCAAAGTTGACTTATGCTAAGAAGATTGTGCTTTAATCCTTCAACATAGAGAACATCCTCAATTTGAATGGATGGAGGTGTGCCAACTATTCCAACGCCAAGAATCTTTCCTTTGGTGTTGTCTCCATAGGTGACATACCCTTTGGCTTTATGTACTAGATATGAAAATTGGTGTACATCTCCTGTCATATGCTTTGAACATCCACTATCAAGATACCAAACATTTGATGTGGATTTAAAGCATACCTACACAAACAAATTATTCTTTGTTAGGTACCCAAGTTGCCTTGGGTCCTTCATAGTTAGTTCCCTTTTTCACCCACACATAATGCCCACTTGCTATACTAAAGTTTCTAACATAGCAAGCATTAGGTGTATGGCCTTTAATACCACAATAAAAACAAGTAGGTTCAAAGTTACTTCTATATCTAGAAGGATAAGATTTCTTCTTAGGAAATGTTTTCTTTTTCGATACATTACCCTTTTTCTTTTGATGATTATGAACAACTTGCTTCTTTTCTACTTTCTTGGGTTTGGAACTATTACTAGCCTTTACAAAAACAGTGGGATTGTTACTTGGTTTCTTAGAATTCACATAACCAAGACCCCTTTTATCATTAGGATAACGTTGTTGGCTTAGTAATCCTTCCAATCCTATTTGTCCTTTTTCATATCGTTCAATGACTCTTTTCAATTGAACAATTTGAAAGATATTTGATTCACACTTGGAGCATGCAAGGTTTTCTTTTTCTTTAATAAAATTCTGTTTTTGAAGTTCAAAATCTTTAGTCATGGTGTCAATTTTTTCTAAACAACTTAGAAGTTCTTTTTCTTGAATTGACACCTTTTTGTATAAACTTTTGCATTCTTTCAAGAGTTCATCAATAGCATCTTGAACATCATCATCAAAAAGATTAAATTCATTACTAACCTCTTCTTCATCGTCGGAGTGATGTGAAACCATTAATGCTAGATTTGCACATTCCTCGCTTTCCGAATCGGATGAAGAACTTATCTCATTATCTTCCCATGCAACATAAGCCTTTTTGTTCTTGAACTCCTTTTTGCCTTTGAATCCATTTTTCTTGGAGAGTTTTGGACAATCCGGCTTTATGTGACCTTGCTTTCCATATTCATAACATATGACATCTTGTGTTGATGTGGAGGCTTCTTTATCTTTATGATTATAAAATTTCTTCCTCTTGACAAAGTTAGCATTATGAAGATTATTTTTATGACCAAAATATTTTCCTAACCTTTTTACAAGAAGCAAGAAGTTTTCATCTTCCTCCGATGCATCTTTATCTTGACTTTCCTTTGAATCAACTTTCAAGGCAATGCCTTTGGATTTATTCTCTAAATTTTCATGTTTTTCAAGTCTACCGAGTTCCGTTTCATATTCTTGAAGCTTGCCAAATAATGTAGCGGAAGTCATTGCGGAGAGACTCTTCTTTTCCGAGATTGCCGTTACCTTTGGTTGCCATTCCCTAGTCAATGATATAATGATTTTCAAGTTGAGTTCATCATTTGTCAGGGTTTTACCAAGAGCATTTAAGTGATTTGTCAAATGCACAAATCTCTTTTGTAAGTCAAGAATGGATTCTCCGGGCTGCATTCGAAATAGTTCATATTCTTGACTCAAGGTATTTAGCCTTGATCTTTTTACTTCAGCCGTTCCTTCATGAGTCTGAACCAGGGTATCCCATATTTCTTTTGTTGTCTTGCAGTTCGAGACACGAAAAAATTCGTCCATACTGAGTGAACCTTGAAGAAGGTTTATTGCCTTTTTGTCATAGAGAACTTTCTTTTTATCATCGTCGTCCCATGCAGTTTTGGGCTTTACAGAACCAATGCCATTGATTACTGATATTGGGATAAATGGACCATTTTCAACAGCATCCCATACTTCCTCTCCTTGTGCTTCTAAATGCGCCTTCATGCGTATTTTCCAGAAGTCAAAATATTCACCACAGAATAGAGGAGGCTTATTGTTACTACCACCATCTCTGAAAACTGGTTGATGATTTGCGGAAGCCATTCTGGATCTTTAGGAACAAGTTACTTATAACTTGCTCTGATACCAAATGTAAGTCTCAGAGTGCCTAAGAGGGGGGGTGAATTAGGTCTTATAAAATTTATTCGGTTTTATGAGAATGCTTGGTAGTAATTTTGGTTAAGTGTTTAAAGGTTTTGATTATATTTTTATCTTTTCCTGATTATGGTGATGAAAGCGATAAATGCGGAAAAGTAAAGAACACGGTGATATATCCTGGTTCCCCTTACAATCCGAGAGTACTCCAGTCCCCTTTCCAACACGAAAGAGATTTCACTATAGTTAGAATGATTGTACAGCCTATGCTTACTATCTAACCTATAGGGTGATCAAAGGTTCTTAACACCTTTAAGACCAAACAAACACTAATGTGAATAAAGAACAATCCTCTTCCAATCACAACACTTACTTCCAACAATCCTGGATAGTAAGGGAAAACCTTTAAGTAATACAATGATTTAGTTTGAAGTATATGGAGAGCTTTATCAATCTTCAATTGATCTTCTTCTTCAAGATAAAAATAATTCTCAACAATGTATATAAATGTTCACAATGTATGTATGAAACTTGTAATGATAATGAAAGTGTATATGGCAAGTTTCACAAAATTATGAAGACATGAAAGTTTATGTGCAAATTTGAATGAATGAGAAAATTGTTTATTGAAGAAGTATATTTGTTAATTTGAAAATTGAAGCATTGTTTGAAATAAGAAAATCTGCATTTTATAAAGTTGTAAGAACCTCTTCATTCATGCCAATTCATATGAAAAGTTGCAATGCATTCATGAAAAGATACCACTTGAAAAATGTTCAAAAAACAAAGTAAAAGCTGCACTGGTTCGCTAGGAACCGGTTCCGACACTGACAGAACCCGGTTCTTAGTGAACGTTATAAGTTGGAATTCAAAAATATCATGCAGGAACCGGTTCCCCTATTGGTACAACCCGGTTCCTGGTACAAAATCCAGGGACATGTTTTTTGAGAAAAGCTGGAACCCGGTTCCCTGTTAGGGAGGAACCGGTTCCTAAAGGGTTATTTTCAAAAATACTTTTTGAAAGATATTTCAAACAAAGTTTTTCTTGATGTTAAAATTATGGAATATGTATATGTTGATGAATGTATATTGTGAACATCTATATTCAAGATTTTAAGAATTATTTATACCATATTGACATTTGATGATTCTTCAATAATTCTTCAATAATCTTCAAGACTTTTATTTGATGTTGATAAGCTTTTTGCACATCCTTGAAATGTTGATGTCCATGTTGTCTTCATCAAAACACATGCTTTAAATATGACTTGAGAAGCTTGCAATTACAATATCGACCTCCCCATGCACCATCCTTTTAGACCCGTCAAAGGCCCTGACAATAATATTACTTGGTTTCAGCTCCAAGCCTTCACAATCCAACCGGTCCAGAGCTTTCTTAGGCAGCACATTTAGGGAAGAACCGGTATCGACCAAGACAGGGGAGAGAGTGGTTCCTCTGCATTCAATCGAAACATGTAATGCATCATTGGGCTTCCTTCCCTTAGGAGTTAGGTCAGCGTCGGAAAAACCCAGGCCGTTGTCAGCAGTAAGACTGGCTACACAATCCTGAAATTGGTCAGCTGAGGTCTCTTGGGGCACATGTGCCGTCTTCAAGAACTTAATCAGGGCCTTAGCATGGGCCTCTAAACAGAGCAGGAGGGCCAACATTGAAATTTTAGAGGGGGTCTGCCCCAGTTGTTCTACAACATCATAGTCACTTTTTCGGATTATCTTTAGGATCTCATCCATCTCCTTCTGAGTGGTTTTGGGTATAGCTACAACATGAGCCTTCGTCCTGACAGGCATTTCCAGCATCCCCTTACCCTTGTTGGTAATATCAGCAGATGGTCTTCCTTCGGGAGTGACCTCTTCTTCAATCACTAGACCTTGCACAGAGGGTCCAACAGGTGCAGAAGCTTTTAAGGGTCCGAAAACTGCCCGAGGGGGAGCAATCTCCGGAGAAAAGATTCGGCCACTGCGGGTTATCTTGCTTGTACCCGCGATGTTCCCTACATCAAGGTCTTCTTCAGAAATTTCTTGGACTGTTTCGATTTGTTTGATTCCGTGGTAGAAGATTTCTCCCCCATAGTTCCACGGTATCATCTTGCTTGATTGGTAAGGGACAGGTCCCGGCATGGTGATCTTGAGAGGTACACATTCGGAGCTGGGTGTAATCCTGACAGGCCTTTTGCAAGCCTTGGGAGGATTGTCGGAAATGGTTATGATAGCAATATCGTTGGTTGAAATATCACAAGTATCAGGAGTAATCGGATTGAAAGTGTTAATAGGGGTTTTCTGGAATAGAATCTCTTGAGTATCTATCAGTCGCTGGACACCCGACTTCAACATTGGACAATCATCTTGAACATTCAAACAAAAATAACAGTCTTCATCACAACCAGGAAAGATCCTGGCTCTCAACATATTTTCTTTAATCACAAGCAAAGGAGTTAACAGATTGGAAACATCAGTAACATGGAGGTCTTCCAAAATAGCATGCACATTGTGACCGTTCTTAGGCACCGGGGCGGATATAACATTGGGCTTCTCAGGAGCGTCAAATTCAACCTCTTTGGCCTCAATTAAGTCCTGAATTTTGTTCTTGAGCGCCCAGCAATTGTTGGTGTCGTGCCCGATGCTGTCGGAATGGTAAGGACACTTAGCGTTGGAGTGATAGTATGGAGATGTGGTGTTAGGGTTTTTTGGCGCCTCTTTTAAACTAGTCAGATTTAGCTTCAACAAATGGGGAAGAACTTGTGCGGGCGTCATGTTGATGCGGGTGAACTGTCGTTGTGGCCGTTCTACCCGTTGTTGATTAGGTCTCAACTGATTGTTACGAGGCTGGTCATTTGACGAATTTTGAATCATCACGGCCCCTACAGTCGGTCGGCGCTCATTTCTTCCCAATCCCTTCTGAGAGTATATAGCAGATGCTTCTTTCTTAGTTGGGAAAGGTTTTTTAACAGCTGTGGATGCAGAGGCATCCTTTTGAATCTTTCCACTCTTAATACCGGCTTCCACCCTTTCGCCAGTCAGAATCAGTTCAGTAAATCCCGCAGAAGAGCTCCTGATTAGATGGTTGAAGAAAGAGCCAGATAGGGTCCCCAAGAACATGTCAACTAGTTCCCTATCTGATAGCGGTGGCTGCACCCTTCCAGCCAGGTCGCGCCACTTCTGGGCGTACTCCTTAAACCCCTCATTTGAGGCCATCCCCATACTTTGTAGCTGAGTACGGGTAGGTGCCAAGTCAGCGTTGTACTGATACTGACGATAGAAAGCAGCTGCCAAGTCTTCCCAATTATGAACTTCTGATCTCTCGAGCTGATAAAACCAATCTAACTGAGTACCAGACAAGTTGTCTTGGAAAAAGTGTACCCAGAGATTTCTATCGGATGAATGAGGTTGAATTTTTCTGACATACGACCTCAGGTGCATCTTAGGGCAAGATAGACTGTCGTATTTTGCGAAAGTCGGCACCTTGAACTTGGGAGGGATAACAATCCCAGCAATCAATCCTAACTCTTCAAAGTCTAGCCCGGGAATCCTTTTCAACTCCATAGCTGTCAATTTGTCTTCAAGGTTCTTATATTTGTCGTCCGCTGGTGGGTATTGTTGTTCTGAATAGTCTTCATCTTCTTCAACCTCTTCCTCTTCAGCCTCAGACTCAGAGGGTATTGCAGCTCTTTTTCCCTTGCCGGTCCCTTCGTTAGACATTGAGGGGAATTCCAGAACTCTCCTAGCTTCATTCTCAAATCTTCTTCCCAGTGTAGCTACCCCAATTCTCTTCTTTTTCTTTTTTCCTTTTTCCTGCTCTTTCTTCTCTAACAGTGCTTTAAGATCCTCCTGACCCTTTTCCAAGTTCATGAGGAGTTGCTGAAATTGCGAATTTTGTGCTTGCAGATCTTTGACCGTTTGCTCAATATCCATCTTGCTGAAATAAACAGCAGAAAGATAAGGAAACCTGGTGTGAAGACCTGTATATGCATATGATGAATGATATGTTTATTCATGTAATGCATTCAAGGATTTAGAAATTCAAAGTTGTTGCAGACAAAAGAACACACGTCATATTAATAAGAAGAAATTTTGTCAATACATAAATGCCCCATGGGCCAAATATTACAAACCTACTTAAGGTAAAAAGACGTTGCGCATCCTTTTTGGTGCGATGTAAGTGTTAAGGGTCTCCTCCTCGTGAAGTCGGAGGGTAAGCTCCAAAACCTTCTTCTCACTGGCATAGAAGCTGGCTTCAAAAGTATTTCGTTCTTCTTTGAGTTGGATCCAACTCTTCTGCATTTCCTCCCATGATGTTGGCATGTCAGGATGTAGGATGGTGTATGGAACCTCAACTTCCTTAACAGGCTCTTTGATCAAGGGGAGAATGTGAGGGTATGGCATCATAATATTCTGGGAGCGGGTTCACACCCACTTGAGGTAAGGCTTAAGAGGGATGGAGTTCTTGTGCCCCAGTGTCTTACTATCCACCTTGTTAGGCATCCTCCAAGCTCTGGTGAATCTTTGTCGAAGTCCTTGCGCATCATTGTCAAAGTCAAAAACTAGGTCAGGGATCAGCATGTCATGAGGGCCATCCCTCCGAGCATATCCAAATTGTCTCAAGGCTAGGCAGGGGTTGTAGGTAATGCCTCCCCTAATGCCAAGTAATGGGACATTAGGAAATTCACCACAACGATCAACGATGATGACATTTTCTCTGGACCGAGAACACCAATGTACATCAGAATGGGTGAGGGTCATCAATCGTTGTGACCACCTTAAACCCTGCTCATTCTTCAAAACTGATTGTGGAAGGTGAGTGTAGTTGTTTAGGTATTGGCATGCATTTTTGGCAAAACCAGGTGTATGAATGTCATGACTGATGTCATAACATTCTAGTTTATTAGGTACAGATTTATTAGGTACCTTTGCAGAAAAATATTGTCATACAGGTACTGATGTTTATGAGTGTGTATCTGAGCATTTTGCAAAATGACCACATTTACCAAAATTAGTAAACAGGAATTCAGATGTCATAACAAATGTTAAGACATCCTATTCTGAACTAACAGGTTTGCAGTTTGGTTAATTCTGAGTTTTTTCAGGAAAATGACTCAGTCTTTCCAGAACAGAATCCTGCGTTTTCTTTGGGTTAACCTAGCTCAACCCTAACCTGGTTGATAAAGTCCTGTGACCTAGTCTTAAGGTCAAACAGAATTAACCCTAGCTTTTTGGGGAAACCCTAACTGAAGATGCAGCTGCTATATATTCAACAGAGCTGCTGTTTTGAAAGCAACCCCTTTTTGACAGAAGATCATTTATAAGCTGTATAGTTTTAACTATTGTAATCCAAGCAATTATCATTGTGATAAGTGACTTGGAATAGGATTTTAATTGTAAGGGTTGTGTAGCACTCAAAGCTTTGAAGCAAGAGTGTTTGTATGTCTCTTGACTAAAGCTGTGAAGCAAAGTCAAGTTAGGTTTGTGTATCACTCAAAGCTGTGAAGAAAGAGTGTTTGTGTTGCTTGATTAAAAAGCTGTGAAGCATAATCAAGTGTATGTTTTGAAGAGTGTCTTCAACAATTCATTAGTCAAATTGTTTTATGTATCACTGCTGTGATTGAGGGGGAGTGAGTAGGAACTCAAGTTTAAGTTGTACTTAGATTGAAGTTGCATTGGGTAGGTCTTAAGTGAAGGAGATAAATTGGTTGGTTTATTCCTGAATTAACATCTCTTATAGTGGACTTCCTCCCTGGCTTGGTAGCCCCCAGAGTAGGTGTTGTTGCACACTGAACTGGGTAAACAATTGATTGTGTTCTTTACTGTTTTTGTATTTACTGTCTTATAGAAAGTCAGATACGGTGTCATAACATTGAACGTGACATTGAGTATCTGCAGCCATAATTTCAATTGGCATCAGAGCAGGCACCCTGCCTGTATTACTGGGTGAGATCTAGGGATATCACTTTCTGGCACTATGGACAAAGAAGGAGTTTTTGGAAATAGACCACCCATTCTGGATGGAACTAATTATGACTACTGGAAACCTCGTATGATTGCCTTCTTAAAATCTCTGGACAAAAAGGCTTAGAGAGCTGCTGACAAAGGATGGAACCATCCCACCATAACTGAGAAAGATGGGTCAATCAGTCTGAAGCCTGAGGAAGATTGGAGTAAAGAAGAAGATGAGTTAGCCCTGGGAAATTCCAAAGCTTTAAATGCCTTGTTCAATGGAATTGATAGAAACATTTTCAGACTAGTACATCAATATGAACTGGCCAAGAAAGCTTGGGACACTCTCAAAACTACTCATGAGGGCACTTCCAAAGTAAAAATGTCAAGGCTTCAGATGTTGACTACCAAGTTTGAGAATCTAAAAATGATGGAAGATGAAACCATTCATGAGTTTCACATGAACATCTTGGAGATTGCCAACACCTCAGGAGCACTGGGAGAAAAAATGGCAGAAGAAAAATTGGTGAGAAAGATTCTCAGATCCTTGCCCAAAAGATTTGCAATGAAGGTAACTGCCATAGAAGAAGCCCAGGACATCAGCAAGTTGAAAGTGGATGAACTTATTGGGTCTCTTAAGACTTATGAGATGGGGATCACTGAAAATGGTGACAAGAAGAACAAGAGCATAGCACTTGTATCCAACACTGATGTTGACAACAAGGAGGATGAAGAAGAAAATATTTCAGAAGCTATAGCCATGCTTGGAAGACAGTTCAACAAACTCATCAAAAGAATAGATCCAAAGTCAAGGTCTAATGTTCATAACATTCCCTCTGACATTGACAGTTCCAGCAGAAGACCAAGGTCAGAAGAGAAGGGAAACCAAGGCAGAGGAATTCAATGCCATGGTTGTGAAGGATATGGGCATATTCGAGCTGAATGTCCAACCTTTCTTAAGAAACAAAAGAAAGGAATGATTGTTACTTGGTCTGAATATTATTCAGAAAGTAATTCTGAAGAAGAATCTGCCAAACTAGTTACTGCTCTAACTGGTGTTTGTACCTCTGAAAGTGACACTAGTGATGAAGAGGTGACATTTGAAGAACTGGCTGATACTTACAAGAAATTGTGTATCAGAAGTACTGAAGTCTGTGTGCAGAATGAGAAACAATCAAAACTCATCATAAAGCTGGAGGCTGAGAAAAGGGCAAACCTTGAAACTATAAGTCATCTAGAAGGGGAAGTTCAATTGCTGAACTCACAACTGAATCAAATGACCAAATCTGTCAAGATGCTGACTAATGGAACAGACAAATTGGAAGAGATCCTTCAGGTTGGATAAAATGTGGGAAATAAATCTGGACTAGGATTTATGGAAGCAAAGAAATCTGGTACAGTCAAGAAGATCAGGCCTGATAAGCAAATGTCAAAACAGATGTCTCAACACAACTCTCAACATCAGGAACAGAGACATATGAAGAAAAGGTACCAAAGATGGAGATGTCATCATTGTGGGAGATATGGCCACATAAAATCTTTCTGCTTCAGATTGCATGGATACCCTAATCAGAACTCAGGTGTCAAACCTAAGTCTAAAAAGGTATCACATGCTCCTAAATGGAAGAAAAAGGCTACTTCCCTGATAGCCCACACTTCCCTGAGGGTCTCTGCAAAGGAAGACTGGTACTTTGACAGTGGGTGTTCCAGACACATGACTGGAATCAAGAACCTCCTCAATAATGTTAAACCTCACACCACCAGTTTTGTGACCTTTGGAGATGGTGCTAAAGGTGAAATCAAAGGAGTTGGTAATCTGGACTGCCCTGGAGTTCCAAGTCTGAATGAAGTACTGCTGGTAAAAGGGCTGACTGCTAATCTCATTAGTATCAGTCAATTGTGTGATCTAGGATTCAAGGTCAATTTCTCAAAATCTGAATGTCTTGTAATCAATGACAAACAAGAAATTATAATGAAAGGAGTCAGATCTAAAGACAACTGTTACTTGTGGGAGCCTGAGAACACTAATTTCTCCTCTGTGTGTTCCATTGCAAAAGAAGAAAAAGAGGTGAAACTGTGGCACCAAAAACTTGGCCATCTTCATCTAAGAGGTATGAAAAGGATTATCTCCATGGAGGCAGTCAGAGGGATTCCAAGACTGCAAATTGATGAAGAAAGAGTTTGTGGTGAATGTCAGGTTGGTAAGCAGACTAGGATGTCACATCCAAATTCAAGACATCTGACCACCTCTAAGGTTCTAGAACTTCTTCATATGGATCTGATGGGACCAATGCAAGTGGAGAGTCTTGGTGGAAAAAGATATGCCTATGTGGTTGTGGATGATTTTTCCAGATTCACCTGGATTAATTTCATTAGGGAAAAATCTGATGTATTTGAAGTTTTTAAAGAATTGTGCAAAAGAATTCAAAGAGAAAAGGAAGGGTGTATTGTCTGAATCAGAAGTGATCATGGCAAGGAATTTGAAAACAGCAAGTTTGATGATTTCTGTTCCTCAGAAGGAATTAGTCATGAATTTTCTTCTCCTATAACTCCTCAGCAAAATGGAGTTGTGGAAAGAAAAAACAGGACCATACAGGAATCTGCCAGAGCAATGTTACATGCCAAAAGACTTCCTATGTATTTTTGGGCTGAAGCTATGAATACAGCCTGCTATGTTCATAACAGGGTCACCTTGAGAAAGGGAACCTCATCCACCATATATGAACTATGGAAAGGAAGAAAACCAACTGTGAAGTACTTCCATGTGTTTGGCAGCAAATGCTATATTCTGGCAGATCGTGAACAAAGAAGAAAACTGGACCCTAAAAGTGATGAAGGCATATTTCTAGGATACTCCTCAAACAGCAGAGCTTATAGAGTATTCAATTCCAGAACCAAAGCCATGATGGAATCAATAAATGTTATAATTGATGATTATCATGAAGAAATAGATGTTCCTTGTACTGTTGAGACATTCTTTGAGACTTCAACCCAACAGAATGATCTACCCAACTCCACCACAACAGAATCTGAATCAAAGGAAGCTAGCAAGATCCCTTCCATCAGAATTCAGAAGGATCATCCAAAAGAGCTCATCATAGGAGATCCCAACAGTGGAGTCATTACAAGATCTAGAGAAATCATCTCAAACTCTTGTTTTGTGTCCAAAATGGAACCAAGAAATGTCAAGTAAGCTTTAACTGATGAATACTGGATTGGTGCAATGCAAGATGAACTGAACCAATTCAAGCAACATGAAGTTTGGGAACTGGTTCCTAGACCTGAAGGAACTAACATCATTGGCACAAAATGGATTTTCAAGAACAAATCAGATGCTGAAGGAGTTGTCACCAGGAATAAGGCAAGACTTGTTGCTCAAGGATACACTCAGGTTGAAGGGGTTGATTTTGATGAAACCTTTGCACCTGTAGCCAGGCTGGAATCAATCAGACTCCTATTGTCAATTGCTTGTCTTCTGAAGTTCAAGTTATTTCAGATGGATGTGAAAAGTGCCTTTCTAAATGGGTACTTGAATGAGGAAGCTTATGTGGAACAGCCTAAAGGCTTTGTGGATCCAAACCACCCTGATCATGTCTACAAATTGAGAAAAGCTCTTTATGGCCTGAAACAAGCTCCTAGAGCATGGTATGACAGGTTAACAAAGTTTCTCTCAGACAAAGGATACAGAAAAGGAGGCTTGGACAAAACTCTCTTTGTTAAAACTGAAGGAGGGAATGATGGTTGCCCAAATATATGTTGATGACATAGTGTTTGGAGGAATGTCAGAACCTATGGTTAAACATTTTGCTGACCAGATGCAGGCTGAATTTGAAATGAGTCTCATGGGAGAACTAACTTATTTTCTTGGACTATAAGTCTCACAGATGGAGGACTCAATCTTCCTATCTCAAAGCAAGTATGTTAAGAACATTGTAAAGAAGTTTGGTATGGAGAATGCCAGTCAGAAAAGGACTCCTGCTCCTACTCATTTAAAGCTTTCCAAAGACTCAAGTGGGGTTAAGGTGGATCAAAGTCTGTACAGAAGCATGATAGGAAGCTTGTTGTACTTAACAGCCAGCAGACCTGATATTGCTTTTGCAGTTGGAGTCTGTGCAAGATACCAAGCTGATCCTAAAGTCAGTCATATCAATCAAGTGAAGAGAATTTTGAAGTATGTGAGTGGAACTTACAACTATGGGTTGATGTATTCTCATGGCTGTGAACCAGCTCTGACTGGCTACTGTGATGTTGATTGGGCTGGTAGTGCTGATGATAGAAAAAGCACCTCTGGAGGATGTTTCTTCTTGGGAAATAATCTGGTTTCCTGGTTCAGCAAGAAACAGAATTGTGTGTCTCTTTCTACTGCTGAAGCTGAATACATTGCAGCTGGTAGTAGCTGTTATCAAATGATCTGGATGAAACAGATGCTTACTGCGTATAATGTCACACAAGATGTTATGACATTGTACTGTGACAATCTGAGTACAATCAACATTTCCAAGAATCCCATTCAGCATAGTAGGACCAAACATATTGACATAAGACATCACTTTATCAGAGACCTTGTAGAAGAGAAGACAATCAAATTGGAACATGTTGCCACTGAGCTACAGCTGGCTGACATTTTTACCAAGGCTCTTGATGCAAATCAATTTGAAAACTTGAGGGGTAAGTTGGGTATTTTCCAACATGAGGAATTGTAGCAATTAATTTTGCTTAAAACAAGGGTTAAAGGAGTTATGCTTGTTCTGATTGGGTTAAAATTATATTTTCCCATTTCCTTCAATTCTTTTAAGAAGTTGAATAGACACTCCTTTTCTTCCTTCCCCTCTCGTCTCCTCATCAAAACCCAGTCTCTCAATCAGAATTTTCTCTTCAGTTGCTGTTGGTCCTCTAAGATTGTCAAAATGCCTCAAACACCATCATCATCCAATACGACGATTTCAACCTCTTCCTCTGATCAAGATTCTAGGACAATCTCTTCTTGTCAGGACTCTGAAGTCCTGGAGATCTCTTCTCTTAGAAAAGTGGAATCTAACCCCACCAAGGTCAAAGAGCTGAGAACAAGACATGCAGGAAGGTCCCAAGCTTCTGCCTCTGGTAATTCATCTCATCCTTCTTCTTCAGTTCCCCCTGAAATTGCAAATAGGGAAGGGTCAGCCTATGTTCGTCAAGCAATAGCTAAAATTGTTTCAAGAATTCTGAACGAGAACCACTTAGTTCCTGGCATTTCTGTTCCTTTAAATCAAGAAAGTTCAAATGCTGAAACAAGTCCAGATGTCTCTGAGGATGTTGAGACATCAGACAAAAAGAAGAATGCTGACATTGCTCTCAAGAAAAGGAAGAAGCCCGAATCCTCTGAGTCTGATGACAGTGCTTAAAGGTTGGTGGAGTTGCTGTTTGGTGGAGTTGATGCTGGTAGAGTTTGGAAGTGTGTTCAGTTTTTTTTTGTTGCTGCTCTTATTACTTTGTCTGGATGACTGTATAATTTTTATGAACATGTATCTTTGGCCCATTTGTTGCTAAAGAGGGGGAGATATATTTTGGTACTTTATTTGACATTCCATTTTTCTGCAGTCATTTTTTCTGCTGCTATCTATCTCTGATTGCTTAGGGGCTTTAGCCAAAAATCTGCCAAAGGGGGAGTTTGTAGTTGTTTAGGTATTGGCATGCATTTTTGGCAAAACCAGGTGTATGAATGTCATGACTGATGTCATAACATTCTAGTTTATTAGGTACAGATTTATTAGGTACATTTGTAGAAAAATATTGTCATACAGGTACTGATGTTTATGAGTGTGTATCTGAGCATTTTGCAAAATGATCACATTTACCAAAATCAGTAAACAGGAATTCAGATGTCATAACAAATGTTAAGACATCCTGTTCTGAACTAACAGGTTTGCAGTTTGGTTAATTCTGAGTTTTTTCAGGAAAATGACTCAATCTTTCCAGAACATAATCCTGCGTTTTATTTGGGTTAACCTAGCTCAACCCTAACCTGGTTGATAAAGTCTTGTGACCTAGTCTTAAGGTCAAACGGAATTAACCCTAGCTTTTTGGGGAAACCCTAACTGAAGATGCAGCTGCTATATATTCAACAGAGCTGCTGTTTTGAAAGCAACCCCTTTTTGACAGAAGATCATTTATAAGCTGTATAGTTTTAACTATTGTAATCCAAGCAATTATCATTGTGATAAGTGACTTGGAATAGGTTTTTAATTGTAAGGGTTGTGTAGCACTCAAAGCTTTGAAGCAAGAGTGTTTGTATGTCTCTTGACTAAAGCTGTGAAGCAAAGTCAAGTTAGGTTTGTGTATCACTCAAAGCTGTGAAGCAAGAGTGTTTGTGTTGCTTGATTAAAAAGCTGTGAAGAATAATCAAGTGTATGTTTTGAAGAGTGTCTACAACAATTCATTAGTTAAATTGTTTTATGTATCACTGCTGTGATTGAGGGGGAGTGAGTAGGAACTCAGGTTTAAGTTGTACTTAGATTGAAGTTGCATTGGGTAGATCTTAAGTGAAGGTGATAAACTGGTTGGTTTATTCCTGAATTAACATCTCTTATAGTGGACTTCCTCCCTGGCTTGGTAGCCCCCAGAGTAGGTATTGTTGCACACTGAACTGGGTAAACAATTGACTGTGTTCTTTACTGTTTTTGTATTTACTGTCTTATAGAAAGTCAGATACGGTGTCATAACATTGAACGTGACATTGAGTATCTGCAGCCAGAATTTCAGTGAGAAATAAACCACCTTGCTAGGAGAGGAGTACAACACATGAGAACACCTATTTTCCTCATTGTTCGTGTGTAAAATGAGTGGAGGATGTCCCCAAGCAATGTAGGCATGGGATTCCTGGATATGAAAATCTTGACAGCATTCACATTTATAAGTTGATCAGGATTTGGGAACAAAACCAACCCATAGATAAGGAGTGCCACAATCTCTTCAAAGGCTTGTAGATCAAGAGAATTCCAGCATTCTTGGGCCTTCTCAAACAAAAACTTTGCCAAGAATCCTTTGACGCCACTTCTGGTTTCCCATTTCCCCTTGATGTCAGATGGTTGTAAGTGTAATGCTTGAGCAACATCTTCAGGTTTTAGCTCTTTTTCCGTACCGTTGTAGGGTAGTTGATTAAGAATAGGAATTCTCAGGAGTTGAGAAAATTCCTCCAAAGTAGGCACCAATTGGTAATCAGGGAATGTGAAACAGTGGTGAAGGGGGTCAAAGAACTGGAACAGCACTTTCACCATGTCTTCTTCAATGCTGGCGTTGACTAGGTTGAGAAGTCTACCATGTCTTTCACTGGAGAGAGAATTTTCTGGAATTCTGGACGTAAGCTCCTTGAGTTGAGGAGGGATTCTCACAAGGTTGATTTGAATTGTTTTCCTGCGAAGAGTTTCCATGACCTACAAAACAAGAACAAAGATGAAGATCCAAACCCTTGAAACGGTTAGTGGATGCATATGATGCTTTATGATGTTCATGATGTATGCACAAACACATGTACAAGCAAGTCACACAAAACCCTAGTTTCAGGCTTGCATGAACTTTCATAGGTAAGTACCCTCTTGAGTTTAGTTGGCTTAAAAACCTGTCCTATAAATAGTAATCGGGTTCTAAGGAGCTCAATATCATTGGATTGTTTTCTATGTTCATTGTTTTGGTTTAGCCACTTAACTAGCGACCAAAATATTCCAAGAAAACAACCCTCAATGAGTGTAGTATCGAGTATCTACCAACTTCGGACTGCACCAAAGCTGGTCATCTCACTACCCCTAATAAAAGGCCAAGATGGTCAAGTAAGGTTCTAGTTCATTAGTGTTTAATGACATCACTCAGCGGCCCCGTATTCTCTTTAATTGACTCAAAGGCTTCCGGTACTCACAAATATGTCACACTAATATAGCTATTGCTTCAACCGTGTCGGTATACCCCGCACAGTTTCCACAACGTATTACTATCCATGAATGTTTCCCAAATCCGGGTGGAGGATTTCAAGCCCAAACAAGAGAACCAAAATGTAAAGCAATCAAAACAATTAATCATGCAAAGGGTGATCTAAGACCTAAGGTTACTCCACTTTTAAAGTTTTCCCCAGAAGAGTTGCCAGTTTTGTGATACAGTGGGAGAACTGACTTGAGGTTTTGCGTTTTGTGTTCGCAAATGTTCGGTTTAGCAAGAGTCGCCACCGACTTTTTATTTTATCCTAAGGAAAGGTCAAAAAGCACAGGAAAGACCTTTGAGATGTTTTCGTGGGTTCGGGGAGTAGATTATAGAAAGGGAAGGTATTAGCACCCTTTCTATCCATGGTTGTCCATGGGCTCTTAGTTACTTGTTTAGATCACTTGCTTTAGATCACTTGCTTTTGTTTGAATGTGCTTGTGGTGTGTGTTTTGAAAAAAAATGGCAAGGATGTTTTGCAAGCCTTTGATCAAGTAACTAAGAGCTATCTACCCTATTTTACTCAAAGATCTTTCTTATGCTTTTTAACCCTTTTAACAGTGTTGTTTCACCATTTTATTTGGTGAACAACCTTGTGTTAGGATGTTAACGGGACAGGCGCGGGTCATCGTATAGACCATGAAAGCAATAGTGTCAAGTATCTTTGGAAATTTTCTTGAGGGACTTGACCATTTTGTTTAGGCAACTCCGATAGCGTCATCGAGGGACTATGATCATTTTGATTGTTCTTGTTTTTCCAAAGTACTTGACATGCAACCATGGCCCATTATTGAAGGCAACAAGTGGATGAAACCCTAGGGGTGCAAGTGTGCAAAGTGTGTGTTTTACATGCATTTTTGTTTGATTTTTTTATGTTGTCTACTTGTTGGTTTTATCTTACCATTCACACCTAATTACTAGCATTTGTACAAAAGTAATAAAAATTGCAAAAAATAAATCCTACACTATTACAACCATATTGAAGTGCATAGAAATATAAAGGCAAAAAAAATAAGATAAAAATAAATAAAAAGTGTGTCTTTCGACCCAGGCAGTAGCATCCTTCGATTGGTATGCTGCTGGCCTCCTTCGATTGGGGCTAGCACCAACAAAGTCACGTCTTTCGATTGGGCCTTGGTAGGGGCGAAGTCACGTCTTTCGATTGGGCCTTAACAGGGGCGAAGTCACGTCTTTCGATTGGGCCTTGATAGGGGCAAAGTCCTATCCTTCGATTGGGCAAAGGCAGCAGCAAGTTGCATCTTTCGATTGGGACAACATGCTGTGTCTTTCGATTGGGCCTTGGCAGGGGCAAAGTCCTGTCCTTCGATTGGGCATTGGCAGCAGCAAGTTGCATCTTTCGATTGGGACAGCATGATGTGTCTTTCGATTGGGACAACCTGTTGTGTCTTTCCGCCTCTTTCGACTGGGCCTGCAAGTCAGGGTATTCGAAACAAGTGTGTGTGTGTGTGTTGAACATGTCTGTATCGAAGCATGTGTATATGTGCTGAACATGTCTGTATCGAAATATGGAAACATAAAGGTCATGGATTTCGTCTGAGGTCTGGAAACAAAAAGGTTCTGGCTTTTCCACAGGCTCCTGGCTGACTCCTTGCAAGCATGTTAGACCTTCAAATTGTGATTCGAAAGGCTTGTGCAGATAGCCAATCGAAGGGTATAATAACCTGTCTCAACTTCTAAAAATGCAACATCCAAACATAACTACAGTCCAGGGGTTAACAAAAAAACAAAACAATGGGTCTCAAAGTCCAAAGTATAACTAATTAAGGTTGAGTTTTCAGCATAAGAGCAGTCAGAATCTAATGCTAAAACATGGTCTAGAAATATCTACATTTTTCTTTATTGGCATGTGCACATGATGTTTAAATGAAAGAGTTCCAAGTTCAGAGAGAACTTACCTCTTAAAGTGTTTAATCGAAAGAGTTGTAGGTGGCTTCTTTGATGGTGGAGGGGGGCTTCGTTGGGATTTTCCTGAAGCTGGTTCTGCTACTGCTTGGTTTGGACAGTCACGCTGAGACTTTTTTATGAAAAAGATCTTAAGAGTTTTTGCAGGTTTGAGAACGTTTGAGAGTTTGAGAAAATGGGAGAGTTTTAGGGATTGTGTTAACAGAAAAATCACTGTCTTAGAACGTTGGAGGGTTTGAGTGTTTGTTGGGAGGTATGGAACTTTTCACACACCTTCTTTTGAGGTCTGGAATTTGTTTACAAAGTTTTTTGCTTGTCTTCAACGAAAAAATATCTCTCTCCCGTTTTGCAAACTTCTTCTTTTATGAAGCCAAGATGTGCCTGTCTTTTGAATAGGCCTGTACCAACTATCTTGTATGCTGCACACCAATCTCTAGGCCCCTCCCCCAATTTGTGTACTTAATCTACTGTATGAGATATGGACCAATGCTCAAGGGATTTAGTTTTGACATAAAGCACATTTGGCAAAAGTGGAAATGTCACTTTTTCTACTTAGGGATTAATCTTGTATGTAATGACCCAATGGCTAAAATAAAACCTTAGTTCAATGGTTAAGCATTAAATTAAGGAGTGTGAGTTGGTTTTGAGGCCTGCAAGCTAGCAACCAATCTGCTGATTTTTAAAAACGCAAGTTTGTATGAACATGCCTTGGTCATGAACAAAAGTGAGTTTTTTGCCAACTTTGAAAATTCGAATCTCTCTAACCACAAGGGTGTTTGAGGAGTTCTTGGACAATTTGGAAATCTTGGAACATGTACTACAATCCATCTTTGTAATGCAACTTGAAACTCCATGTGGAACCATGTGAAAAGTGGCCAAGAAGATGGGTCAAAATCCTGCCCGGATTAGGATAAATTTTTCCTGAATTAAAAGTTTTAAGTACCCTTGTTCCAAAAATCATAACTTGAGATACAAGCTTCTTCTGATGAAACTTTGCGAATCAAAGTTGTAGACTTTGTGATGGACTACGACTTTCATGTTGCAAGTTTTGTTTGAATCCATTTGCATCTTGGTGAAAAAATGGGACAAAGTTGGGAAAAAATAAGAAAATTTCATAACTTAGAAAAATTCGAAGTTATGAAATTTTTTCATTTTTAACCCTAATTTGCATTTTTAGGTTTCTTGATGAACAAGCTTCATAATTTGACATGTCTTGATGAAAGATGGCCCTTGGCACTTGATTTTGACCAAAAAGTCAAAGTTTGACTTTTCAGTATACAGTCAAATTTTAATCAGTTGACTGAAAAAATCATCTGTCAATCCTATGCATCTGAGGTCTTCTGAACTTGTTGAATGGGTCAAGACAAAGTTATTGGGTCCTTGAGTCCATATGTGAGCTTGGTTTACCATTGGTTAGGTCAAACATTCAAAAATTTGCCTTTGTGCAGTCAAAGCCCTGATTTAGGTTAACAGTGCAAGGAGGGGTCTTGAGCAGAGCAAACCCTAGCTTGATCTTGAATTCCAAAAGTTTTGTGATGAGAAAGTGTTGATGAAATGAGAGGTAAAATTTTGGGGTACAACAGTATCAAGCATTGTATTAGGTCAAATATTGGGCTTTGAATCCTTGTGAATTGATGAATTAAGATTTGATATGATCCTCCATGAAAACCTTTCCAATTTAATCAAAAATAAAATATTTTGTGCATAATAAGGCTTGATACGAGTTTGATCTTGTCCATAATGATATTAAAGACATGTATCAATCAAAAAGATTCCAATTGATTAAGATTTGGATTTTATTTGGATTTAAATTGATTAAAAATAAATTAATTCAATAAAAATCAAATAAAATGGAAAAATTAATAATTGGACACAAAACTGAAGATAGGACACGTGTGTAGTGTGACAATATCAAATCAAGTGGAAAAAAAGTGGGCCCATTTGACAAAATTTGAAGTTTTGGGGATAGTTGACTTTTGGCAATTTTGGAAAAATTCTTAACTTCAACAATGCATAACTCCTTCAATTTTGAACTTTTGGAGGTGTTCTTGGACCTTTTAGAAACCTTGAGATGTTATCTAACCAACCCTTTTTGTCTCATCTCATTTTGATATTCCATGCTCAAGTTATAAGCTTTGGAAAAGAAGGTGTTTTTGTTGACTTTTAAAAATGACCTATAATGTCCAAATTTGTAACTTTTTGTGAGTGCATTTCTTGATCTTGGAGTGTGAAGATGGATTGTAGAAAATTGCATTCTTTATCAAAATGAGATTTGGATGGGTCATTTATCATAAAGTATGAGAAAGGTATGCTTGGTCAAAGTTGAGTTGACTTTTCCTACAAAACCCTAATTTAGCAACTTTTGAATCTTGATGAATCTTGAGAAATCCTTGATGAATCATGATAAACCCTTGATCAAATGATGAACTATCCTTCAAAATGAGAATGTTGACAAAAAACTTGAGGTTTGACTATTTGTAGGTCACAGTTGACTTTTGCCCTAGCACAGTTGATTTTTGGGCCCTTTGAGCAATTGACTGACCAAACTTCCTCTGCAAGGCTTGAAATTTGACACGGATGAACTTGAGAACATATTAGGACATTTTGGGAGCACTTAAGGTTATTTGTATGTAAGGACCTTTATGCAACACAAAACCCTAATTTGAGATTGACTGCCTTAGGAGATGATTTGACTGTCCAACTCTTGAGCAATCTTGAGCAACTTGGAGATTATTCTTGTCATGTCTTGAGAAGTATGAGAGGGCAAATTTTGGCGTACAACAGTTTCCCCTGTTCAATCTTCTAAAACCTGAGGATATAGATTGGCTTTTGGGCCTTTCGTGATCCGAAGGTGGAAGATGATTGAACACTATAGTGCCCAGAAATTTGCACTCGCATGGTGTAGTATCAGCATTGTGATGACGGGAATGGGCTTATAGATGCCATTTGGAGATTGTTGGTAGGTGGTCTTAACTTCAACTGGAATACGAATCAGGGAGTCTTGTCGGCGATCTGACTGAACCAGGGGAGGTTTTGTCTCTATGGACTGAATTGGCGTCAGAAAAATCTTTAGGAATCAATTTAACTGGTTTTGTCTCCATTGACTGAATTGGCCTCAGAAAAATCTTTAGGAATCGATTTAACATATTTTGTCTCCATTAACTGAATTGGCCTCAGAAAAATCTTTAGGAATCGATTTAACTGATTTTGTCTCCATTGACTGAATTTGTCTCCTTTGATAGTATTTGTCTCCTTTGACGGGATTTGTCTCCTTTTACTGGATTTGTCTCCTTTGACTGGATTTGTCTCCTTTGACTGTATTAGCATCAGAAAAATCTTTAGGAATCGATTTATCTGGATTTGTCTCCTTTGACTGCATTAGCATCAGAAAAATTTTTAGGAATTGATTTAACTGGTTTTGTCTCCATTGACTGAATTTGCATCAGAAAAATCTTTAGGAATCGATTTAACTGATTTTGTATCCATTGACTGAATTGGCCTCAGAAAAATCTTTAGGAATCGATTTAACTGATTTTGTCTCCATTGACTGAATTGGCCTCAGAAAAATCTTTAGGAATCGATTTAACTGATTTTGTCTCCATTGACTGAATTGGCCTCAGAAAAATCTTTAGGAATCGATTTAACTGATTTTGTCTCCATTGACTGAATTTGTCTCCTTTGACTGTATTTGTCTCCTTTGACTGTATTTGTCTCCTTTGACTGGATTTGTCTCCTTTGACTGGATTTGTCTCCTTTGATTGTATTAGCATCAGAAAAATCTTTAGGAATCGATTTATCTGGATTTGTCTCCTTTGACTGCATTAGCATCAGAAAAATCTTTAGGAATTAATTTAACTGGTTTTGTCTCCATTGATTGAATTTGCATCAGAAAAATATTTAGGAATCGATTTAACTGATTTTGTCTCCATTGACATAGCTGAGAACTTTAACTGCATCTTTCCTGAAAGGTAAAGGTCAGTCATATGTAATGCATGAGATGGATCAAGCAATGATGTTATCAACATAAATGAGATTGTATGGTATGATGCGTATATGCATGTATTATGATGTATGGAAATGTGATGTTTTAGCTGGGGAAAATAAATCCCGGATAGCTGCTGGAGAATAGAGTTGGATTCCTCGTTTCCGCTGGGGATGATGAACGAAGGTGATAAACTTGCAGGAGAGGATGACTTCGTTGGGGAATAAACTGATTGGGAGATTACTCCGAGGGGAATTACTCTGTGGGGAAGAGATGTTCTACTGAGAATGTCACTGATAAACTCTACTGGGGATTCCGCTGATAAGCTCCGCTGGGGATTTCAACAATAAACTCCGTTGGGGATGGATTACCGTTGCCAGTGACATTAAATCTATTGAGGATTGAATTCCTGCTTGTGAAAGGAAAGAACTTCGCTGGGGACGATCTTTCAGTTACAAACTGCTGGGGATAACCCTGTTAGACTCTTGTGGGGATAATCCTTCTGAATTTGGCTGGGGAGATTTATTTTGTATTCCGCTAGGGAATATTCATTTTTGTACTCCGTTGGGGGTAAATTTCCAGAGTCTACTGGGGATGATGCTTCAACTCCGTTGGGGAAGCTTTTTCAGACCGTGCTGGGAAAACATTGACTCCACAGGGGGTATCTTGTATTCTGCCGGAGAACATTCTTATACTTTGTTGGGGAGTATTGAGACAGCCGGGGATACTCTTATACTTGCTGAGGAATATTCTTACATTCCGCTGGGGAATATTAAGACCCTTTTGGTGCTGATGGTAGACCAACTCTGCTTGGGGAGAGCATTGCTGATTCGTTCACGGTTGCAAGTCTCAGCTGGGAGATCTATCCTTACGGTCTTACTCTGCGGGGAGTGAAGGTATCTTAGTCATATTCTTTAGCTGAATATACCTTGGTACCTGGTGGGCAGAGCAACTACACAGCTTTGGACAATTCTTATTGCCCCTGTTTCTGATGTTACCAGTAATTCGTCTTTCGTTTCGTATGTAACTATTTATGATCAGCAATTAATGTCAAATGCATATATCAAAAATGAACATTGGACGTTCTTTGCAAAACAAAACAGATAAAGAGAAAACAGTTTGAAATTTTTCTGAAAACGATTTGTATTGATTTTGAAGTTTGGACTGTAAATAGACGTTTTGATACAAGAGGCTGACGTCCTAGTAAGAGAACACCGCCGAATAATAGAATTTACAAAATTTGTGAAAAGAAAACAAAACAGCTATGTGAATAATCCCACTGGGTTCCAACTCTGCTATTGTCTTTATGTCCTCGAGCATCTCATCACTTTGCTACTGGTTGAAGATGAATCAGATTGATTAGTGTCATCTGAGTTTGATAGTTGATACTGAAGTCTAGATGCAATGGTGATCCAATGAGACATAGTGTTACGCTTTGATCCCTAATTTTTGCCTGGACTGCCCTTTCGGGTTTTCAGTCCATCGGGATACCCATTTTTGCCCAAGCCACCTTTTCAGGTTTTCGACTTGCCGAGTGTACATATTTTTTTCATTTTCATCCCTTATTTTTGCCCGAACCCTTTTGGTTCGCCGGGAAGCCCTTATTTTTTCCTAGGCCAGTCAACCTAGCGGGTCTTTGATTACGCGTAGTATCTTTTCACTATGTCTGCATTAACAGGGTGAGGGAGGTCGTCACCATCCATGGTGGTTAGAATCATAGCTCCTCCTGAGAAAATGTTCTTAACCATAAATGGCCCTTCATAGGTAGGGGTCCATTTGCCCCTGGGATCACCTTGCGGTAAGATAATGTGCTTGATTACCAGGTCCCCAACTTGATACTCTTGTCGTCTGACTTTCTTGTTAAATGCCTTGATCATCCATTTTTGATACGTCTGACCATGACAAATAGCAGTAAGTCTCTTTTCGGCGATTAGGTTTAGTTGATCAAGTCGGGTCTAAATCCAGTCATCTTCACTCAAACATGCATCCTTCATGATTCGAAAAGAGGGTATTTGAACTTCAATGGGCAAGACTGCCTCCATACCATATACCAAGGAATAGGGTGTTGCCCCTGTTGACGTTCGTGCTGAGGTACGGTACCCATGAAGAGCAAATGGTAACATCTCGTGCCAATCTTTGTATGTCACCGTCATCTTCTGCACAATCTTCTTAATGTTCTTATTAGCCACTTCTACAGCCCCATTCATCTTCGGCCGATAGGGAGAATAGTTGTGATGCTGTATCTTGAATTGCTCGTAGAGCTCGGTGATCATTTTGTTGTTAAGATTGGTACCATTGTTCGTAATGATCCTTTCTGGTACACCGTATTAACAGATCAGATTATGCCGAATAAACCGTGCCACAACGTTCTTGGTCACAGTAGCAAAGGAAGCTGCTTCAACCCACTTCGTAAAGTAATCAATTGATACCAGGATGAAACGATGCTCGTTGGATGCCGTAGGTCTGATCTCGCCGATCATATCAATGCCCCACATTGAAAAAGTCCAAGGTGCCGTCAAGACGTTCAGAGGAATTGGAGTTATGTGCACCTTATCAGCATAGACTTGGCACTTGTGACATGTCCGAGAATGATGATAACAGTCGGCTTCCATTGTGGACCAATAATATCCTGCCCGAAGGATTTTCTTTTCCATGGTGTGTCCACTGGAGTAAGTTCCGAAAGTACCTTCATGTAACTCTGCCATAAACCTCTCGGCTTCGCTCTTATCCACACAACGTAGTAAGGTTGAATCATGGTTACGCTTGTACAGAATGCCATTGCTAATGAAGATCTTCGCCGCAAACCTCCTCAGAAACTTCTTGTCATTAACAGATGCACCCTCGGGGTATTCCTGAGCCTCAAGATACCTCTTTACCTCATGGAACTAGGGGTTATCTGCTACCTCTTCAGTCTCAATATCACAGCAATGTGCAGGTTCATCTAGTTTTTCAATGATGATCCGGGGAGCTTCGTTGTCCCAATTGACTTTGAATATAGAAGACATTGTAGCCAGCGCGTCCGCCAGCTAATTCTCCTCTCTAGGGAAGTGTTCAAAGGTTATCTCCTTGAAATGGGGAAGCAACGTCAACACATACTCCTTGTAAGGAATAAGATTTGGGTGTTTCGTATCCCACTAGCCTTTGATCTGACTGATCACGAGAGTGGAATCTCCGAAGACACTCAGAAACTTAATCCTTAGGTCAATTGCTGCTCGAAGACCCATGATGCATGCTTCATACTCTGCCATGTTGTTGGTGCAGTTGAAACATAGTCGGGCGGTAAATGGAGTATGAGAGCCTTTAGGAGATATGATCACGGCGCCAATGCCATTACCCAAAGCGTTCGAAGCTCCATCGAAGTACATAGACCATCGGGATCCTTCCTCAGGTCCTTCATCTGGTCCAGGTGTCTCACAATCAGTTACCAACATGATATTCTCGTCCGAAAATTCAAAGTTCATATACTGGTAATCATCCACTGCCTGATGGGACAAATGGTCTGCCAACATACTTCCCTTAATTTCCTTTTGAGTCGTATATTAGATGTCATACTCAGTCAAGATCATCTGCCATCTTGCTATTCTTCCGGACAAGGCGGGCTTCTCGAAGATATACTTGATTGGATCCATCTTTGATATCAACAGAGTAGTGTGAGTCAACATATACTATCTCAGCCGGCGAGCAGCCCATGCCAAAGCGCAGCAAGTTTTCTCGAGCAGTGAGTATCGGGTCTCACAGTCGGTAAACTTTTTACTAAGGTAGTAAATAGCATGCTCTTTTCGGCCATACTCGTCGTGTTGACCCAGCACACACCTCATTGAGTTGTCGAGTACTATCAAGTATAAGATCAAGGGTATCCCTTCAATTGGTGGCAACAGAATAGGTGGCTCTTGGAGATACTCTTTGATTCTTTCGAAAGCGGCTTGGCATTCATCGTTCCAACGTACTACTTGATCTTTCTTCAGTAGCTTGAAGATTGGCTCACAAGTAGCAGTTAGGTGCGAGATGAATCGGGCGATGTAATTCAGTCGTCCCAGAAAGCCTCTGACTTCTTTCTCTGTTCTGGGAGCTGGCATCTCCTATATGGCTTTCACCTTTGCAGGATCCACTTGAATACCTTTGTCGCTCACGATGAAACCTAGTAGCTTACCAGATATCACTCCGAAGGTGCACTTGTTCGGGTTTAACCTCAGCTTGTACAACTTCAACCTGTCAAACAACTTCTGAAGATGGTCAAGGTGTTCCTCCTTAGTTTGGGACCTTGCAATCATATCATCGATGTATACTTCAATCTCATGATGGATCATGTCATGAAATAAAGCAACCATGGCACGCTGATACGTTTCCCCAGCGTTCTTCAGTCCAAAAGGCATGACCTTGTAGCAAAAGGTGCCCCACCGAGTAACAAAGGTTGTCTTCTCCATGTCTTCGGGAGCCATTTTTATCTGATTATAACCGGAGAAACCATCGATAAAGGAGAATACCTTGTGCTGAGCAGTGTTGTCAACCAGAACGTCGATATGAGGTAGAGGGAAGTCATCCTTGGGGCTTGCCCTGTTCAAATCCCTGTAATCAACACACATTCGGACCTTACCGTCCTTCTTCGGCACAGGAACCACGTTGGCCACCCACTGAGGGTAAGAAGTAACTGCTAGAAAACCGGCGTCAAACTGTTTCATAACCTCAGCCTTGATTTTCTCAGACATCTCTGGGCGCATTCGGCGAACCTTCTATTTTACTGGAGGACAGTCTTCCTTGGTAGGCAGGCGATGAACCACAATATCAGTATCCAACCCAGGCATGTCTTCGTAAGACCAGGCAAAGATCTCAACATAGTCATGCAGCATCTGAATCAACCGTTGTTTCACACTAGCTTCCAGGTTCGCACCGATCTTGACTTCTTTCTTATCTGTCTCAGTACCCAGATTCACTGATTATATCGGCTCTTTATGTGGCTGAATAACCCTCTCTTCCTGGAGTAACAGTCTTGCAAGTTCACCAGGCACTTCGCAATCATCTTCACCTTCATCTTCGGCTAAGTTGATCGGATTTTCGAAGTCATAACTGGCAGTAGCAGAGTCGTTACCAGTGAGATCCAGAGTGGATGTGGACCTGTATACGTGAGTGTGTGTAAAATAGTTGTTTTGCAATATATAATAAAAGAAAAACAAAGAGCGCAAGATTTGAAATGCAAGAAACGTCCAATGCTTTTATTAATGATATATGAAAATGACACACATAAAGCCCTCACAAATGAAGCCACATTGCCCCGGGTAAGACACCAGGCCATAAAGTTTAAAACATTGTTTGTTACAAATTCAAAACAAAAAGTTTCATTATTGGGTGATAACAGAAATGGGCATAGAATCCTTCGCTGTCCAGTTGCTTAATCCACCATCGGTAGTAGGATAGATCCAACTGTTAATGTCAAACTCTTCATCATTGTCATCCCTGATAGCATTCACCCCTGCATCTTGTTTAGGCTTCTCTGGTGCTCTGAATTCGATCTCTTTCGCATCGATCAAGTCTTGTACCTTGCTTCTCAAATTCCAACAATCATCTGTATCATGCCCCGGGCTATCAGAGTGATAAGCACAACGGGCATTAAGGTTATACTTCGGTGATGTTGTATTTGGATTCTTTGGGGCTTCCTTTAGAATCAACAGATTAGTTTTCAGCAATTGTGGCAGAATCTGGGATAAGGTCATGTTGAGAAGGGTGAATTGCCTTCGAGGCCTCTCGTCCTTTTTTTTATTGTTGTACTAAGGAGCATCGGCAGGTTTTGAAATGACAACCGCATTAACAGCTTGGCGGTGTTCAGGTATGTTCTGTCTTCTCGCACTGTAGAGAGCATTGGACTCTTTCTTAAAGGGCTTCTTCTCGGTGCTTGATGAGGCACCCTTCTGTATCTTACCAGCCTTAATACCAGCCTCGATCCTCTCACCGGTCAAAATAAGCTTTGTAAAACCAGACGAAGAGCTTCCAATCAAGTGGTTGAAAAATGGACCAGACAGGGTCCCCAGAAACATGTCAACTAGCTCCCGATCAGCCAAGGGTGGTTGTACTCTTCTGGCGAGGTCCCTCCACTTATGAGCATAATCTTTGAATCCTTCACTTGTTCCCATTGACATACCCTGGAGTTGGGTACGCGTAGGAGCAAGGTCGGAGTTGTACTGATACTGTCTATAGAATGCAGTAGCCAAATCTTCCCAACTGCGGATACTGGCTCCGTCCAACTGATAGAACCACTCAAGCTGAGTCCCTGAGAGACTGTATTGAAAGAAATGGATTCATAGGTTCTTATCAGCGGTGTACGGCTGAATCTTCCTCACATATGACCAGAGGTGCAGCTTCGGACAAGAAACTCCGTCATACTTAGCAAAGGCTGGTGCCTTGAACTTGTGGGGAATCACTACCCCAGATGATAGACCTAGATCACCAAAGTCTAGACCATGCACTTTCTGAACTTCCATAGCACTCAACCAGTATTCCAGTTGCTTGTATCTATCCTCGGCAGGACGATATTGTTCTTCATCGTAGTCCGTCTCATTGTCGGAGACCACAGGGCTAGGAGCCCTCCTTTCCTCTTGACTACCTTTCCCTCCAGATGAGGTGGTCAGATCAACTTCATTCTGTAGCCTGTTTCCAAACCTGTGCCCTGTGTTAAACAGGATTGTCCTCTTCTTCTTCTTCTCTTTCAGAATCAAGGTCTTCAGGTCTTGCTGACCCTTAGCTAGATTCATGAACAGCTCTTGAAATTGGGCATTCTGGTCCTGGAGGGCCTTGATAGCTTGCTCAGTTGAAGGTTTAGCAGACATGATCAATGCTAAAATAAACAGTAAAGAAGATAAGAGCCCTGTAATGGGTACCTGTTCATGAAGTGCATGGGATGAAATGTGTATGATTATGATTTCAAATACAAACAGGAGATTCAAATTTGTAAACAAGAAAGGAAACACACTTTATTAGATTTAAACTTTGAAATTCCGAATTGTTCAACAAATTGCCCTTAAGGCGTTACATGAAAGGAAATACTGAAAAGTAAATAAAAACTGGAAAGGAAATCATCAAAGGTCAATCAACACTCCCATGGTCTCTTCTTATCAGTGCGGACATACTCGTTGAGAATCCGCTCGTTCTCCAACTGCCTAGTCAACCTCTAGATCTTCTGTTCTTGCTCATTGAACTTCTCTCGGTAAGAATCTCGTTCTTCCCTCAGTTGCATCCAAGACCTTTTTAGTGCCCCAATGTCAGTGGGCATATAAGGATGGAGGATGGTTGGAAGAACCCCTTCTTCATTAGCAACTTCAACAATAATAGGCCGGACAGCTTCATATGGCATACCCAGCTTCTGGGCACGGATACGGACCCATCTGAGATATGGCTCCATTGGAAGAGAAGTCTTTGGACCCAACTCATGTGGATCAGATCTGTGAACTCTATCCCAGGCCTTTATGAATCTGCGACGTTGATCATCGTTATCCCCTTGAAAATCAAAGATGATACTAGGCATTAACATCTCATAAGGTCCTTCTCTTCTGGCACGCCCAAACTGACGTAGAGCTAAGCACGGATTATAAGAAATTCCTCCATGGGTTCCTAACAGTGGAACATTGGGATACTCCCCACAGCGATCAATGATAGCCTATTCATCCATACCCTTGAGAGTCCAGATAATGTCATTATGCAAGAGAGACATAACCCTATAAGCCCAACCCATTCCTTCTTTATTCTTCAGCACTGACTTGGGGAGGTGCAAAATAAACCACCTCGCCAATAAAGGAGCACAACACATCAAGGTCCCCCGCTTTCGGGCCGTATGAGCATAAAGCTGATGAAGGATGTCACCCAAGAGAGTGGGTACAGGGTTGCGAGAGATGAAGATCTTTACCGCATTAACATCAACAAAGGAGTCAGAGTTCGGAAACAATACCAAGCCATATATCAGAAGAGCCAGAATATCCTCAAATGCCTTGAAGTTTAGGCTATCCCGGAAATAGTTAGCCTTACCAACCAAAAACTTAGTCAGAAAGCCCTTTGCTCCACTTCTAGTTTCCCAATTAGCTATCACCTCATCTTTGGTCAAATGAAGGGCTGCAGCAATCTCTTCGGGCCTAAGAACCTTCTCCTAACCAGTAAACGGGGTCTGCTCCAGAATAGAGATACCGAGCAGATCAGAAAACTCTTCTAGGGTGGGAACCAGCTGGTAGTCCTGGAAAGTGAAACAATGGTACAATGGATCATAGAATTGGACCAAAACACTCATCATCTGCTCGTCCAATTTGGAGGTGACCAAACTGAGAAGATAACCATGTCTCCTGAGGAAGGAAGTAGTATCAGGCATCTTTGCAATCAACTCTTTAAGCAAGGTGGGAACTTGGACAAAATTGATCTGGATGGTATTCCTACGCATGGGCATCATGATGTCCTACAAAACAGAGCAAAGATGAATCCCTCATGTCTTTGAAATAGGTTAGTCTTATGCAAGATGTATGCAATGTTATGATGTCATGATGTTATGATAGTAAGCACACCACAAGTATCCACAAATAGCAAACATGGTGAAGGCACACAAGTCACACAGAGAGCCCTTAGATTTCAGGCTGGCAAGGAGCTTAGGTACTACCCTCTTTCAGTTCAGTTGGTTTAAACCTGTCCTAAAAATAGTAACCGGGTTCTAGAGGATCTTAATATCACTGACTACCCTCAATCGGTCATAATTCCAGTTTAGCAACCTTTTCTTGCGGCCGGAATCATCGCGAGAGTTTAGTCTCAATGAGTGTAGCATACTGCTACTGTTCTATGGCCAAGTTGGTCAATTTAAAGGTTCTAAGGTCAGTTGGTGCTTAATGATCCCTTAGATGACCCATATTATCCTCGTTCCAACACAAGGGATATCGGTACAATCTAAAGTGTCACACCAACGTAGCTACTGCTTCAACCGTATCGGTCTACGCCGTACAGTTCCCTCACAGTTTATTGCTACTTACCTAAAGGGTATCCCCAGATCCGGGTTAGGATCTATAGTAACTCTGATACAAGCCTACAAAATTAAAGCATACAAAGCATACAATTGAAAACACAATGATCTAATCCTAAGGTACACCTCACTTATAAATAATCCCCAGCAGAGTCTCCAGTTCTGTGATCGGTGGGAAGAGAACTAGCTGTTTTAGAATGCTGGTTTGCGTCTTGCGTTTGTTTACGCAAAATGTCGCGATAAGCAAGAGTCGCCACCGTCTTTTATTTTATCCAACAAGGAAAGGAAAAAAAGCACAGAAAAATTCCTTTTTTGAGATGTTTCTCGGGTTCGGGAGGTAGATTATAGAAAGGGAAGGTGTTAGCACCCTTTCTATCCATGGTTATCCACGGGCTCTTAGGTACTTGCTCAAAGTGTTTTCAAAATTTTCTTTTCTGTGTTTTTGGGTTTGAAAAGAGTTTTTGTTTGAAAGGTGTAAGTGCGAAAAGTTTTTGTTTTGTTTTGAAAGGAGCAAGTACTTAAGAACCATCTACCTACTCGAAAAAGGAATCAATTTGTGCTAATGTCCTTTAGACAATGCTATCCCATTATTGATGAGTAGGTAGCACCATCGTTGGAGTTTAAGGGTCAATTAGATTAAGGGACGTGTGGTCACTAAAGCAATGTTAGGACGCCTTAGAGGTAACCCTAATGTCTTAGATCATTTTTCCGAGGCAACCGTTTCGAGGCAACTATGATCTTTGGACAAGAGGGCGACCTCTAAAACTTCTTATACTCAATGACCACGTTCGAAGGCAACCAAGTGAGGTGTACCCTAAGAGTGCGCATGTGCGAGTATGTTATTTCGGTTAATTTTATCTTTGTACATGTCATGGGTGAGCTATGTTGATTTTAAGTTCATATATTTGATCTTGTCATGCATTCCCTATTATCAAACATCTAACGGTTAATAATTTGCGGAAATTAAATTGCGGAAATTAAATCTAAACTATTACAAGGCGTCGGGTATTTACATCGCCAAAAGCAACCCTTTAATTTAAAGTGCGGAAAATAAATAAAGCGATAAAATAAAGTCCTAATTAAAATCTATTACATTCCAGAAGCAAGTATAATAATATTGAGACAAAATTGATCGCGTGCGAGAAAATTAAAGCGAATGCGAATTTTTTAGGGTTTTGACCCTTTTTATTAAAGAAAGCATTTTTTGTTATTTTTGAATTAAAAGAAACTAAGTCTAAATTAACAATTAAATTAATTAATTAATGAAAATATTTTTTTGGATTTTTGAATATTTAAAGAAATAAAATAAATTGATTAAAAGTTAGTAAAAACCTAATTCTACATTAATTTTAATCATTTTGCAAAAGATATTATAAGTTAAACCTAATTAACACTAAATTAATTAAATTAATTTATTTACAAAAATAAAGTCATGAATTTAATTTTAATAAATAAAACATATTTTTTGTGTTTTTGATTTTAAGAGGAAAATAATTAATTGGTTAGTTTAAATAATAAAAATAATAATACAAAAACAATTAAATAAATAAAATATGAAAAGAATAGAAATAACCAAGGGGGGTGTTGGGCCCAATCTGGAGGTGAAACTGGAAATTTGTGGCCCATTCACGTTCAAGCCTGATTGACTTTCCAGATTCTCCACACATGCGTTAACTTGAGTGTATGATGGATGTTCAATCTTGACCTTTGGATTTGGCCTGGAGGCCATCTGGCGCCTAGAGATTTGAGGTCCATGGTAGTCCACATGCTTTAGTTTGTACTGGAACGTCTATGGAAAAATAATACAAAGCAAATTGGTGGACCTGGGATTCGAACCCAGGTCCCATTGGATTTTCCACTAACGCCTTTACCAACTCAACTACTGCACGTATTTGTTATTATAACAAGCAACAATTAATATATGTATAAAATAACTAATATGCCAGAAATAAAAACGCGCGAGATTTGTTTGAATGGGCCAATCGGATATGAACGCGTCTTCATCTTCTCCAATGGCCTGGTTATTTTTCCTGCGGATTCTTATCCGCAGCAAAATTTGTGGCTTCATCCTACAAAAAATTATAGGCCATAAAAATGCAAACCCAGACCATCATCATGCTTGTCTCTTCCTCTTAAATTCATCCATGTCCAGTATTGGCCTTAATTTTTCCTGCAAAACAAACGCCCAAATACAAACCTCCAAAACCCTAGGTTCGAGTATGGCGCTATAGCTCATGAAAACAAAATCAAATGATGCAGAAAGCTTAGGAATTGAATGATAAGCATGATTGTACAAAAAATTTGCTCAAAAGATGCAGGAATATGGGAATACAATTTCGTGTACAGGGCCACTTTCAGGGAAGCTTACAGTGCGTTTTAGGAGGTTTCAGGGCTTGCTTTTGATTGCTACTGCTTCAGTGGATGTCAAGCAAGAAGTCTATGTTGAGTTTTGGTCTTGAAAACGTCTCTAACCAAGATTTCAGTTCCAAGCTTTTTTTGAGTTTTTTCTAAGTTTTGTATTGGTGACTATGCAGCCTTTAGGTCATGAACTCGTATGCCTTGTGTTGTATATGTATCAAGCATTGTATTAGGTCAAATATTGGGCTTTGAATCCTTGTGAATTGATGAATTAAGATTTGATATGATCCTCCATGAAAACCTTTCCAATTTGATCAAAAATCCAATATTTTGTGCATAATAAGGCTTGATACGAGTTTGATCTTGTCCATAATGATATTAAAGACTTGTATCAATCAAAAAGATTCCAATTGATTAAGATTTGGATTTTATTTGGATTTAAATTGATTAAAAATGAATTAATTCAATAAAAATCAAATAAAATGGAAAAATTAATAATTGGACACAAAACTGAAGATATGACACGTGTGTAGTGTGACAAGATCAAATCAAGTGGAAAAAAAGTGGGCCCATTTAACAAAATTTGAAGTTTTGGGGATAGTTGACTTTTGGCAATTTTGGAAAAATGGCCAACTTCAACAATGCATGACTCCTTCAATTTTGTACTTTTGGAGGTGTTCTTTGACTTTTTAGAAACCTTGATATGTCCTCTAACCAACCCTTTTGGTCTCATCTCATTTTGATACTCCATGCTCAAGTTATAAGCTTTGGCAAAAAAGGTGTTTTTGTTGACTTTCAAAAATGACCTATAATGTCCAAATTTGTAACTTTTTGTGAGTGCATTTATTGATCTTGTAGTGTGAATATGGATTGTAGGAAATTGCATCCTATTAAAAATGAGCTTTGGATGGGTCATTTCTCATAAAGTATGAGAAAGTTATTCTTGTTCAAATTTGAGTTGACTTTTCCTGCAAAACCCTAATTTAGCAACTTTTGAATCTTGATGAATCTTGAGCAATCCTTGATGAATCATGATCAACCCTTGATAAAATGATGAATTATCCTTCAAAATGAGAATGTTGACAAAAAATCTTGACGTTTGACTATTTGTAGGTTACAGTTGACTTTTGCCCTAGCATAGTCGATTTTTGGGCCCTTTGAGCAATTGACTGACCAAACTTCCTCTGCAAGGCTTGAAATTTGACATGGATGAACTTGAGAACATATTAGGACACTGGGGGAGCACTTGAGGTTATTTTTATGTAATTACCTTGATGCAACACAAAACCCTAATTTGAGATTGACTGCCTTTGGAGATGATTTAACTGTCCAACTCTTGAGCAATCTTGAGCAACTTGGAGATTATTCTGGTCATGTCTTGAGAAGTATGGGAGGGGAAATTTTGGGGTACAACACTTATCATCCGCCGGAGGGTATTGCTGTTCGGAGTAATCTTCATCCTCTTCCTCTTCTTCTTCCTCAGCTTCAGATTCGGAGGGCATTGCAACTCCTTTTCCCTTACCAATCCCTTCGTCAGACGTCGAGGGGAATTCTAGAACTCTCCTAGCCTGATGTTGAAATCTCCTTCCCATAGTGGCTACCCCAACTCTTTTCTTTTTCTTCCTTTCTGGTTCCTTCCCTTTCTTTAACAGTGCTTTAAGATCCTCTTGACCCTTTGCTAAGGTCATGAGGAGTTGTTGGAATTGCGAATTCTGTGCTTGCAGATCTTTAACCGTCTGCTCTATATCCATCTCGCTGAAATAAACAGCAGAAAGATAAGGAAACCTGGTGTGAAGACCTGTTTATGAATATGATGAATGATATGTTATTCATGTAATGCATTCAAGGATTCAGAAATTCAAATTTGTTGCAAACAAAAAGAACACACGTCATATTAATAAGAAGAAATTTGTTAGTACATAAATGCCCCAGGGGAAAAATATTACAAAATTATTAATGTAAAAAGACATTGCGCATCCTCTTTGGTTCGATGTAAGTGTTAAGAGTTTCCTCTTCATGAAGTCGGCGGGTAAGTTCCAGAACCTTCTTCTCACTGGCATAGAAGTTGGCTTCAAAAGTATTCCGCTCTTCCTTGAGTTGTATCCAACTCTTTTGAAATTATTCCAATGATGTTGGCATGTCTGGATGTAGGAGGGTGTATGGAACCTCTCCTTCCATAAAAGGCTCTTTGATCACGGGGAGAATGTGAGGGTAAGGCATTATAAGACCCTGGGTGCGGGTTCGTACCCACTTGAGGTAAGGCTCAAGGGGGATGGAGTTCTTGTGCCCCAGTGTCTTACTATCCACTTTGTTGGGCATCCTCCAAGCTCTGATAAACCTTTGTCGAAGTCCTTGAGAGTCGTTGTCGAAGTCAAAAACCAAGTCAGGAATCAGCATATCATGAGGGCCATCCCTTCGGGCATACCCAAATTGTCTCAGAGCTAAACATGGGTTGTAGGTAATGCCTCCCCTAATGCCAAGTAGCGAGACATTAGGGAACTCTCCACAACGATCAATGATGATGACATTTTCTCTGGACCGAGAACACCAATGAACATCAGAATGTGTGAAAGTCATCAACCGTTGTGACCACCTTAAACCCTGCTCATTCTTCAAAACTGATTAGGGAAGGTGAGAAATAAACCACCTTACTAGAAGAGGAGTACAGCACATGAGAACACCTCTTTTCCTCATTGTTCGTGTGTGAAATGAGTGTAGGATGTCCCCAAGCAATGTAGGCACAGGATTCCGAGATATGAAAATCTTGACAGCATTCATATCTATAAGCTGATCAGGATTTGGGAACAAGACCAACCCATAGATGAGAAGTGCTACAATTTCCTCAAAAGCTTGTAGATCTAGAGAATTCCAACAGTCTTGTGCCTTCTCAAACAGAAACTTTGCCAATAAACCCTTGACACCACTTCTGGTTTCCCAATGACCTTTGATATCAGATGGTTGCAAGTGTAAGGCTTGAGAAACATCTTCAGGCTTTGGTTCTCTTTCCGTACCGTTGTAGGGTAGTTGATGGAGAATAAGAATCCTCAGGAGTTGAGAAAATTCCTCCAAAGTGGGTACTAGTTGGTAATCAGGGAATGTGAAACAGTGGTGTAGGGGGTCAAAGAACTGGAAGAGAACTTTCACCATGTCTTCTTCAATGTTGGAGTTGACCAAGTTGAGAAGTCTACCATGTCTTTCGCTGAAGAGAGAATTATTTGGAATCTTGGAAGTAAGCTCCTTGAGTTGAGGAGGGATTCTCACAAGGTTAACTTGAATTGTTTTCCTGCGAAGAGATTCCATGACCTACAAAACAAGAACAAAGATGAAGATCCAAACCCTTGAAATGGTTAATGGATGCATATGATGCTTTATGATGTTCATGATGTATGCATAAGCATATGTACAAACAAGTCACACAAGATCCTAGTTTTAGGCTTGCATGGGGTTTCATAGGTAAGTACCCTCTTGAAGTTAGTTGGCTCAACCTATCCTATAAATAGTAACCGGGTTCTAAGGAGCTCAATATCACTGGATTATTTTTTGTGTTCATTGTTTCAGTTTAGCCACTTAACTGGCGACCAAAATATTCCAAGAAAACAACCCTCGATGAGTGTAGTATCGAGTATCTACCAACTTCGGACTGTACCAAAGCCGGTCATCTCATACCCCTAATAAGGCCAAGATGGTCAAGTAAGGTTCTTAGAGTTTATTAGTGCTTCATGACATCACTCAGCGGCCCCGTATTCTCTTTGATTGACTCAAAGGCTACCGGTACTCACAAATATGTCGCACTAATATAGTTATTGCTTCAACCATGTCGCGCACAATTTCCACAACGTATTGCTATTTACCTATGAATGTTTCCCAAAAATCCGGGTGGAGGATTTATACCCAAACAAGAGAACCAAATGTAAAGCAAACAAAGCAATCAAGATAAGCATGCAAGGGTGATCTAAACCCTAAGGTTACTCCACTTTTAAAGTTATCCCCAGCAGAGTCGCCAGTTCTGTGATACGGTGGGAGAACTGACTTGAGGTTTTGCGTTTTGTGTTTACAAATGTTTCGGTTTAGCAAGAGTCGCCACCGACTTTTTATTTTATCCTAAGGAAAGGTCAAAAAGCACAGGAAAGACCTTTGAGATGTTTTCTTGGGTTTGAGGAGTAGATCATGAAAAGGGAAGGTGCAAGCACCCTTTTCATCCATAGTTATCCATGGGCTCTTAGTTACTTGTTTAGATCACTTGCTTTTGCTTTTCAATTGTTTGAAATGGTGCTTTGTATGTGGTTTTGAAAGATGTTTTGAAAAGAGGCCATCGTTGTGGCAACCTTTGTAATGATTCTTGTTTGAATGTATACAAAGATGTTTTGTCTTTTGAAAAGATTTCAATATTTGAAAGTTTGATTTGGGAAATGTTTTGAAATTGTGTTGTGAAGTGTGTTTGAAAATAGCAAGGATGTTTTGCAAGCTTTTGATCAAGTAACTAAGAGTTATCTACCCTATTTTACTCAAAGGTATCTCCTACACATTTTTAACCCTTTTGACAATGTTGTTTTACCATTGCATTTGGTAAACAACCTTGTATTAGGATGTTAAACGGGACAGGCGCGGGTCATCGTATAGACCATGATAGCAATTGTGTCAAGTATTTTTGGCAAATTTTTGAGGGACTTGATCATTTTGTTTAGGCAACCAAGATAGCGTCATCGAGGGACTATGATCTTTTGTTTTGTTTTTGTTTTACCAAAGTACCCAACATGCATAACATGGCCCATTTTTTAAGGCAACAAGTGGATTGTAACCCTAGGGGTGCAAGTGTGTATTGTGCTTGATTTTCATGCATTTTTGTCTTTGATTAGGTCAAGCTACTTGTTGATTTGGATTTTTTGCATACAAACCCTAATTCTCTAATCATGGCATAATTGAAAGCGTAAAGTGCGAGAATTTAAAAGTCTAAGTTATTACAACATGATTATGGGGATGGGGTACAATTTTTGAATGGGGGGTATTTGACAAGAAATATAAACCCTAATTTACTATTACATCCAAATTGAATTCACAATGCATAAATATTAAATGGACAATATTTAAATAAACAAAATAAATAAATATATCAAATAATATGAATTATGCAAAAAAAGGTTTTTGTTTGTTTATGTATGTAAAAGTATTTAATGTAAAAAATAAAGAAATAAATAAAAAGATTAATTTTATTTGTTTAAGGGTAAAACCCTAATTTCTTTAAGAAAATAAATACATTATATTATTTATATATAATAAAATATATTAATATATACAAAATGAAATATACTTAGAAAAAAGTATTTTTTTTAGTATACATAATAATAAAAGTAAAAATGTAATATTTTGTATTTTTTATTCTAAAATATTTAATAAAATAAAAGTATATATTTATATATGTATTTTTTATATTAACTATGATAAACTAAAATAAAATATATACGAAAATAAAATATATTTAGAAAAATATTTTTAGTATGAATAAAAATAAAGAATAAAAATAAAAGTATGATTTATATATTATTTTCAAGTTTTAATAAATAAGATAAAAGTATTTAAAATGTTTTCTATGTTAGAAAAATAAAAATAAAATGCAAAATAAATGTGAAAAAATTATGAAAATACTTTTGAGCCTTTTTTATATTTGGGAATAAATAAATAAAGTCAGAAATGAAAATAAAAATTGAAAAATATAAAAGTACAAGAAATTGGGCCAGGGGGTGCAAAAAGGAAAAGGGGGGTGTCAAAAGCAGTCCGGCCAAGCCCAGCCCAAAACTTCATCTTCAACCTCTGGCTTTTGAAAAAACGCGCGCGTGCCCTGTACAAACTACCAGATCCTGTATACGAGCTCTATTGCAAAAACACATAACATCAAACTTGTAGAGAATTTCAAGACGATTCCAACCATATAAACAACTTGTCTTAACTCTCAAAGACCAGAGAGAATTTCTCTGGCCCTAAAATCTGACCTAGTTTTTTCAGCACGTTCATGGATGAAATTCTCTTAGCACACTTAATATAAATGAAAACTGAGCATATGTACAGCTTCATGGCAATGAATACTACATTTTTTATTCACAAACCTAAAGCTAAATGTTCCTAAATAGAGAGATAGAAAGTGGATAAAAACCTGTTTCAGTTGACTTTGTGTAGGGCAATGTAGTGCTTTTCAACAAGGCTTGAGATGTCTGGGAGCTTGCTTGGACTTCACTTGACCTTCTCCAATAGCCTGCTTGCCTTGAATGTACTTGAATCAGCCTATAGAACTCAACCTGCACAAGCTCAAAATGAAAATGGCAAACATTGTAAATGGAGTTACAGTTGGTGTTTGAGGTTTGGGATAGCTTGGATGAGTTGAATGGAAGGTGTTTGAAGCAACTTGGAGCAAAACGCACGAGCCAAATGAGCTATGGAACTCAAGTTGCAGGTTTTGCCCTGTTTTGCCAAGGGAATGTGATTTATGGCTATGGGGTGTTTAGAGGCTCAAGCAATCGTGTTTCTAGCTCAAAGGGGTGTGAGAAAGATGTTTAAACTATTTTCATAAGTTGATCTTGGCTGATGTTCAAGTTCTAAGGTTTTAGACAAGTTTCTTGTTTTTGAAGTCAAAATGTGCAAGTGATTAGAACAGGCATGTACAGGCTATCCTTATGCTTGCATACATTGCCCTTGGCCCCTCCAACTTGTGGATTTGATTAGCTTCCAAATATTTGGATCAATGCTCAAGAAATCAGTTTTGACATAAAGCATGATTTAAGCAAAAATGGAAATTTGCCTTTTTCTACTTAGGGCTTAATTTTGTGTACAATGTCCAAATGACCAAAACAAAAGCTTAGACTGATGGATTTGCATTAAATTATTGAATGTGAAGTGGTTTAGAGGCCTGTAAACTAGTGTAAGGCATGCTGACTTGAAAATGCAACTTGTATGAACATGAATATGCCATGGATGAAAAGTGAGTTTTTGCCAACTTCAAGCCTTCGATTCTCCCTAACCACAAATATGTTTGAGGAGTTCTTGGACAATTTGGAAAGCTTGAAAAATGCTCAATAATACATCTTTGAAATGAAAATTGAGATTCCAAGTGGAACTATGTGAAAAATGGCCAAGAAGATAGGTCAAAATCCTGCCTAAACTAGGGCAAAATTTCACTAAGTTAAAAGTTTTAGGGACCCTTGTTCCAAAAATCATAACTTGAGATCTAAGCTTCTTTTGAGAAAACTTTGTGAATCAAAGTTGTAGACTTTGTGGAGGACTACAACTTGCATGTTGGAGGTTTTGTTTGAATACAAATGCATCAAGGTGAAAATGTTGGGCAAAGTTAGGAAAAATTAAGAAAATTTCATAACTTAGAAAAATTCTAAGTTATGAAATTTTTCACCTTTAAACCCTAATTTGCAATTTTGGGTTTCTTGATGAACAAGTTTCATATTTTGACACATCTTGATGAAAAATGACCCTTGGCACTTGATTTTTGACCAAAAAGTCAAAGTTTGACTTTTCAGTGTACAGTCAAATTTTGATCAGTTGATTGAAAAATTCATCTGTCGACTGAAAAATTCATATGTCAATCCAATGCAATCGAGATCTTTTGAACTTTTTGAATAGGTAAAGATGATGCCATTGAGTCCTTGAGTCCATGGTTGAGCCTAATTTGCCATTGGCTAGGTCAAAAAGTCAGAAATTGCCTTTGTACAGTCAAAACCCTAAAAAATGACCATTTTGCCCTTTTGGTGATCTGATCAAATTTCTTGTGGAGTTGTGGTCCAAAATTGATCAAACGATTCATATGAGTTCATAATGTTGATGTGGATCAAAAATTATGAGGTTTGACTGTAAATTGGCCAAAGTTGACTTTTTCCCCAATATAGTTGATTTTTAGGTCAACTGTCCAATTGACTGGGCAAAAATTTGATTCAAGGCTTGAAACTTGGTATGAGCAATCTTATAAGTCCAACATGAAGTATGAAAGTCAAATTGAGCATTAGAATTCCAAAAATCCATGTGCAAACTCAAACCCTAATTTAGGTCATCAGTGCAAGGAGATGTCTTGAGCAGTGCAAAAACCCTAATCCTGTCTGGAGTTCAAGGAGTTTTGTGAGGGGAAATATTGATAAAATGAGAGGGAAAATTTTGGGGTACAACAAAATGCATGCTCACTAACCATTTCAAGGATTTAGAAATTTATCTTTGTTTTTTTTTGTAGGAAATGAATCCTCTCCGAAGAAACACCATATGAATCAGCTTTGTGAAAGCACATCCTCAACTTCAAGAGCTAGCCTCAAGAGTGCCCGGGGATTCTCCTTTTACCAAAAAGTATGGTCGACTTCTCAGTTTGGCTACATCCAACTTCCAAGAAGAGATGATGTGTGTACTATTCCAATTCTTTGATCCCGTACATCATTGTTTCACTTTTCCAGACTATCAGTTGGTACCAACATTGGAAGAGTTCTCTCTACTCTTAGGGGTGCCCGTGCTTAATCAGATACCGTTCACAGGTCTATAAGGGATTCCAAAACCTGAAGTCATCGCTGAAGCTTTACATATGAAGAGGGTCGACGTCATAGCCAATTGGGAGACAAGAAGTGGGGTTAAAGGATTTTTAGCTAAGTTTCTGATGGAAAAAGCTCGTTCGTTCTGGGATGACATGGATTTCCAAGCTTTAGAAGAAGTGCTAGCTTTCCTCATTTATGGTTTGGTTCTGTTTCCTAACTCAGACCAATTCATAGACGTTAACGCTATCAAAGTCTTTCTCTCTCGCAATCCTATACCCACCTTGCTAGGAGATATCTTGCATTGTCTTCATACTCGTACCATGAAGAAAAGAGGTACCCTTTTGTGTTGTATACCTCTACTTGCTAAGTGGTTCACTTCACACCTGCCTCAGTCAGCATTGAAGAACGAGCAAAGATTGACTTGGTCTTAAAGGATGATGTCTCTCACCCACTCTGATATCCGTTGGTGCTCAAGATCCTTGGAAGATAACTCTATCATTGACCGCTGTGGTGAATTCCCTAACGTACCTCTGCTAGGTATTAGGGGAGGTATCACCTACAACCCGTGCTTAGCTCTTCGGCAGTTTGGGTATGCCCGAAGGGAAGGCCCTCATGAGATGCTCGTCCAAGGTCTGGTTTTTGACTACGACAAAGAAGACCAAGGTTACCGCCAGAGGTTTACACGTGCTTGGGGAATGGTGAACAAAGTGGATAGTAGGACTTTGGGACATAAAAACTCTATCCCTCTCGAGCCTTACCTTAAGTGGGTACGGGCTCGTGCCCAGAGTCTCTTAATGCCTTACCCTTCCATCCTTCCTGTCATCATTGAGCCTGTTATTGAAGGAGACGTCCCGTACACCGTTCTTCATCCAGACATGCCTACCTCTCTCAAAGACCTGCAGAAAGCCTGGATTCAGTTGAAGGAGGAGCGAGACACCTTTGAAACCCAGTACTACACCAGTGAGAAGAAGATTCTAGAGCTCATCAAACTGCTTCATGAAGAGAAGAATCTGAATACTTACATTGCTCTAAAAAGGATGCGTTCAGTCTTGAGAATTTTGTTGTATTTTAGTTTCTTTCTATGTAAGCCCGAGGAGGCATAATGTATTCAAATTTGGTTTTATTTAATATGATGTGCGTTCTTTTTGGTTTGGGCAAATATAAATCTTCTAAATTTCCTTGAAATCATTTTCATATCGCATCTTCATTCATCATATGCATAAGCAGGTCTTCACACCAAGTTTCCTCATCCCTCTGTTGTTTATTTCAGCAACATGGATCTTGAACAAACGGTTAAAGACTTACAAGCACAGAATGCACAATTTCAGCAGCTACTCTTGACCTTGGCTAAGGGGCAGGAGGAGCTCAAGACTTTGCTGGAGAAGGAAAAGGAGAAAAAGAAAAAGAAAAGAGTTGGTGTGGCTACTTTGGGTAGAAGATTTGAAGGTCAAGCTAGAAGGGTCTTGGATTTTCCCTCAACATCTGATGAAGGGGTAGGAAAAGGAAAGGGAGTTGCAGTACCAACTGAGTCTGAGGAGGAAGAAGAAGAAGAGGAGGATGAAGACTATTCTAAACAGCAGTACCCTCCTGCAGACGACAAATACAAGAATCTGGAAGAGCGTCTGGAATCTATGGAGGTGCAGAGAGTGCTTGGGATGGACTTTGAAGATCTAGGGCCGGTCTCTGGAATTGTGATTCCCCCTAAGTGTAAGGTGCCTATATTTTCTAAGTACGATGGGTTGTCTTGTCCCAAGATTCACCTACGGTCTTATGTCAGAAAAATCCAACCGCATTCTTCTGACAAGGATCTGTGGGTCCATTTCTTCCAGGACAGTCTTTCAGGGACGCAGTTAGATTGGTTCTACCAGCTAGAGAGGTCTGATGTGCATAATTGGGAGGATTTGGCAGCTACCTTTTATAGACAGTATCAATATAATGCGGACTTAGCACCAACCCGTACTCAATTATAGAGTATGGGCATGGTCTCAAATGAAGGATTCAAAGAGTATGCCCAGAAATGGAGAGACTTGGCGGGACGAGTACAACCACCATTGTCTGAAAGAGAGCTTGTGGATATGTTCTTGGGTACACTGTTGGGCCCATTTTTCAATCACTTGATCGAAAGTTCGTCTGCGGGGTTCACCGAGTTAATTCTGACTGGTGAGAGAGTTGAAGTCGGAATCAAGAGTGGAAAAATTTAAAATCCGCTGCCATCACAAAGACTTTTCCAGCAAAGAAAGAAATTCCAGTTGTCTACTCTCAAAGAGGTCAAGGAAGGATAGAGCGCCGGCCAGCGGTGGGGGCTGTAATGATTCAGAAAACTGCAGCTGATCAGCCCAGAAACAATCAACCCATAACCAACCAAGCAAGGGTGGAAAGGCCTGTGCGGAAATTCACCCAGATAAACATGACTCCTGCTCAGGTTCTACCCCATCTTTTGAAGTTAAACCTTGCCAGTCTGAAAGAGGCCCCGAAGAATCCGAATACAGCTTCTCCTTACTACCATTCGAATGCCAAGTGTGCTTATCATCCAGGGAGTATAGGGAACGACACCAACAATTGTTGGGCCCTCAAGAATAAGATTCAGGATTTAATAGACGCTAAAGAAGTGGAATTCGACGCCCCTGAAAAGCCGAACGTAATCTCTGCTCCAATGCCAAAGCATGGCCACAATGCCTATGTTGTTGAAGAAGATCTTTTTGTTGCTACTGTTAATGATTTGATGACTTCGCTACCGATAATCAAGTTGAATTTGCTGGAGGCTGGGATTTTCCCAAGTTGTGAAGAAGATTGTTGCCTTTGTTCATCCTTACCAAACGACTATCCATTGTTGAAGTTAGGCATCCAACGCCTAATGGATAACCAAGAAATCCTTTTTGATAAGACTCCTGTTATACCGATTCTTGTCAATGATATTTCAATAATTACCATATCCACCAATCTTTCCAATGTCTCCAAAAGACCTGTTAAGATTACATCTGATCCGAAGATTGCACCTTTGAAGATAACCATGCCGGGGCCCATCCCGTACAAGTCCGACAAATCAATACCGTGGAACTATGGGGGAGAGATCTTTTACCACGGTGTTAAGCAAATTGAATCGAATGAAGAAAGTTCTGATGAAGAGACTTCTGACATTGGAAACATTGCCGGAACGAGTAAAATCACTCGCAGTGGAAGAATTTGCTCTCCGGAGATTTCCCCTCCAAAGGCAATCTTCAGACCCTCAGCTACTCCTAAGGTTACCCCTGTGCCGGTAAATATATCTGTGAGAACTCCAATTATTGAAGAAGTTGCAACCCCCGTGGTTAACCCCTCTGCTGCTACTGATGTTCGAGGGAAAGGGATCCAAGAAGAGCCCGTCAGGACGAGGGCTTGGCCATTGGTTATCCCTGAAACCTATCAAAAAGAAATGGAGGAGATTTTGAAAATAATCAAGAAAAACGATTATGATGTTGTGGAGCAACTGGGGAAAACCCCCTCAAAGATCTCTATGTTGGCCCTGCTGCTTTGTTCAGAAGCTCATGCTAAAGCTCTGATCAGATTTTTGAAGACGGCCCATGTGCCCCAGGAAACCTCCGCGGATCAGTTCCAGGAATGTGTAGCTAGCCTAACAGCTGAAAATGGTCTAGGATTCTCCGATGCCGATTTAACATCAAAAGGGAGAAAACATAATGACGCTTTGCATGTCTCGGTGGAATGCATGTCTCGGTGCTGCTTGGATAGGTTGGATTGTGAAGGTCTAACTTTTAAACCCAGCAACATCATTGTCAGAGCCTTTGATGGTTCTAAAAGGATGGTCCATGGGGAGGTGGACATCCCGATCAAAGTGGGAACTGAAACCTTCAACTCCACATTTTATGTGATGGACATCCGTCCCTCCTATTCTTGTTTGTTGGGAAGACCTTGGATTCACCATGCTGGAGTCGTCACTTCTACTCTGCATCAAAAGCTCAAGTACCCTGTCCATGGGAAGATTGTAACTGTTCATGGTGAAGAGGAATACATGATAAGCCATCTTAACTCTTTCCGCTATGTGGAATTAGATGGTGAATTCATCGAAACCCCCTTTCAGCACTTTGAGGAGGTAGCTCAGGAGATTGTGGAAACCAAGACAGTGGCTTCTATACCCATGACTACAAGACCTCCGCCTAGGATGTCTTCTTTAAAGGATGCTAAGGCTGTGATTGAAGAAGGAGGAAGCACAATCTGGGGGAAGCTTCCTGACTTTCCTTTCAAGGCAGATAAATTCGGCTTGGGTTTCACTTCGGCTAGTCAAAAGGCTGTGCGTCGCTCCCGGGCTGGAGGGCCACCAGTGAAGATCACCCATCATGGAGTCAATGCTTTGGAGGATGGTGAAGAGGAGAGAACCTTGGAAGACTGGATTTTCCCTACTGTTGACGGAGGATTGTGCAATTGGGAGGCAAAAGACTTTGTTCTCATTACTTTCATAAATCAGTAATTTATCTTTCAAACATTTCTGTTGGTTGTAATAATTCTCAAACAATTCGTACTTTTTTAAACCTTGTGTCTTACCCGAGGCACAAAGGTCCATTTGTAAGGGTTCTTATTTTTCATCTTCATATGCCATTTAATGAATCATGGACATTTTCACATATAACCTTTTGTGTTCATTTTCTTTCTTTTTGCATTTTATTTGTTTAAAGGTGGCTATCCCTTACACACACCCACACTTACAGATGCAGGTACCCTTCCATTCCGGATTCCATAGGCAACAATTCTGCTATGACCTTCAGTGACTCTAAAGATCTGGTCTACCATGCCGAATACGAAGGTGAAGGAGATTGTGAAGTGCTGGGAGAATTGGCTAGACTGCTACAACAAGAAGAAAAGGCTATTCTACCTCATGAGGAGCTATTAGAGACAATTAACTTGGGTACTGAGGAAGACAGAAAATAAGTCAGAGTGGGTGCCAACCTAGAGCCAAATGTCAAGGAGCGCTTGATTCAGCTGTTGAATGAATATGTTGAGATCTTCGCCTGGTCCTACGAAGACATGCCGGGACTTGATACAGACATTGTGGTACACCGTCTCCCCACAAGATAAGATTGTCCACCAGTTAAACAGAAAGTTCGCCGCATGAGGCCCGACATGTCTGAAAAGATCAAAGCAGAAGTTATGAAGCAGTTCAATGCTGGATTTCTTACTGTTACTTCCTATCCACAATGGGTTGCTAACATTGTGCCCATGCCTAAGAAGGACGGCAAAGTGAGAATGTGCATGGATTACAGAGACTTAAACAGGGCCAGCCCTAAAGATGACTTTCCACTTCCACACATTGACATCTTGGTTGACAATACAGCTCAGCACAAGGTATTTTCTTTTATGGACGGATTTTCAGGTTACAACCAGATCAAAATGGCACCTGAAGACATGGAGAAAACTACTTTTGTTACATAGTGGGGTACGTTCTGCTACAAAGTGATGCCATTCGGACTGAAGAATGTCGGGGCAACCTATCAACGTGCCATGGTAGCTTTATTTCATGATATGATACATCATGAGATAGAAGTCTACGTAGATGACATGATAGCCCGATCACAAACTGAAGAAGAAAACCTCGACCACTTGCAAAAGTTGTTTGTCAGGTTGAAGGAATACAAGCTCAGATTAAACCCTAACAAGTGCACGTTCGGAGTCCGGTCCGGTAAACTCTTGGGTTTCATTGTCAGCAACAAAGGCATCAAGGTTGATCCTGCCAAAGTCAAAGCTATACAAGAAATGCCCGCCCCTCGCACTGAGAAGGAAGTCAGAGGTTTCTTGGGACGCCTAAACTACATTGCAAGGTTCATTTCTCACCTGACATCTACTTGTGAACCAATCTTCAAGCTGTTGAAGAAAGATCAGGTAGTTAAATGGAATAATGATTGTCAAGATGCTTTCAATAAAATCAAGGAGTATTTGCTACAACCTCCTATCTTGATGCCACCCGTCGAAGGAAGACCGCTAATCATGTATCTAACCGTCTTAGAAAATTCAATGGGGGTGCGTATTGGGGCAGCATGACGAGTCTGGCCGAAAAGAGCATGCCATTTATTACCTTAGCAAAAAGTTTACCGACTGTGAAACCAGATATTCACTGCTCGAGAAAACTTGTTATGCTTTGGTATGGGCTGCTCGCTGGCTAAGGCAGTATATGTTGACTCATACCACTTTGCTGATATCTAAGATGAATCCGATCAAATACATCTTTAAGAAGCCTGCTTTGTCTGGAAAAATAGCTACATGGAAAATGATCCTCACAGAGTATGATATACAGTACACGACCAAAAAAGCTATAAAGGGGAGTGTGCTAGCTGATCATCTGGCTCATCAAGTTGTCTAAGATTACCAATCCATGAGATTCGACTTCCCCGACGAATATATTATGACAATGGACAACATTGAAGATTTCAGACCATATGACGGACCTGAACAAGGATCCCGATGGACCATGTACTTTGATGGTGCTTCCAATGCACTTGACAACGGCATCGGCGCGGTACTCATCTCCCCAGAAGGTTGTCATACTCCTTTCACCGCCAAACTTTGCTTCAACTGCACCAACAACATGGCAGAATATGAAGCTTGCATCTTTGGACTCAAGGCTTCCATAGACTTGGGAATCAAATCTTTAATTGTATTTGGGGACTCAGCTTTGGTCATCAGTCAGATCAAAGGAGAGTGGGACACTAAGCATCCAAACCTCATCCCTTACAAAGAACATGTCTTGACATTGCTACCACATTTCAAGAAGATTACCTTTGAGCACTTCCCGCGAGAAGAAAATCAACTAGCAGATGCTCTAGCTACAATGTCATCCATGTTTAAACTTAACTGGGATAATGAGGCTCCCAAAATCACCATTGAACGGATGGACGAACCCGCACACTGTCACGAGATTGATACCGAAGAAGTAGTGGACCGACCTTGGTTTCACGAAGTCAAAAGGTATCTCTAGGCTCAAGAATATCCTGAAGGAGCTTCAGTCAATGACAAAAAGTTCTTAAGGAGATTTTCAGCTAAGTTCTTCCTGAGCAATGGTATCCTATACAAGCGCAATCATGATTGCATTCTGCTCCGTTGTGTGGATAAGATTGAAGTTGAACAGATCATGGCTGAACTGCACAGTGGTACTTTTGGCACCCACTCTAGCGGTCATACGATGGCTAAGATGATTCTAAGGGCAGGCTACTACTGGTCTACCATGGAAGCTGACTGCTATCAATATTCCAGAACTTGTCACAAATGTCAGATTTATGCGGACAAGGTACATATACCTGCAGTTCCTCTCAATATCTTAACAGCTCCTTGGCGATTCGCTATGTGGGGAATCGACATGATTGGAGAGATCAAGCCTACGACATCCAATGGACACCGTTTCATTTTGGTGGCCATTTATTACTTCACAAAATGGGTCGAAGCAGCTTCCTTCGCATCTGTTACAAAGAATGTTGTCGCCCGCTTCATCAAGCAGAACCTCATTTGTCGATACGGTATCCCTGAAAGGATCATCACTGACAACGGTACAAACCTTAACAACACTATGATCACCGCCTTATGCGGGCAGTTCCAGATTCAACATCACAATTCATCTCCCTATCGGCCAAAGATGAATGGTGCTATCGAAGCTGCGAACAAAAATATCAAAAAGATCATACAAAAGATGACAGACACCTACAAAGACTGGCATGAGATATTACCGTTTGCTCTCCACGGGTACCGTACCACGACTCGCACTTCAACTGGGGCAACACCCTATTCCTTGGTATATGGCATGGAAGTTGTTTTACCTGTCGAGGTTCATATTCCCTCCTTGAGAATCATGAAGGATGCTGGTTTGAGTGAAGACGATTGGATCCAAACCCGCCTTGATCAGTTAAACTTGATTGACGAGAAAAGACTTACTGCTGTTTTCCACAGTCAGACGTATCAAAAACGGATGTTCAAAGCTTTCAACAAGAAAGTCAGGCGCCAAGTGTATCAAGTTGGAGATCTTGTGATCAAGCGCATCATCTTGCCGCAAAGTGATCCCAGGGGCAAATGGACTCCTACCTATGAAGGACCATTTGTGATCAAGAACATCTTTTCTGGTGGGGCGATGATTTTAACCACCATGGACGGCGATGATCTGCCGCACCCTGCGAATGCAGACATAGTCAAAAGATACTACGCATAAGAGACCCACTAGGTTGATACACCTAGGCAAAACAAGGGCATCCCGGTGAATCAAAACCCCGAAAGGGCGGTTCAGGCAAAAATTAGGGATAAAAAAAAATTACACCTGGCAAGTTGAAAACCTGAAAGGGCGACTTGGGCAAAAAAAGGGTTTCCTGGTGGACTGAAAACCCGAAAGGGTGGTCCAGGCAAAAGTTAGGGAATTAAAGCGTATGACTATGTCTCGTCGGATCACTTTAAGGACAAACCTCTTCAAAGACAAATTTTGAGGCTTCTGATCAATCCAATCATCTTCGGACGAAGCAACGAATGGACAAGATATCCGGAGATACGGAGGCTATAGCAGAATGGGAACCCCATGGGATTTTTACACTTAGCCATCTTTCTTTATATAAATTTTTCTCATTTTTATGACACCATCCTCTTACTAGGATGTCTGTCTCCTTTGTACAAAACACTTATTCAAAGTAAATACAAAGATATCTCTTTCAAAGTACAGAAAACTATTTGCCTTTTTCTTTACACTTGTGTTTTATTTGCAAAAACGTCTAATGATTCATTAATGAACATATGCATTTGAACATAATTACTGTTTACAAATAAACAGGATGAAAAAGAGTAATTACTGACAGGTAGAAAGATTAGGAAAACGTCTTTAGAATATTCCATGAGCAATCTCTATAATAGATCATTAAGATCCCCCAGCGGAGCCAAAACTTTGGACTACAGATCCCCAACGGAGATGAGACTACCAACTACCAATCCCCAGCGGTGCTGAAACTTCCAACCCACCGTGGAAATTATCCAGTTTCTCTAGGTTTCCCTGGCAAATTGTCTTGAAGCTTGAAAATCAACCAGTTAACGGTTAACTTTTTGTTTCTCCCCAACCTAGATTAACTCCCCAGTAAAGTGGTAGACGACCAAAACTCCTGAACTCCCCAGTGGATTTAAGCTTTTCCCCACAGATTTTTCATTACAGGATAAACCTTTTCCCACAGAGTTTTTATTGCTTCTCGACATAACGAAGACTCCCGTCAGTAATCCCCAGTAAAGGTCATTAAAATTCTCTGGATTCCCCAAGAAGATTCCTCAAGAAGTATATGGCATTACTCTCACAGCGAAATCCTCAGCAGTCAAGGATTTATTTTCCCTGACAATAGTCAAGGATTTATTTTCCTCAACAATACAGCAAATCAGCCTACATGCGCATACATTACATCATAAACATGGATAAAATACATTTATTGCATCATACATTTCATGCAACATAACTTTGTGTTTCAGCTAACGTTTTACCCTTTTGAGGGTAAGGTTAACAGCTATCTTTAACAAAATATCCAAAGATTACTGATACAGTACAGATACGCTCTAGACACGGAAGCCATTCTATCACTCATTCAAATCTCAACTTCAGATACAGTACAGATACACTCCAGACACGGAAGTCATTCTGATACTTAATCGAATTCAAAGTCAAGATACAGTACGGATACGATCCAGAAACGGATGTCATTCTGTCACTCTTTCAGACTTCAACAATCAAATATAGATTAGATACGCTCCAGATACGGAAGCCGTTCTATTTCTCATTCAGATTCAACTATCAAATTCGAATCCAGATACACTTCAGACACATAAGTCATTTTGTCACTTATTCAGATCCCAGTTACAGTTCAGATGCTCCAGACACAGAAGTCATTTTGCTACTCATACAGATCTCAACTTCAGATACAGTCCAAATACGCTCCATACACAGTTGTCATTCTATCACTTATTCTGACTTTTTCCCCAGTACAGATACACTCCAGACACGAAAGTCATTCTGTTACTCATTCAGACTTAATCTCGAGATATAGTGCAGATACACTCCAGACACAGAAGTCATTCTGTCATTTATCCAAATTCGAATTCAGATACAGTACAGATATACTCCAAACATGGAAGTCATTCTACTACTCATTCAGATTCCAAGTACCGATACAGTCCAGATACGCTCCAGACAGGGAAGCCATTTTTTTGCTCATTCAGACTTAATTTCAAGATACAATACAGATACACTCCAGACACGAAAGTCATTTTGTCGCTTATCCAGATTCCAAGTACAGATACAGTTCAGATACACTTCAAATATGGACACCATTCTGATGCTTATTCTGTCAATTTACAACCAAACATTCTTGGATGGCATATACAAGCCCATCTCCGACAAGATTCTGTCACCTCTCCAAATGGAATCTTTAAGCCCATTCCCTCAATTGTACTTTTGTTGAGCGCAAATTTATGGATACTCTAATGTCCAATCATCTTTTACCTTCGAGTCACGAACGCCAAAACTCGTCGATCTAACTCTTCAGGTTCAAGAAGATTGAACAGGGGCAGCTGTTGTACCCCAAAATTTGCCCTCCCATTTTTCACAGAAATCACAACCCTAGGGTTTCTCAGATATTCAAGATTGGCTTAGAAATTGATCAGATAGATTTTCTCATATGGCAATAAACCAGCAATTAGGGTTTTTACTTGCAAATCTCAAAAGAAATGAATTCACAAAGATCCAATTGGCTTTCACATGTTTTCATGCTTTTTCAAGTTTACTGAAAGGTTACTGTTTGTTCTCAAGGCATGTTCATTTGGGACAAGAGACGGGATCTAAGACTGTCATTTGGAACATTCATGTTTCTTTTATCCAGGTTAACCAGATAATTTGCGTCTGTTAAGACATTTGCTTGTTAATGGAATAAGTATTTGTTTGTTTATGGAATAAACATTTGTTTAAGGAATACACAGGGCGTTTTCATTTGGAATGCAGTGGCAAGATTACATGATCACTGGAATTTAAGTTATCTTGGTTGGAATTATTGGAATACAGTTTCAATTATCTTAATCAGGAATCTTAAAGAATTAGTGAAGATGCGAAGAGAAAATTGCAAGTTATTGACAGTAAAGGATTTTAATGGACATCAGAATACCTCATAAGACTTTCTTTCATTTATTTCAAAAAATTGTTACAATACAATTTATTATTTAAATGCTTTAAGTTTTAGAACTTATTGTATTTGAAAAATAAATTAGTACAATTGTTTGAGTATTTCTCTCTAAATTACAAGGAAAAATCTAAGCCTAAGGATGACTAAGCTTCCATTGCTTCCATGCTTGCCAAAGAATCTCTTGTTTCCTCTGCTTTGCCACCACCCAGTTTGCGCTCACATGAAAAACAAAAGACAGAAAAATGATCAGTACAGTTAATTGGACATGGTTAAGAATTTTCAAAAGAGAAAAATGTGTTCATCATTAAAGTTTGTAATTTGGAATCAGAAGGCTATTTTTAATTCATCACGTTTTTATTTTTCTATTTGCAAATCACAAGAAGATTATTCTTCTTGGTTCACAAAAAGAAAAATAAAAATGCAAGCAAAGTTGTCCAAATAAAAATGTAAGCAATTTATCCAAATACAACTAGGCTGCCCAAACAAGTGAAAGTATGCAAGCAGCATGGCCAAACAACAGCAAGGTTGTCCAAACTAGACAGCAGCGTACCAAAAGGCAAACATGCAGCAAGGCTGCCTAAAACCGGACAGCAGCATCAGCAAAAAACAAATGCAAACAAAGTACAAGCAACAACAACATCAGCAAGAAGAAAATATAAACATATAAAACTAAGTCAACAAGCAAGATGAGGCTTATTTAATAAGCCATAATCATCATTTTCCTAAATAAATTGCAAACTTTTCAGAAAAAAGCACTTGGCTTAGGGTCATTAAGAGAGGAAGAGGAAAGAAGTCACTTAGGGATGCTGCCCTGCTGTCACAATTGCACCAGAAATGCTAGAAAACAAAACTGCAAGGAAAAGAGCCTAAGGAGAAAATGCCCAAAGTATTCAAAATTTGGTGGTTTTCCCACCATTTTGAATAAACTATAAAGAAGCAACATAATATAACAGTAGAGAAGGCTCAAGAGAAAGAAAAAAATAAAAAATCCCAAACTCATCAAAACTGTCAAAACTACCATCAAACTCCCAAACTGTAAAAACAATTTTCAAATCTCAAAAACCATTTCCAACAAAACACTTGTAACACAGTTCAAAAATCCTTCAACCTGTGAACCATCAAAAAAAATCACAAAAACACAACTTGTAAAACTATCAAAAACCAGTTTTCAAACCTCCAAAAATATTTAGGTTCAGAACTGTCAAACCAAAACAACAAAACCATTGCAAATTGTCAACAAAAGCATTTCACAAAAATCCAAAAACCTGTTAAATCAAAATCATAACCAAACCAACAACTCGGAAAACCTCAAAACTACCATCAACCTCCCAAACTTCAAACAACCAAAGCTTCATAACAAACAAACAACCAAACCTGCATAACCATTTTTCAAACAACCAAAACTGCATAACAAACTATAACAACCAAAAACCTGCATAACCACTGCCACCAACCTCAAACAGCTCGCAAACCATCAACAAAATCACAAAACATACAAGCCTAAAAAACCACCAAAAGCCTCCAAGTTTTCATAATATTCTCAAAAAAACATTTCCAAAACTGTAAAACATTTCAAACAAATCCCATACCAAGCCAAATTGTAACCAAAACATACTCAAACTGTCCAACATACTCAAACAGTCCAATATCCTCATCAACCCAAAACAAGGCAAAACAAGAACATTCAATAACCAGAAATTGATCAAGCAACACGAAAAACCACAAAGTCTCAGAAGCATCAGTATCATCCTCATTAAGCAAAGAAGATAGACAAAGAAAAAGTACCAGAAGCGCGCATTTTTCGTCATCATCTCTTCCTCCTTGCCAAGCCCGTCACCAGGGAGCACCTCATCTCAATCTCACTATCCTCTCCACAGAAAAGCCCCAAAGGTATGGATTCTTCGCATCCCTTCAAACTATTTACTACATCTCAAACATATAGCACAATAGGTTAACAGAGAAAATATGAACAAGATTAAGCAACAACAAAAACTCGTTCAAACTTCAAAACAGAACTTTACCTTTCAGAAGCAAAAACATTAGCGCTTGGGATGTGAGAGGGAGGATGCTCCGGTAACTAGGGTGAGAGGAAGATCAGAATAAGCATAAATTTCAAACCCTTAGATATAAGTTCCATTTCAGAATCTAGGTCTTCCAGAAAAAAGCGTTCATTCACGAATTTAGGACGAGAAGAGGGACTTTGAGTGAGAAAGATGAACGAGAAAGAGAAGCGATAGAAACGAAGGAGACAACGGCGCCGTTCTGCATGAACCACAAACCCTAATCTGTTGTTTCCCTTAATCAAAAAACATTAAGCAAGCTTAAGAGAGCTTTGGGCCATTTCTATCCACAAAGCCTTAAAGCCCAGCATGTTTTGCTAACTCGCCCCAATCTGATTTGTTTTTGTTAATGGCAAGCATCCCTTTTCTTTGGGCCCAATAACCCTTAAACCCTTAAGCCCATTTTCTTTCCCTTTAATTTGTTTTTATTTGTTTTGAAAATTACTAATAATGTTTTTTGTACATTTTTTAAGCCCTAAAAATCAATTTTTACTATTTTCTTTTTATAACTTTTTATTAATTTGTTACACATAATAAAAACATCAAAAAACTTTGATTTAATTAGTTTTCTTTCTTTAAGCTCATAATCAATAAAATACACAAAAAATATAATAAAGATTTTTTAATTTAAATCATTTTCTTATTAGATTAAGTTTTAATTTTCTTTTTAAGTAAATACATTGCATTTCATACTTTATTGATTTCTTTATTTCATAAATTGTCATAGCTTCATATTGAATCGCACAACAATTCGATTTGGTTGTATTATTTGGACATTGTTATTTTTATATGATTCATCCCCATTTGTAATAATTGTACCCCCATTCCCAGATAATTTTGTAATAGCTTAGACTTTTAATTCCCGCAATTTATTGCTTTCTATATAATGTGTAGTAATTAGGCATGTATGGCAAGATTCAAAAATCAATCGCTAGATGACCTAATCCAAGAATAAATAACTTGAAATCAACACACTTCTCACACGCGCACCTCTAGGGTAACCTTGCTTGTTGCCTCGGAAATACAATCATGTCCTTTGAATATGAGACACTCTAGCAATGACCCTTCGATAAATAAAGATCGTAGTCCCCCGATGACCCTCGATGTTGCCTTCGATAAAATGATCTCGTCCCTTACAAAATTGCTAGAGCGTCTCACAAGTTGCCTTCAATGATTGTAAAATTGACCCGCGCTTGTCCCTTCACATCCAAGGATGGGGTTTCTTACCAAATCAATGGTAAGATAGCACCATTAAAAGGAAGAAAAAAAGAACAATTTAAGACCTTTCGAGTAGATAGATTCGCTCTTAGTTACTCGCTTGCTCACGACAAAACCTTTCACACCTACACTTCCATGTCAAAACACTTTCAAAAGACAAAACGTTTTGTATACGTTCTTACAGAGACGAGAACCATTGCAAAACCTCTTTTTCAAAATACGATTCACAAACACATCTTTGAACCATTTTTCGAAACTAAAATTTGTATACGTTCTTATAGAGACGAGAACCATTACAAAGAAATTTTCTAAAATACTTTCAAAAACCACACCACAAGCACACAATCAAAGAAAAGCAAGTGATCTAAAATGAGTAACTAAGAGCCCATGGAAAACCATGGATGAAAAGGGTGCTAGCACCTTCCCTTTTCATAATCTACCCCCCGAACCCGAGAAAATTCTTGAAAGGTCTTTCCTGTGCTTTTTTACCTTTCCTTTTGGATAAAAGAAAAGTCGGTGGCGACTCTTGCTAACTGCACAATTGCGAACGAAACATAAAACATCTAGTCAGTTCTCCCACCGTATCACAGGTTGTAATAGTATTTTTAGGTTTATATTTGTGCAATATCCCCATTTAAAACTTGTTATAATAGCTTAGTTTACATTTACGCAATTTATTTCTTTTATATACCAAGTTAGTAAAACTAGGGTTTGCATGACAAGAAAAAAAACAAAACAAATAGAAAACCCTAAATGCAAGACAAAAGCATGAAAATGACACACATTACACACAAGCACCCTTAGGGCTTCTCCCACTTGGTTGCCTAAATAAAAATGGCCATGTTACGCACGTAAAGTATCTTGGCAAAACAAAACAAACATAAGATCATAGTCCCTCGATGACGCTATACAAAGGTTGCCTAAACAAAGATGATCTTGGTCCCTCAAAAAATTGCTAAGGTACTTGGCAATATTGCTATCATGGTCATACGATGACCCACGCCCATCCCGTTTACATCCAAAGATAGGGTTGTTTACCAAATCAATGGTAAATCAACAATGTCAAAGGAATAAAAATGCACAAGAAAGACATTTGAGTAGGTAGATAGCTTCTAGTTACTTGATCAATTTCAAAACAATCCTTGATATTTTCAAAAACAAACACACACATTTCAAAACATCTTACAAAACATTGAAAACATTTTCAAAAGACAAACATCTTTGTATACATTCTTACGAACAAGAATCATTACAAAGATTGCCTAAAAGATGGCCTCTTTTCAAAATACTTTTAAACTCACACCAAGCACCATTTCAAACAAAACATAGAAAAGCAAGTGATCTAAATAAGTAACTAAGAGCCCATGGAAAACCATGGATGAAAAGGGTTCTAGCACCTTCCCTTTTCATAATCTACCCCCCGAACTCAAGAAAACATCTCAAAGGTCTTTCATGTGCTTTTTTACCTTTCCTTTTGGATAAAAGAAAATTCGGTGGCGACTCTTGCTAACCGCAACATTTGCGAACACAAACGCAAAACCTCAAGTCAGTTATCCCACTGCATCACAGAATGCAATAAACAAGGTCACTACAAAAGTGATTGTCCAAGGATTTAGAAGGAGAAATATAAAAGGAAGTTCGTTAAGGAGAAGAAGAAAAGTCTTATGGCAACATGGGATGACTTTGAATCTTCTGAAGACAGAACAAAATCAGAAGATGAACAAGCCAATATAGCTCAAAAGGACAACTTATTAGATGTCTCTAAATCTTCTGAAGCTGACTCAGAGTTAGATGATGAAAGAGAAAACATAGCTCTCATGGCAAACGTGTCAGAAGACAGTGAAGCTTCTGGTTCAGACTCAGAATCAGACATTGAAAAGGTATTCCCTAACTTTGCTATTAATTTCACTAAAGCTGAACTTGCAGAAAGTGTAAATGAAATTCTGGAAAGGTATCAACAACTCAGAGTCAAATTCAAGAACCTGAAAAAGGAACTTGTCTCTGACTCTGAAAAGACTAAGAGTCTAAGATTAGAAAACTATGAGTTAAAAGAAAAAGTTTTAAAATTTGAAAATGATTTGAAAAATTCTCAGAAGGAAATAATCTCAAAGACTCCCAGTAATGCTGATGAGATCATCAAAGAGTATGATCACAGATTTCAGAAGTTTCTGGCTAACAACATAGATATAAGAAAAATGGCTTTAATGATCTACGGAGTCAGCATGAATGGCAGAATAGGTATAGGATACAAAGGCAAAGAATCCCAACCTAAGAAAGTTAAGGATTTGGTTATCAAACGCACTTATCTCTATTCTCACTTAACCACTAGGCAAACACATGATATAAAACATGTTGGTAAGGCGTTTTATACTAAACCAAAATTCAAACAGAATTTTAGAAACTCTAATAGTCATAGACCCAGAAAGATATGGGTACCAAAAGACAAAATCATCTATGTTCCAGATATTTTTAACAGCAAGGATGAAACTCCATTATTAACACCTGGACTCTGGATGCTCTCTACACATGGAGGAAAGAAAGCATATGTTCCAAAGCTTGGAATTTAAAAGATTCGCAGGTTTCAGAGGCAATCATAAATAGAAGATTACTGGATCTGAAACTATTTGAAACAGGAATGGAAATACAACATCAGAAGCTCTCTAAAGAATCTCAGATGTATCCAGAAGAGGATGTCACACTGTTTCAAGCACTTCTGTCAGAGCAAGCCAATCAGAGTCTTTACCACTTTTTGATTCTTGACAAAAAGGGGGAGAATGAAGATTATTTTGACTCATAATCAGAAGATCCTCAGGGAAGTATTTTATTTTCTCGTTAGCTGAGTACTCTACTCAGGGGGAGCCTTCCTTTTAATTTTTGTTCTTTATATTCCATCAAAATATACTAGTTTTTGTCATCATCAAAAAGGGGGAGATTGTTAGAACATAATTTGGTTTTACATCCCAATAAGAGTTTTGGTGATAACAAACACATGAGATAAAGAACAAATATGCTCGCTAATAAAAGTATGTTTACATGCAGGAAGTTATGATGTGAAAAAGATGTTCTAATGCAATTGGAAGTTCTGCCAGAACATCACCAAAAGTTCTGATTATGCGAGCACAGAAGTTGAGAGGACAATGAAAGATTCAGATGCATCAAATATGCATGACACGCTTATATGAAGAAGTTTTGTTTGAACTTCTGAATGCACCAACGCTGCAAAACAGAATCTCTGATACTATGATGTGCAAAGTTCTGATTAAGCTGTAAAGAACTCTCAACGGTAATATTCATCCTCTGATGAGAGAAGCTCTGAAGCGTTACAATTCCATTAATGCAAGATCACAAGTAACGGCTACAAACAGACAATGATCTCCTGATTTGGAAATCTCATTAACGCGTGTTATGGACATACCAAAAGTATCTTCTTATGTCACTATTGCAAGGCCTATTTAAAGTCGACAAGAAGAAGATTTCAGGATGATGAACAACTGCGCTCAAAAAGAAAAACTCACGTGAAAAGTCAGCAACGCAGCTATCATTTTTCGTCTTCATCAATTCAATATTAAATTGTGTAATACATCACAAGTTCGTGATACTGTTTATTTAGAAACATCATTATACATTTTTATTCAATTATTTGTTTATTGAATTTCCTTGAGAAAGTCGGGTTGTGGTTTTGGACTCAAGAAGACTTTGATAGTTGTCAAAGTAGATTTGTAATCAAGTTTGATTAGTGAATTAAGTCCTCGTTGGAGAGAGGAGAAATCACCTTGGCAGGTGGACTGGACTAGTTTGAGTTCAAACGAACCAGGATAAAAATAAACGTGTTCTTTACTCATTTGATTTCAAGTTTTAAATTCAACCCCCCCCCCTTCTTGTGTTTTTCACTTCTTCAGTGGTGACTCTTTTTAACCGTAACATTTGCGATAAAACGCGAAACACCAAGTCATTTCTCCCACCGTATAACACCTTGCCTCTGTACCTGCTGGAGAAAGTACCAACGGAGACTTTGTGGATGGTTTGAGTGTCATCCTAACTCCTGGGGTGCTTGGTAAATGTTGATATGGATGATAAATCTTCTACTGATAAAAAAATAACAAGATGACGAGACATAATCGTACGTTTTTAATCTCGAACTTTTGCCTGGACCGCCCTTTCGGGTTTTCAAGCCACCGGGATACCCTTTTTTGCTCAAGCCTCCTTTTCAGGTTTTTGACTTTCTGGGTGTACAAGTTTTGTATATATCCCTAATTTTTGCCCGAAATCTTTTGGTTCGTCGGGATGCCCTTACATTTTCCTAGGCCAGTTAACCTAGCGGGTCTTTTTTCATGCGTAGTATTTTCCAACCATGTCCACTGTTGTACCCCAAAAATTGCTCTCCCATTTTCACAAGAAATCACAACCCTAGGGTTTTCTCAGATTTTCAAGATTTGCTTAGGAATCGACCAAACAGACCTTTCTATGGCAGTAAATCAAGAATTAGGGTTTTCTCTCGCATTTCTCAGAAGAAACTGAATTCTCAGAAATTTAAATTAACTGTCACATGTTTTCACACTTTTTTGAGTTTGCTGAAAAGTTACTGGTTGTTCTCAAGACTTGTTTATCTGGGATAAGAGATAGGAGCTGAGATGGTCATTTGGAATATTCAGGTTTTGTCTGATCCAAGTTAATCAGATGATGTGCGTCTGTTAAAGATGTTTGCTTGTTAATGGAATGAAATGTTTGCTTGTTTATTGGAATACCCAGTGCGTATTTTGATTGGAATGTTGTTGCAAGGTTATGAGACTACAAAGTTATTGGATTACTTAAAATTTAAGTTATCTGTATTAGAATTGTTGGAATGCAATTTCAATTATTTTGATCTGAGAATCTTAAAGGATTAAGTGAAGATGCAAAGAAAGAATTGCAAGATATTGGACAATAAAAGATTTTATTGAATTTCAGATTGCCTCACAAAGATTTTTCAGATGTTGATACAAAAATAATTTATTATTTGAATACTGTAGGTTTTACAACTTATAGTACTTGGAAAAATAAATTATTACAATAAATGGAAAATCTATCTAAAATCTAAGTCTAAGCCATTGCTCCATTGCTCCCATGCTCAAAGTCTTCTGCTGCTTTATCATCACCCAAGTTGCACTCACATGAAAGAAAGACAAAGGAAAGAGGATTAGTACAGTTTATAATTAGATTTTTCTAACAGAAAAAGAAAGGAAAATATTCATCATTAAAGTTTGTCGTCCGGAATCAGAGTGCTATTTTTCATCACGTTTTATTTTTCTCTTCGCAAATCAAAAGAAGATTGCTCTTCTTGGTTCACAAAGAGAAAAATAAAAATGCAAATTGAAGAATACAAAAGCAAATTATTCAAAAAAACATAGCAAGGCGCCAAACTGTATAAAGCAAGTTTCAAATGCAAGACATGTTGTACAAAGCAAGCATACAAAGGCAAGCAAAGAAAGCATACAAAGGCAAGCAATGCAGCATACAAAACAAAACCAAACTGAATGCAAGTTGTCAAGCTGCATTACAAAACAAAGTAAGCAAACCAAGCATAGCAACTAAAGCAAACTGAATGAAAACTGTACTAAGCAACTGAAACATTGAAGCAAACTGAACAAAGAAAACTGGATGCAACAAGTACAAATGCAGTAGTAATGTAGCAGGCAGCAATTACAAGTGCAGATGCAGCAGGCAAATGCAGGAGATAAACCAAATGACATGCAAAAAGCTTGTCATAGCTTTTTCATCACTTTCCAGAAAATAGGCAAAACTTTTCAGAAAAAGTAGAAAAAGCAAAAGTGCTTTGTCATTGAGAGAGGAAGAGAGAAAAGATATCACCTTTTTGGTGAGAGTGTACAGTTTGGCAAAAGGTTGTCACAAGATTACAAAACACAGGCAAGGATATAACTACATCAAGTAGCACAAAGTAAAGGGAGAGAACATTGGTGTCAAAACTGCAAACAGCTGCAACAATAGCCAAACCTGTCCAACATTTTCAAAAAGCCTAACAAATTGTACACCAGTTCCAAAACTGCAACAATCTGCCAAACCACAAAACTAGTTGGCCAAACTGTAAACCAAACTGTAAGCCAGCTGCAAAACAACCACAGTCACAAAAACCTGTGCATACAGCTGCACAACAATCCAAAACCAAGAACCAAGTTGCAACTATAACAAAAACACAATCTTAACCCTGTTATCAAACAAGTCACAAAACCTGCCAGCCAAACAGCATAACATCACCAAACCCTGTTATCAAAATAGCCAAACTACTCAAACTGAAAACTCACAAAACAACAGGTATCCAAACCTGTTAGCAAACTGCAACAAAACTTCCCCAAAACCTGCAGTTCCCAACAAAACAAGTTTGCAAAACCAGAAAAAACTACAAACCTGTTAATAGTTCAAACAAACACAAGCCTGCTATCAAAAAACAGCACAACCTGCATAACTATTACAAAACCGCAAAAGCTTGCCAAACTGTAACAGTTTCACAACAGTCCAAACCTATTAACAAACAGTCCAACAACTTATGCAAGCATTGCACAAACCAGAAAAAGCATATCAATTTCAAACCTGCAAAAGCCTACCAAATCTGCAATTCCCAAACCACAAAGAAACTTGCAAGCATACCAATCATCATACAAGTTTCAGAATAAACCATCATTCAAGTTCAAGTTCAGCAAATCAACAACAAAGTTTTAGATAATCATCATCAACAAAAAAGCCACCATTATCAAAGTTTCAGAACAAACATCATCATAAACCAATAATCAATATTCAAGTTTCAACAAGAAGCAACAATCAAAAGTCTCAGAATTGTAATCATCATCAACAAAAAAGCCACCATTATCAAAGTTTCAGTTTAATCATCATCAACATTCAAGAGAGAGGAAAAGAGTTTCAGAAGCAAGAACAATCAAAAGTCTCAGAATTGTAATCATCATCAACAAAAAAGCCACCATTATCAAAGTTTCAGTTTAATCATCATCAACATTCAAGAGAGAGGAAGGAAGTTACCAAAAGCACGCTTGGCCATCACCTCTTCCCCTCGCACCTCCGGCCACCAAGAGAGCGCCGCCAGTCCAACCTCTTTCCTCTCCATTTTTTCCAGAAAATCCCCAAGGTACGTTTTTCTCAAACCCTCTTTACTGCATCTCAGGCATATAAACCCCATAGATTAAAAGCTAAACTGAATAAAACATGCGAAGCAAACATGAACTGAAAATGATAAATCGAACAAAGAACGAACCTTACTGTTTCACCAAAGCCTTGGATTGTTGTGAGGAGATGAGAGAGGGAGACAGCACTCCGGCGGCCTGAGGGGAGGGAAGATTAGAACGGGTGTGTGAGGTTGAGGAAGATGAAGAGAGAACGAAGAAACGGCGCCGCTGTGAAGCAAATTTCCCAAACCCTAATTGTTTCTTTTTTTTTCCCAAACCCTAAACGCTGCAACATTGGAATTGGGCCTTTCTGGACCCAATTGCCATAAGCCCGTCTAATTGCTAACTAGCGTCCCCCCTTTTTCTTTCTGACCATTTGTTTTTATTTTGGTTATGGGCCTAATCTCTACAAGCCTAAGCCCATCTTAACTCAATTTATTTTCTTTTTCTTTTCTTTTGTTTAAATACTAATGTTTTTAATTAATTCATTTTTTTTAATTTGTTTTCTTTTCTCTTAGTTAATAATAACACTAAGTAATATATTAAAACTCCATTTTTGTAAAAATAAAATTTGATTTTTGTTTTAATCATTTTCTTTTTCTTGCACATAATGAAAATACCAAAAAAACATTTAAATTGATTTAATTAATTTTGTTTTCTTTAAACTCCTTTTTATTGATTAATCAAAGTACAAAAAATAATAGAACTTTTGTTTAATTAATTTTTCTTCCTTTAAACTTTTCATTTACATAATTAATAAAATACAAAAAGAATAATAATAATAATAATATAATATGTAATCTTTCTTTTTTAGAATAGATTTTTATTTGTTTATTTTTAAATAAATTTGTGCATCTCATAATATTATTGATTTCTTAATTTGTTATAACTTTATATTGAATTGCGACGATTTGATTTGGTTGTAATACTTGATATTTGGACATTATTATTCTTGTGAGACTCATCCCCATTTGTAATAATTGTACCCCCATCCCCGGATACTTCTGTAATAACTTAGACTTTTAATTCCCGCAATTTATTGCTTTCAATATATTGTGTAGTAATTAGGCGTGTATGGCAAGATTCAAAATCAATCGCTAGATGACCTAATCCAAGAATAAATAACTTGAAATCAATACACAATGCACACATGCACCCCTAGGGTTTCATCCACTTGTTGCCTTTAAAATTGGCCATGTTATGCATGTTGAGTACTTTGGCAAAACAAAAACAAAACAAAAGATCATAGTCCCTCGATGACGCTATCTTGGTTGCCTATACAAAATGATCTAGTCCCTCAAAAATTTGCTAAAGATACTTAGCAGTATTGCTATCATGGTCAATACGATGACCCGTGCCTGTCCCGTTTAACATCCAAATACAAGGTTGTTTACCAAATGCAATGGTAAAATAACACTGTTGAAAGGGTTAAATCTTTGAGTAAAATAGGGTAGACAACTCTTAGTTACTTGATCAAAACTTGCAAAAGCATCCTTGCTATTTTCAAACACACCTCACAACACAATTTCAAAACATTTCCAAAACAAACAATCAAACATTGAAAAATCTTTTCAAAAGACAATACACCTTTGTATATATTCAAAAAAGAATCATTACAAAGGTTGCCACAACGATGGCCTCTTTTCAAAACATCTTTCAAAACCACACACAAAGCACCAGTTCAAACAATTGAAAATCAAAAGCAAGTGATCTAAACAAGTAACTAAGAGCCCGTGGATAACCATGGATGAAAAGGGTGCTTGCACCTTCCCTTTTCATAATCTACTCCCTGAACCCAAGAAAACATCTCAAAGGTCTTTCCTGTGCTTTTTGACCTTTACTTAGGATAAAATAAAAAGTCGGTGGCGACTCTTGCTAAACTGAAACATTTGCGAACACAAACGCAAAACCTCAAGTCAGTTCTCCCACCGTATCACAGAACTGGCGACTCTGTTGGGGAGATATCTAAAAGTGGGGTTACCTTAGGGTTTTAGATCACATTTACATGCTTATCTTATTTGACTTGTATGCTTTACTTTTTGGTTCCTTGTTTGGGTTTGTTTTAAATCCTACACCCGGATTTAGGGGCACCTTTTAGGTAAGTAGAAATAAACTGCGAGGGAACTGTGTGGGGTATACCGACATGGTTGAAGCAGTGGCTACGTTAGTGCGACATATTTGTGGGTACCAGTAGCCTTTGAGTCAATCAAAGAGAATACGGGGCCGCTGAGTGATGTCATAAAGCACTAATGAACTCTTAGAACCTTACTTAACCAACTTAGCCTTTTAGGGGTAGTGAGATGACCAGATTTGGTACAGTCCGAAGTTGGTAGATACTCGATACTACACTCATTGAGGGTTGTTTTCTTGGAATATTTCGGTCGCCAGTTAAGTGGTTAAACTGAAACAATGAACAAAAAAAATAATTTGGTGATATTGAGCTCCTTAGAACTCGGTTACTATTTCTAGGACAGGTTGAGCCAACTAACTTCAAGAGGGTACTTACCTACAGACTCCATGCAAGCCTGAACCTAAGGACTTGTCTGCTTTGTGTGAATATGACTGTTTGTATATACACTTGCTTACTTTTGCATACTTGTACATAACAGCATACCATAGCATTTTCAATAACCATTTCAAGGATCTCTAGGGTCTTTGATGCAGGGGCACGTTGAACCAGACGTCTACCAAAGGGCAAGAGGGTTCATTTTCCTCTAAACAAACATCGTCAAAGATCAAGTACAACAACTTGAGTCAAGGGCTATGACCCACTTGACATGGTGAGCTTGATTCTTGTTAAAAGACATCCACCAATACAAAGTTCTCCAATCAAAGATGTTGATCGAAGTTTAACCTCTAACATTTTCTTATGTTTACCCCGCGAGATCCTTGAAAACATGCATCCATATATCATGCATCGTATCATGACAGATTTTCCCTTTTCAGGTCTCCTTATTTTCCTACTGTTTATTTCAGTAGAGATGGCTCTAGAGAGGACTGCCAAAGATATCCAGGCTCAAAACGCTCAACTTCAAGAGATGTTCTTGAACCTGTCCAAGGGGAAAGAAGAGGTGAAAGCTATCCTCACAAGAGGCATGGTCCTAGGAAATCCAGGGGGCATCAGGAATGATCACTTGGAAGGGCTACAGATTGAGTTGGCAACAATGAAAATTCAAATGATGGGACAACTGGTGGGCCAGATGGCTCTTATCCAAAACCTGGCTCAAGGACAAGAGGAGCTAAAGGTCCTCATCAACAAACTGCACCAGGATGGATGTAACCAAATGGGGCAAACAACTAGGGTTGAAGATCAAGTCACCATTCAGCCTCCCTTGAGACAAGAAGTCAAGGGAAAGTCTCCCCAATTTGCTTCAGGGTCACAAGCCCAACAACAACCTCACCAGCATCAACAGGATAGTCGGCGTGAGCAAAATACATCTGAAAAGCACTCCACTGAGAATAACATGCTATTATCCCAAGTGTTGCAGTGCTTGTTGGAAGTCAAGCTAATTGTACTAAGGGACCCCCCTCGGCATCCCAAAACAGCCTCCCCATGGTACAATCCAAATGCAAGATGTGCGTATCATTCCAACAGTCCTGGACATGACACCGATAGTTGTTGGGCATTGAGAAACAAAATTCAAGATCTGGTTAAAGAAACAAAGCTGGAGTTCACACAAGATGGTCAGATGAAAATCTTCCGCTGAGGGTTCTCCGCCTAAAGTGACAAGTTCAGACTAAGAGGCTTTTGTTTCATTTGAATTTTCAAGTTGTAATTTCTTTTGTTATTCAAACAATTATCTGTTAATGTCAAACTCTATTTCATTAATGCATTGCATTTGTTTGTCTTGAATTCATCCATTCGTTTTCACTATACTATGCTTTCTACTTTCTTGATGACATTTAACTCTTGCTAAAAGTTACAAGCCTTTAGAGGGAGGATGACGAAAACAATGCCATAATCTCATACAGTGTGCTTTTGGACAGACCTTGCTGACGATGTACAGGCATTTCTTTCAAATCCTAAACACTGGAGTTATAAGGAAGATAATACCTAGTCAACCCCTTCGAGTCAAAGAAGTAGAAGTTTTCTGTTTTAAACACAAATTGAAACCTTTAATCAAACCTGGGGTAGGGTAGTCTCTCAGTTAATTCAAAATGTGCGTTTAGCCGCAAACTCTCAGTTCATAATACAGCGAATGACATAAAAATTTCCTTTGGAACCAAAAGACAGTGATGGTTCCTTATCTCATAGGCAGTCATTATCTCTCAAAAAAGAAAAACCCACTGAGTCAAAACCTACAAAGGAGACTTGTGAAAGTTGGGGCATCCCGCTGACTGTAATCTCGAAAATAAGAACAGTCAGGCAAAAATTAGGGATAATGAATCAAAAGAAAGAGGCCACTACAAATCCTCAACAACATGAAAAATGTTGCAAAAAAATGACTGCCTTCCAACAAATTCAACTTGTGTGAACCATCACCAAAAACGTCGTTCCAGACTCATTTGGAGTTCAAATGCACAATTAACTGAGTTTAGGATTGAAGAACATCACGAAGAGCGGGTGGGTAAAAATATACTTTGAGCCTTTATCCTTTGTTTCTTAAACCGTGAACCAAGCCATGTTATAACCCTTCAAAAGTCATAATTGAATCATGGGTTAGTTCGAAAGCATATTGTTACAAAAGGTATCTTGACTCCTGTAAGGCTTTGCTCTAAATCTTGAGTTGAATTTTTCTTATAAAAAGTTTATGCTAAAAAACGCATTTTTCAAAATTTCAAGACAAGCATAAACTTTGCATTATTTGAATATCGTTGTTTGCATATGGCTATTTGTTTGACAGCGAAGAAATTCACACAGTGAATGTTCCGATGAACGAAAGCTCTCTCAGTGAACAAAATCACTTCAAGTGGGATGACACTTCCTTTGAAAAAATCTCCTATCAACAAAAGGGGACTTGGCATGGCATTATCCATTAAACCTGGGGCAGTCCAGTCAAGATTTCAAGAAGTCCAGTTAACCTGGGGCAGTCCAGTCAAGATTTCAAGAAATCTCTCAGTTGCAGAGTAACCTGGGGCAAGTCTCCATCTCCATCACTTGGGGAATTAAACGTCAATCTCATCAAAGGGTTACGTACAGTCCAAATTTATTGGCAGTGCCACAAACATTTGATACTAGGGGCAATGACGAATCTCTCCAAAATCCTTCTGAAAAGAAATTCAAGAACCCTCGAGAAGTTCATCACCTCTCTAGCAGACCAGCGGTCATGGGTTTATTTCCCCAACACTTGTCAAGGATTTATTCTCCAAAATAAAATTACATTTCAAAAACATTCATAACATGTGCAGATTGATCGGCAGGTAAAGGTTATCATCACCTTTTGGAATAGTAGTCGTCAAAGATTCCTACATCATCCAATTGAGTCAAAGTTAATTCAAGACCTTCTCTGGCTCAGTCAAATTGACACTAAGATCTCCCTGATTCTTATTCCAGTTGAAGATATTCCAAGACTTTCGTCTGGCTCGGTTAAATCGATTCTAAGATTTTTCTAATTCTTATCCAGTCAAAGTTAATTCAAGACCTTCTCCGGCTCAGTCAGATCGACACTAAGATCTCCCTGATTCTTATTCCAGTTGAAGATATTCCAAGACTTTCGTCTGGCTCAGTTAAATCGATTCTAAGATTTTTATGATTCTTATCCAGTCAAAGTTAATTCAAGACCTTCTCTGGCTCAGTCAGATCGACACTAAGATCTCCCTGATTCTTATTCCAGTTGAAGATATTCCAAGACTTTCGTCTGGCTCAGTTAAATCGATTCTAAGATTTTTCTGATTCTTATCCAGTCAAAGTTAATTCAAGACCTTCTCTGGCTCAGTCAGATCGACACTAAGATCTCCCTAATTCTTATTCCAGTTGAAGATATTCCAAGACTTTTGTCTGGCTCAGTTAAATCGATTCTAAGATTTTTCTGATTCTTATCCAGTCAAAGTTAATTCAAGACCTTCTCTTGCTCAGTCAGATCAACACTAAGATCTCCCTGATTCTCATTCTAGTGGAAGATATTCCGGGTTTTGCTATTTCAGATAAATCTCTCAACGGTTTATTCTGATTCACTTCCATATTTTTCACTATCAGAGACGAAGAATCCAACTCTTTTCTCCATCACCAGTTCAGGATTTATTTTCCCCAACAAGAGGAAAGATGCAATCAATTTCTCACCAAAATTCGTATCGTGAAGCCTGGACGTTGACCAGATAACGATACAACACTGTGAAGCCTGGATGTTGACCAGATAACAGTTAATCGTTAACAGAATGAAGATTCTCATCCTTGAAACCTCAGAATATTGGCATACTCCCAAGCTCCTGATACCGTTAACAGAATGAAGATTCTCATCCTTGAAACCTCAGAAGATTGGCATACTCCCAAGCTCCTGATACCCTTAACAGAATGAAGATTCTCATCCTTGAAACCTCAGAAGATTGGTATACTCCCAAGCTCCTGATACCGTTAACAGAATGAAGATTCTCATCCTTAAAACCTCAGAAGATTGGTATACTCCCAAGCTCATGATACTGTTAACAGAATGAAGATTCTCATCCTTAAAACCTCAGAAGATTGGTATACTCCCAAGCTCCTGATACCGTTAACAGAATGAAGATTCTCATCCTTAAAACCTCAGAAGATTGGTATACTCCCAAGCTTCTGATACTGTTAACAGAATGAAGATTCTCATCCTTAAAACCTCAGAAGATTGGTATACTCCCAAGCTCCTGATACCGTTAACAGAATGAAGATTCTCATCCTTAAAACCTCAGAAGATTGGCATACTCCCAAGCTCCTGATACCGTTAACAGAATGAAGATTCTCATCCTTAAAACCTCAGAAGATTGGTATACTCCCAAGCTCCTGATACCGTTAACAGAATGAAGATTCTCATCCTTAAAACCTCAGAAGATTGGCATACTCCCAAGCTTCTGATACCATTAACAAAATCAAGATTTTCATCCTTGAAACCTCAGAAGATTGGCATACACCCAACCTCCTGACCCAAACGCCTAAATGAAGATTCTCATTCTTGCTTCCCCAGTAGATTGGCATACTCCCAACCTCCTGATCCAAACGCCTGAATGAAGATTCTCATTCTTGCTTACCCAAAGTGGCATACAACCCGAGTTCCTGATATTCTCGACAGAATAAAGATTCTCATTCTCAAAGTGGCATACAACCTAAACTCCTAAACTTCTTCCAAACAGGAATAAGCTTTTCCCAGAGTCTTGAGCTTACTCTCCAGCAGGATAGCTACTCCCCAACAGTATAGTTATTCCCCACAGAGTTTTTACTCCCCAACAAAATCAAGATTCTCATTTTTGATTCTCCAGCGAAGTTGCCAGAGCTTTCTTTACTCTCAGCATAAATTTGTCAGAGTTTTTAATCCCCTGCAGATCGAAGATTCTCGTTCTTGACTCCTTAGCACAAATTCCCCTAGCAGAATGAAGATTCTCATTCACAATTCCCCATAGAGTTTTCAAATATTCCCCAGCGGAGTTCTCCTCAAAACAGGAATCCTCGGTAGAAATATTCTAAGCAAAGCTTGAAGACACACATACTCTTCAACAGTGGTCCAAGATTTATCTTCCCCGGTAGCAGTCAAAGATTTTATTATCTCCAGTTATCCAGGATTTATTTTCCTCAGCAAGACAGCTTATCAGCTTACATGCGCATACATTGCATTCATATATCATAAACATTGATAAAACACATATATTGCATCATACATTTCATGCAACATAACTGTGTTTCAGATAATATTTTACCCTTTTCAGGATAAGATTAACAAGCTACCAATATACAATCTGAAAACAGTTTATGGATGCCTCCATACATGGATGTTAATCTATTGCTTATTAAATTTTAAGGATCATGAAAACAGTTTACGGATGCTTCCAAACACGGATGTTAATCTATCGCTTGTTCAGATTCAGCTCATGAAAACAGTTCACGGATGCTCCAAACACGGATGCTAATCTATTGCTTATTCAGACCCCCAGCTCAGGGACGTTCCAGACATGGATACCTTTCTGATACTCACCTACAACATACAATTCAATAAACATTCTTGGATGGAATCTTTAAGCCCATCTCCGACAAAATTCTATCACATCTCCAAATGGCATCTGTAAGCCCATTCCCTCAACTATGCTTTGACGAGTGCAAATTTATGGGCACTCTAGTGTCCAATCATCTTTTACCTTCGAGTCACAAATGGCAAACTCTCCGATCTGACTCTTCAGGTTCAAGAAGATTGAACAGGGGCAGCTGTTGTACCCCAAAATTTGCCCTCCCATTTTCACAAGAAATCCCAACCCTAGGGTTTTCTCAGATTTTCAAGATTTGCTCAGGAATCGATCAAGCAGACCTTTCTATGGAAGTAAATCAAGAATTAGGGTTTTCTCTCGCATTTCTCAGAAGAAACTGAATTCTCAGAAATTCAAATTAACTGTCACATGTTTTCACACTTTTTTGAGTTTGCTGAAAAGTTACTGGTTGTTCTCAAGGCTTGTTTATCGGGGATAAGAGATAGGAGCTGAGATGGTCATTTGGAATATTCAGGTTTTGTCTGATCCAGGTTAACCAGATGATGTGCGTCTGTTAAAGACGTTTGCTTGTTAATGGAATGAAATGTTTGCTTGTTTATTGGAATACCCAGTGCGTATTTTGATTGGAATGTTGTTGCAAGGTTATGAGACTACAAAGTTATTGGATTACTTAAAATTTAAGTTATCTGTATTAGAATTGTTGGAATGCAATTTCAATTATTTTGATCTGAGAATCTTAAAGGATTAAGTGAAGATGCAAAGAAAGAATTGCAAGATATTGGACAGTAAAAGATTTTATTGAATGTCAGATTGCCTCACAAATATTTTTCAGATGTTGATACAAAAATAATTTATTATTTGAATACTGTAGGTTTTACAACTTATAGTACTTGGAAAAATAAATTATTACAATAAATGGAAAATCTATCTAAAATCTAAGTCTAAGCCATTGCTCCATTGCTCCCATGCTCAAAGTCTTCTGCTGCTTTGTCATCACCCAAGTTGCACTCACATGAAAGAAAGACAAAGGAAAGAGGATTAGTACAGTTGATTAATTAGATTTTTCAAACAGAAAAAGAAAGGAAAATATACATCATTAAAGTTTGCCGTCCGGAATCAGAGTGCTATTTTTCATCACGTTTTATTTTTCTCTTTGCAAATCACAAGAAGATTGCTCTTCTTGGTTCACAAAGAGAAAAATAAAAATGCAAATTGAAGAATGCAAAAGCAAATTATTCAAAAAACATAGCAAGGCGCCAAACTGTATAAAGCAAGTTTCAAATGCAAGACATGTTGTACAAAGCAAGCATACAAAGGCAAGCAAAGAAAGCATACAAAGGCAAGCAATGCAGCATACAAAACAAAACCAAACTGAATGCAAGTTGTCAAGCTGCATTACAAAACAAAGTAAGCAAACCAAGCATAGCAACTAAAGCAAACTGAATGAAAACTGTACTAAGAAACTGAAACATTGAAGCAAATTGAACAAAGCAAACTGGATGCAACAAGTACAAATGCAGTAGTAATGTAGCAGGCAGCAAGTACAAGTGCAGATGCAGCAGGAAAATGCAGGAGATAAACCAAATGACAAGCAAAAAGCTTGTCATAGCTTTTTCATCACTTTCCAGAAAATAGGCAAAACTTTTCAGAAAAAGAAGAAAAAGCAAAAGTGCTTTGTCATTGAGAGAGAAAGAGAGAAAAGATATCACCTTTTTGGTTAGAGTGTACAGTTTGGCAAAAGGCTGTCAAAAGATTACAAAACACAGGAAAGGATATAACTACATCAAATAGCACAAAGTAAAGGGAGAGAACATTGGTGTCAAAACTGCAAACAGCTGCAACAATAGCCAAACCTATCCAACATTTTCAAAAAGCCTAACAAACTGTACACCAGTTCCAAAACTGCAACAATCTGCCAAACCATAAAACTAGCTGGCCAAACTATAAACCAAACTGTAAGCCAGCTGCAAAACAACCACAATCACAAAAACCTGTGCAAACAGCTGCTCAACAATCCACAGCCAAGAACCAAGCTGAAACTGTAACAAAAACACAATCTTAACCCTGTTATCAAACAAGTCACAAAACCTGCCAGCCAAACAGCATAACATCACCAAACCCTGTTATCAAAATAGCCAAACTACTCAAACTGAAAACTCACAAAACAACAGGTATCCAAACCTGTTACCAAACTGCAACAAAACTTCCCAAAAACCTGCAGTTCCCAACAAAACAAGTTTGCCAAACCAGAAAAAACTACAAACCTGTTAACAGTTCAAACAAACACAAGCCTGCTATCAAAAAACAGCACAACCTGCATAACTATTGCAAAACTGCAAAACTGCAAAAGCTTGCCAAACTGTAACAGTTTCACAATAATCCAAACCTATTAACAAACAGTCCAACAACTTATGCAAGCATTGCACAAACCAGAAAAAGCATATCAGTTTCAAACCTGCAAAAGCCTACCAAATATGCAATTCCCAAACCAAAAAGAAACTTGCAAGCATATCAATCATCATACAAGTTTCAGAATAAACCATCATTCAAGTTCAAGTTCAGCAAATCCACAACAAAGTTTCAGATAATCATCATCAACAAAAAAGCCACCATTATCAAAGTTTCAGAACAAACATCATCATAAACCAATAATCAATATTCAAGTTTCAACAAGAAGCAACAATCAAAAGTCTCAGAACTGTAATCATCATCAACAAAAAAGCCACCATTATCAAAGTTTCAGTTTAATCATCATCAACATTCAAGAGAGAGGAAAAGAGTTTCAGAAGCAAGAACAATCAAAAGTCTCAGAACTGTAATCATCATCAACTAAAAAGCCACCATTATCAAAGTTTCAGTTTAATCATCATCAACATTCAAGAGAGAGGAAGGAAGTTACCAAAAGCACGCTTGGCCATCACCTCTTCCCCTCGCACCTCCGGCCACCAAGAGAGCGCCGCCAGTCCAACCTCTTTCCTCTCCATTTTTTTCCAGAAAATCCCCAAGGTACGTTTTTCTCAAACCCACTTTGCTGCATCTCAGGCATATAAACACCATAGATTAAAAGCGAAACTGAACAAAACATGCGAAGCAAACATGAACTGAAAATGATAAATCGAACAAAGAACGAACCTTACTGTTTCACCAAAGCCTTGGATTGTTGTGAGGAGATGAGAGAGGGAGACAGCACTTCGGCGGCCTGAGGGGGGGAAGATCAGAACGGGTGTGTGAGGTTGAGGAAGATGAAGAGAGAACGAAGAAACGGCGCCGCTGTAAAGCAAATTTCCCAAACCCTAACTGTTTCTTTTTTTTGTTTCCCCAAACCCTAAACGCTGCAACATTGGAATTGGGCCTTTCTGGCCCCAATTGTCATAAGCCCATCTAATTGCTAACTAGCGCCCCCCTTTTTCTTTCTGACCATTTGTTTTTATTTTGGTTATGGGCCTAATCTCTACAAGCCTAAGCCCATCTTAACTCAATTTATTTTCTTTTTCTTTTCTTTTGTTTAAATACTAATGTTTTTAATTAATTCATTTTTTTAATTTCTTTTCTTTTCTCTTAGTTAATAATAACACTAAGTAATATATTAAAACTCCATTTTTGTAAAAATAAAATTTGATTTTTGTTTTAATCATTTTCTTTTTCTTGAACATAATGAAAATACCAAAAAAACATTTAAATTGATTTAATTAATTTTGTTTTCTTTAAACTCCTTTTTATTGATTAATCAAAGTACAAAAAATAATAGAAATTTTGTTTAATTAATTTTTCTTCCTTTAAACTTTTCTGAAATTCCTGGTATGTCACAGACTCAGGATGTCTAATGAAATGTTAAGACATCTGATCTGACATTAAGCGCTGTACAGGTAGAATAGGCTGTACTTTTGATATCAGTTCAACAACAGACACTGAACTATCATACCAGAACCTGCAATACCTTTGGCAAATGCAGATTCTGATTTACTGAAGTTCAGAACAGTTAAGGTTAATCATATACATTGATGTCATGAAGAATGCTGAGACATCAAACAAATAACCAATGCAGAAAGTAAATAACGCACAGAATTGTTCACCCAGTTCGGTTCAACCAACCTACATCTGGAGGCTTCCAAGCCAGGGATAAAGTTCACTATTAGTAGTATCAATTCAAAGACCCTACAGCCAACACACCCGTTGACAGCCTTCTCACTTAATCACTACCCAATGACACTTTTACCTAAGATCCAATCCTAGATATGAGACCCCTCTCACTCCCCCTCAATCACCGCAGTGATAACTTTCTACAGTACATAAACTGTTCAGAAGATACACTTCCATTACACATCTTGATCATGCTTAAAAGCTTCAATCAAGTACAATGCATACATCCTCTAACCTACAGGTTTCAAGGAGTATGGTGACCATCCCACAGCCCGGGTGGTTCACAACAAAACTAGCCCTAAAATATTACATCTTGTCAATACTCGACCTCTCTTAAATTAGGTTACAATGCTTCTATTTATAACCCTTTTTACCCAACTGGATTTTGGGCCTTCATATGACAACAATGCAGCTTTAACGACCTGCATAAAGTAAGCAGAAAACTTCTGCTGTAAGTTAGGTCTTCCATCGAGCTTTTCTCCTTATCCTTAGCTTCTGATTGAATCTTCTAGGGCTCCACATATGCCTTTAATTTTCGCTACTTGTTATGCATTCTATTTGGCAGAATATTCTGCATAACTTCAGGAACAGAACTGCATCAGACTTGACAGTTCAGCAGCTTGATGTCTGGTATGATGTTATGACATCTCTTGAGACATGTTGTTCCAGATGTTGATTCAACACAACATGTTTAGGCATTTACAATAGGATTTTCAGGCTGTTCCTATTGTACATTACATTACATTATTGTTGTTACTATTTGTTTTACAAGAAATGAGCCAATCCTAAACGAAGGCACTTACAATCTCCCCCTTTGGCAAATTTTGGCTAAAACAAATACAACAATAAAAGTGTTCAGGATACACACAGAAGGATGTCTTGACATTGATCTTGACATCTTTGGTTGTAACCACACTAACCATTCAGGACCTCTTGAAGCACAGGAGGAAGAGGATGCACCTCATTCCCTTTTAGACCACGAACCATTTCTTGTCACTGGTGGTGGAAAAAGAGGACCGTGGGAGATAAACTATCCTTTCAGAGGCATCAGAGAACCTTTAAGGAGTGACCAGAATATCTCCCTTGTAACTCAGAACACAGGTCACAACTGTGTTCATAACTCAGATCACAAGTCACAAAGAAATTCACGCCATTTGAATTTCTGCTGAATTTGTGACAAGTCTTTGTGATCAAAATTTTGAGTAACTGCTGCAACGAGGACAATGTCAAACCGTAACACCGTAACAGTACTCCTTTACTCCTTTCTCCCCCTTTTTGGCCAAAAATTGACAAAGAAATCCCTCACAAAACCAGATCCAAGAACAGTTTTCCCAGATCCGTACAAACCCCATGATGGACAGGAGGTTATATAAGGAGATAACAGGTTCAAGAAGATGGCAATATAAAATCTTGGTCAAGGATACCTGTTAAAGTTGTTGCATGTTTCAGACTGACTGTGCATGAAATTTAGACGCATTTGTTTGTTTCTGCCAAAAGAACCAGTCCTAATACATGCATAAGTTTAGGTCAAAGCAATTCCTGAATAAAATCAGCCTTTGACCGACTTTTAAGGTTGAAGATTCTTTTGGGAAACAGAATACCAAATATAGCTCCTGAATAGCTACAATTACGTGGTGAAGTTATTTTCCACGTATTCTTCTTGATTTTCCCAAGGTTGCAATGTCGTTGGTAATGTCATGACACTTACTTAGACATTCTTCAACAACAGCAGCCTTCTTTTTACTTCTCTCAGTTAGGCACAGAGAAGGGCCCTTTAAACAGCCAGTAGCAAGAGACTAGTAGCATTAAGCATGGCCATCAATCATGTTTTCTTAAGTGTTGCTGAGATCCACCACAATTACTTTCTACCTTCTTCCAGACAGCAAAATAAGGAAGGAGGGAATAAACCAGAAGACTCCAAAATGCTTCACAAGACATCACAGATTAGTTCTAATACACAAAATTTAGATGCCACTTCAATTTCTTGTAGTAAAAGAACCCCTTGAACATATGCTGAATATATCAGATTTCTGTTTTACCAGACCAAGTTGTTATTGATAAGATCTGAATCTTCCAAATTGCTCCAAAAGTATCAAAACTGCCACTTATGAGATTTTTAAGAATCTCTGAGATTTTCTTCCTAAACCCAGACAGATAACAAGAGCAATTCTTCAATCTCCTGATGTTGAGACATTATTCATGACTTCTGATCTTCAGATTAAGTCCAACAATACACATACAAAGTCTCCCTTCAATGTATATTGTAATTGGGGAAAGTGCAACACTCAGTGACTCCCCTTGTTAATGCCAATCAAAACCGTAGCATGGAAACCAGTAGCACTAGCTCTGAGGTGGTAACTTCAGGCACCCTGAACTAGTCTTAGAACAGTAAGGACATCTTTGATTCATGACTCTCCTCCAAGCTTTACTAAGATTCAGACTTTCTAGAAGGATTATCCTTTGATCATGTCATCCTTCTGTATAATATATTTACTAGTAGTTGCTAATACTAGTAAATTCTTCAGACCACAACAGTAGTTATGCATTGTTAAGCATACTACTTTTAAACACAAGTAGAATCTACTTATTCCAAACCAACAATAGAACTGCCACACTAGAATATTAAGATTCACAGTCCCAAGTCTCTACCACAGACTTCTAACAATACTGATGTTACAGCATGAACCTATCTGCTTGGGTTCTGAAGTTAACATCCAGGGGATTGATGCACTTTTATATTCCCCATAAGAAAGGTATGATTACTCACCAGAATACTCTTAGAGAGAAATAAACTCTCTACCAAGTTCTGAGAAAGAGGTTCAGAATACAGCCTTGCATGCATATTATACAAACACTTAGTCTCCCATCAAAGTGCTTATATATATCTTTATGCAAGATCCTAATGAATACTTAGTCTCCCGTCAAAGTATTCATTATTAGTTAGATTATGCCATCTTCTCAAGGTAGGATAATTATTCTAACAATCTTCTGCTCCATGCATGAAGAACCAACTGGTCCTTACAAGCTTCCTTTGCCGAAGCGGCCCTTCGTTTGAGATGATGTTGCAACATCAGATCTGACATTGATCTCAACCATATGAGCCTGGCTTATACTATGGTTTTGGATGAACATCCATAGCAATCAAAGCACACTTTTCTTACATCCTTTATGATCAGACCCACAACAACCACATAACCATGCAGCAACTAGCATGTATCACCTTCACCTTGTCTGCTGACCCTTGAACAGTACAAAGGAGTTAATTGTACCATACTCCTGTAGACAAGAGCAGACAAGTTGTTCTATTATGTGAGGACACCACATAAATGAACTTCAAGTAAAAAGAGGATCTTCTCAGGAACCCATGATCTTTTGAAGATAACTCCTCCTTGCTACATACAACTAACAAGTTCATCCTAGGTGATGGGGATGACTTGTCAAAGTGCAGATATCCACCATTTGACTTTGGTCCAGGATGTCAAGACATTTTGTATGACATGTCTTCCAAGATCTTCAGGTTAAGGACTCCCCCTGAAACTCAGCTCAGATCTTTGTAGAGAATTAAGTGAATTCTCCTTCACATGCTGCAGTTTATGTGATTGGTAGACATAACCTGTTCTATTCCTATCCTCCTAGGAAATCACTAAGATCATGAGAAATAAACTCAAGCATCTTATAGAACAAGGTAAGATGAACTCCCTTTCACATCAGCTTGATCATACTACTCCCTCTGAACAAAATGTTATCCAACTTCCCTCTTTATGGATACAGTGTTGAGCTCTTTACTTTAGACACATAGTAAGTACTCTTTATTTGGAATTTGCCACAGGTTTCAAATTAAGAGTCCTTAGTTTGCTTGCTGTACAAGTTTCAGGTTGCCACATTCTGTAACTTGTACTAGAAGAAACTTCATTATCAATCATGAGGATGTTCACTAAATCTGGAACTTATCTGTCTTTCCTCAACAACTGATGTCTTCAACAGTTGTGATGTTGTACATCCTTTATTATCACAAGCTTTAGAACTTTTGATTCTGATTTCCACATATTTATTCAGTTAGAATTATCTAATCACACTAGAGGATCCTGACTGATTACTTCTTCATGCTTGCTAAGCATATTTACTTGGCTGAAGACACAGAAATAATGTTCCATCATCCATCACATGAGGGGAAACCTGCTAACCTGGAAATCACAGCTTTAAAGTCCTTTTAAGTGCATTTAGCTCAGCACATATACTCCCTTAAACTCACAACTGGAGTAGATGACCTGTTGATCGTGTCCTGATCAATTATTTCAAAACAGATGTCTCCTCTTCCAGATCAGGAGTAGGTTCCAAACATATGTACTCACATTACATGTGTTTAGCACCCAGAACATCTGTTCTTCAACTGGCAGTTGCATGATGTTCTAACATCCTTAAGAACATCAGTTCCATCTCCTTGGAACACATCATCCTTGATAATCTTCAAGATCTTCAAGCAGCTTGCAGATGTATATGAGAATCATTGATCAATTGATACTCATCAACACTAATAATAAAAGCCTTTATGAGTGGACTTGAGGAAATCTCAAGTATCTTTGACATTATTGATAGATTGCAAAATCTGCTTACAAATTTTGTTGAAAATAATAACCCTAGAGTTCTTCTTTCACTTCAGGGGTTGTATCAGAAGTTATGCAGCGGAATAGCAGTACTTCACCAGAACTTACACAGTGCTTACTCCATATAGCAAGCATGACACATAAGGATTGAAAATAAATCAATCCTACAAGTTGTTTGCTTCTTTACCAAGCAACTTTCTAGGCCCAACTCTACAGCCCTGTTAAAAGAAAGCCTTATAAACACATATGATGCCTTATCAATATCTTCACTCCCGCATGAAGGTTTTGATAATATTCTTCTCTGTGCTGAATACAGGTTGAACAACGCACTCCAAAATCTTCACTCCCGCATGAGGTCTTTGAATTTGTTCAAACACTTTCTAGTTTCTCCCAAATTGGTCCATCCTCCACTCCTAGGGACCAAACAATATGAACACTACTGGTTCAAACAATATTCTACCTTGTACACAACCGGAAAGTATCCCCCATGGATCTCATCCAGAGACAGACAGGATGCCTGCTCTGATACCAATTGAAATTCCTGGTATGTCACAGACTCAGGATGTCTAATGAAATGTTAAGACATCTGATCTGACATTAAGCGCTGTACAGGTAGAATAGGCTGTACTTTTGATATCAGTTCAACAACAGACACTGAACTATCATACCAGAACCTGCAATACCTTTGGCAAATGCAGATTCTGATTTACTGAAGTTCAGAACAGTTAAGGTTAATCATATACATTGATGTCATGAAGAATGCTGAGACATCAAACAAATAACCAATGCAGAAAGTAAATAACGCACAGAATTGTTCACCCAGTTCGGTTCAACCAACCTACATCTGGAGGCTTCCAAGCCAGGGATAAAGTTCACTATTAGTAGTATCAATTCAAAGACCCTACAGCCAACACACCCGTTGACAGCCTTCTCACTTAATCACTACCCAATGACACTTTTACCTAAGATCCAATCCTAGATATGAGACCCCTCTCACTCCCCCTCAATCACCGCAGTGATAACTTTCTACAGTACATAAACTGTTCAGAAGATACACTTCCATTACACATCTTGATCATGCTTAAAAGCTTCAATCAAGTACAATGCATACATCCTCTAACCTACAGGTTTCAAGGAGTATGGTGACCATCCCACAGCCCGGGTGGTTCACAACAAAACTAGCCCTAAAATATTACATCTTGTCAATACTCGACCTCTCTTAAATTAGGTTACAATGCTTCTATTTATAACCCTTTTTACCCAACTGGATTTTGGGCCTTCATATGACAGCAATGCAGCTTTAACGACCTGCATAAAGTAAGCAGAAAACTTCTACTGTAAGTTAGGTCTTCCATCGAGCTTTTCTCCTTATCCTTAGCTTCTGATTGAATCTTCTAGGGCTCCACATATGCCTTTAATTTTCGCTACTTGTTATGCATTCTATTTGGCAGAATATTCTGCATAACTTCAGGAACAGAACTGCATCAGACTTGACAGTTCAGCAGCTTGATGTCTGGTATGATGTTATGACATCTCTTGAGACATGTTGTTCCAGATGTTGATTCAACACAACATGTTTAGGCATTTACAATAGGATTTTCAGGCTGTTCCTATTGTACATTACATTACATTATTGTTGTTACTATTTGTTTTACAAGAAATGAGCCAATCCTAAACGAAGGCACTTACATTTTCATTTACATAATTAATAAAATACAAAAAGAATAATAATAATAATATAATATGTAATCTTTCTTTTTTAGAATAGATTTTTATTTGTTTATTTTTAAATAAATACATGCATCTCATAATATTATTGATTTCTTAATTTGTTATAACTTTATATTGAATTGCGACGATTTGATTTGGTTGTAATACTTGATATTTGGACATTATTATTCTTGTGAGACTCATCCCCATTTGTAATAATTGTACCCCCATCCCCGGATACTTCTGTAATAACTTAGACTTTTAATTCCCGCAATTTATTGCTTTCAATATACTGTGTAGTAATTAGGCGTGTATGGCAAGATTCAAAATCAATCGCTAGATGACCTAATCCAAGAATAAATAACTTGAAATCAATACACAATACACACATGCACCCCTAGGGTTTCATCCACTTGTTGCCTTTAAAATTGGCCATGTTATGCATGTTGAGTACTTTGGCAAAACAAAAACAAAACAAAAGATCCTAGTCCCTCGATGACGCTATCTTGGTTGCCTATACAAAATGATTTAGTCCCTCAATATTTTGCTAAAGATACTTAGCACTATTGTTATCATGGTCAATACGATGACCCACGCCTGTCCCGTTTAACATCCAAATACAAGGTTGTTTACCAAATGCAATGGTAAAACAACACTGTCGAAAGGGTTAAAAAACGTATTGGAAAGATCTCTGAGTAAAATAGGGTAGACAACTCTTAGTTACTTGATCAAAACTTGCAAAAGCAACCTTGCTATTTTCAAACACACCTCACATCACAATTTCAAAACATTTCTAAAACAAACAATCAAACATTGAAAAATCTTTTCAAAAGACAATACACCTTTGTATATATTCAAACAAGAATCATTACAAAGGTTGCCACAACGATGGCCTCTTTTCAAAACATCTTTCAAAACCACACACAAAGCACCATTTCAAACAATTGAAAAGCAAAAGCAAGTGATCTAAATAAGTAACTAAGATCCCATGGATAACCATGGATGAAAAGGGTGCTTGCACCTTCCCTTTTCATAATCTACTCCCCGAACCCAAGAAAACATCTCAAAGGTCTTTCCTGTGCTTTTTGACCTTTCCTTAGGATAAAATAAAAAGTCGGTGGCGACTCTTACTAAATCGAAACATTTGCGAACACAAACGCAAAACCTCAAGTCAGTTCTCCCACCGTATCACATCCACGTTCACAGGGTGCAGAAAATTGTCATTGTCCATAATAGTAAGTGTTGCAGCACTCGTAGAAAAATGTTTGCTTGATCGTACATGATCCTTTGCTAGAATTCATGTTCAATGCCTCAAGTGATTCAGATGGAGATCTGCCCCTGGATATTTAACACTTTTGAGAGATTCCTCGAATCTTGACTCGATTGCCCCCAGACCAGTAAGACACCATGCCATGCCCCTTGTGATTCAGATGGAGGTCTGCCCCTAGCTATTCGGCCCTTTTGAGGGATTCCTCGAATCTTTACTTGACTGCCCCTATATCAGTTAGATACCATGTCATGCCCCTTGATTATGAAAGGCCTGTTACTGGAAATGTCTTTCCAGATGAGGTGATTTTGTCCATTGAGGGAGTCTTCATTCACTGAATATTCATTGTGTGAATTTCTCTGCCATTTGAACAATTAACCATATGCAAACAATGTCATTTAAAGAATGCAGAGCTTATGTTTGTCTTGAAAAATTTTTGAAAATGCGTTTTTGTAGTAAAACAAAGTTTGCAAGAATGTGATATCAACTCATGATTTATAGCAAACCTTACAAGAGTTAGGATACCTTTGTAACAATATGCTCTCAAACTAAACCATGCTTCAACTAGGAATTTTAAGGGTTGTAACGTGGCCTGGTTCACGGTTTAAGAAACAAAGGATAAAGGCTCAAAATTTATTTGTACCCGTCGGTTCTTCGTGATGTTCTTCAGTCATATGCTCAATTAATTTTGAATTTTGAATCCCAGTTGATTTCTGGAATGTTGGCCCCGATATTCTGGTGATGGTTCAGAAATTGAACGTTTGTTTGAGAATGCAGTCATTTTTGTGACCTTTTCTTTTTGTTGAGGATTTGTATGACCTCTTTCTTTTTTAATTTTGTTATCCCTGTCTTTTGCCTGAACTGTTTCTTTTGTGATTACAGTCAGCGGGATGCCCCAGTTTTTTTCTTAAGTCTCTGTTATACCCCAAAATTTTCCCTCCTATATTTCTCAACATATGGCAGTGAGGTCCCCAAATTTCTCAAGGAAGTTCAAGAGTTGACCAGACAAACTCTCTCCTAAGGCAGTATACCCCAAATTAGGGTTTTTATTTTCATCAAGATGGGTGAACCACAAAGGTCTCATATGCTCTCCATGGTCTTAATATGTTCTCAAGACCCTACATGTCAAGTTTCATGCCCTGCATAAGAAGTTTGCTCAGTCAACTGCTCAGATGCTTGGGAAATCGACTATATTAGGTCAAAAGTCAATTGTGGCCCACATACAGTCAAACTTCAATATTTTTGGTCAACATCCTAATTTTGAAGTATTATCCATCATTTTATCAAGGGTGGATCATGATTCCTCAAGGATTGCTCACAATTCATCAAAACCCAAAAGTTGCTAAATTAGGGTTTTATAGGAAAAGTCAACTCAACTTTGACCAAACATAACTTTATCATACTTTATCAGAAATGACCCATACAAAGCTCATTTTGAAGAGGATTCAATTCCCTACAATTCATCTTCAGCTCCCAAGTCCAAAATATGCACTTACAAAATGATATGAATTTTGACATTATAGGTCCTTTTGAAAAGTCAACAAAAACACCTTTTGGGTCAAAGCTTCATACATGAACATGGAAGACTCAATTGAGATTATACGAAAAGGGTTGCTTAGAGGACATCCTAATCTTCCTAAAAAGTCCAAGAACACCTCTCTAGGGTCAAAATTGAGAGAGTTATGCATTGGCCAAGTTGACCATTTTTGCAAAATTGCCAAAAGTCAAATGTGCTCAAATTTGCATTTTTTGCTAAATGGGTCCAACTTTTTATGCTTTCTGTTGTACCCCAAAATTTTCCCTCTCATCTTATCAAGATTCTCCTCACAGGACTTCTTGGACTCAAGACCAGATTAGGGTTTGCTCAGCTCAAGACCTCTCCTTGCATTGATAACCTGAAATTAGGGTTTGAATTTGCATAGATATTTTTGGACTTCCAATGCCTCATGTGACTTTAATACTTCATATTGGACTCCTAATATTTCTCATACCAAGTTTTAAGCTTTGAATCACTTTTTTGCCCTGTCAATTGGACAGTTGACCTAAAAATCAGTTGTATTGGGGGGAAAGTTAACCATGGCCAATTTACAGCCAAACTTCATAATTTTTTATCCAAAACAACATTCTAGGCTCCTATGTATCATTTGATCAAGTTTGGACCACAACTCCTCAAGAAATTTGATCAAATCATCAAAAGGGCAAAATGGTCAAAATTAGGGTTTTGACTGAGAAAGGGCAATTTCTGATTTTTAACCTAGCCAATGACTAATTGGGTTCAAACATGATTTCAAGGACTAAATGGAATCATCTTGACCGAATCACATAGTTTAAAATATCTCAAATGCATTGGATTGGCAGATGAATTTTGCAGTCAACTGATCAAAAGTCAATTGTACACTGAAAAATTAAACTTTGACTTTTTGGTCAAAATCAAGTGCCAAGGGTCATAATCCATCAAGATATGTCAAAATGTGAAACTTTTTCACCAAGAAACCTAATTTTTAAAATTAGGGTTTTAATTTGAAATTTTTCATAGCTTAGAATTTTTCTAAGTTATGAAAATTTCTTATTTTTTCCCAACTTTTTCACCATGATGCATTTGGATTCAAAGAAAACTTCCAACATGAAAGTGGTAGTTCTCCAAAAAATATACAACTTTGAATCATAAAGTTTTCCAAAAAGATTCTTGGATCTCAAGTTATGATTTTGTGAATAGGGGTCCATAAACTTTTTAACTTAGTGAAACTTTGCCCTAGTTTAGGCAGATTTTTGACCTAACTTCATGGAAACTTTTCACCTAGTTTCAATAGGAATCTCAAAATTCATTTCAAAAATGGATTGTAGATCATGTTACAAGCTTTCCAAAATGTCCAAGTACTCCCTAAGATCATTTATGGTTAGGGAGAATCGAAGAAATGAAAATGGCAATTTATCACTTTTGTGTAAGGCATTTTTCACAATGTTACAAGTTGCAAATCAGTTTCAAACATGCTTGTACTTGGTTTTACAGGTCCTATTCTGATCTTTGAAGCTTTGTACATTGAATTAATCCAAAAATGGCATAAAGTGCATAATACCATTTTGATAAAGCATGCTTTTTGCAACTTTGTTTATCTTGAGCCATGGACCTAATCTATTTTTGCAAACAAGATCCACAGTTATCAGGCATGTTTACCAACTCTTATCAACTAAGGAACTAGCAAGTACAAGCTTTTGGGCATTGTCATTTCAACTTTTCTTCAAAAGCAAGAAACTTGCAAAAGTCAAGTGAACTCTTCCATCTGATAAAAACAAGACTTTGTATCATTTCAAACAACTGGAGAACATTGTAACAAACAAGAAAAACAAATTCACAACCCCCAAAAACACCCTAAAACACAAATATCCCAAGTTCCTGCCCAAACAGGGCATCATCTGCAGAACTCAAGTCATTTCAAAATTGGCTCGTGCGTTTTGCTTTGAATCACTTCAAACACATTCCATACCTCATACCTAAACTATCCAAGCCTTTGTCTTGCCACTGTAACCCCTATTTCAAGCTTCACCATTTTTATTTTGAAGGTTTGCATGTTGACTTCTACAAGGAGTTTCAGGAAACTTCAAGGCAAGCTGAGCATTGGGATAGCTTAAGGGGACTTCAAGGAAGCTCACAAGAACTTCAGGCCTCACTCAAAGTTCCCACATTGCCATATCCAAACTCAACTGAACAAGGTATTTGTCAAGTTTCTATCTCTCTATTTAGGAATCATTAAGCTTAGGTTTGTGAAGCAAAAATGTAGTCCTTAACATGCTTGAGCTGTACATATGCATATTTTCCATTTATATTAACTGAGCTAAGAGTATTTGGGTGTTGAACATGCTGGGAAAAAACTAGGTCAGAAATTAGGGCCATTAAAATTCTCATTGGTCTTTTAGAGTTAGGTCATGTTCTTTATATCACTGGATTCGTGAAGTCATGAGCTACATTTTTCATGTTACAAGTTTTTGATTTTATGCAAAGAATAGCAAGAACAGGATTTGAAGAAGAACGCGCGTGTTTGTGGTCTGGAGGTTAGGGACAAAGTCAGCTTGGGCTTGGGCTTGGGCTTGTTGTCTTTACTTTCCACACACCCCCTGTTTACTTTCTGCACCCCCTTGGCCCATTTTCTATATTTTGCATATTTTTTCATTTCTTTTATATTATTGACTTTATTATTTTTTTTCTGAACATTAAAAAATCCCAAAAATATTTTCTTAATTTTTTGCATTTTATTTTATTTTTTATCTTACTTTTTTGCATATAAAAATGGTTTTATTTTAATAAATAGAAATCATTTTCTTAAAATAATTTGTAAATAATATAAAAAATATCATACATTTTTATTTTTATTATTTATACACTTAAAATAATATTTTCATACATATTTCATTTTTTAACATTATTATTATTTTTTCTTGAACAAAATGAATAAAATAAATGATTAGAAAATAATATTTCTTTTAAACAAAAATTAGGGTTTTCATCCTTTCAAAAATAATCAATGTTTTTTCTCATTTTAGACTTAAATAATTTTATTTTACATACATAAAATTAATACAAAAACATTTTTTGCATATTTACATTTTTATTGCATATTTAAATATTTGTCTATTTATTTATTTGTACAATAAATTCAATTGGGTTGTAATAGTAAATTAGGGTTTTATTTTTGTGCAAATATCCTCATTCAAACTTGTACCCCCCTTCCCATAATATTGTTGTAATAGTCTAGATTTACTTTACGCAATTTATTGCTTTCATATACCATGATAGTAAACTAGGGTTTTGAATGAAAAGACCAAAAATCAAACAAATAGCATGACTTAATACAAGATAAAAATGCATGAAAAATGACAACACCTTGCACACAAGCACCCCTAGGGTTTCATCCACTGTGTTGCCTTAAAACATGGACATGGTATGTGTGATACGGTGGGAGAACTGACTTGAGTTTTGCGTTTGTATTCGCACTTGTTCGGTTTAGCAAGAGTCGCCACCGACTTTTTATTTTATCCTAAAGGAAAGGTTAAAAAGCACAGAAAAAACCTTTTTGAGATGTTTCGTGGGTTCGGGGGGTAGATTATGAAAAGGGAAGGTATTAGCACCCTTTTCATCCATGGTTATCCATGGGCTCTTAGTTACTTGGTTTTAGATCACTTGCCTTGATTTTTGATTGCTTGAAAAATGGTGTGTGTGTGTGTTTTGAAAATGTTTTGAAATAGACGCCTTTGTTTCGGCAACCGTTGCAATGACTCATGTTTAAGTATATACAAGGGTGTGTATCTTTTCGAAAAGATGTTTCAAATGTTTTTGAAAGTTTTTTTGTTTTGAAAGTGTTGTGGAGTGTGATTTAAAAAGTAAGCAAATGTTTTTGCAAGTTTGATCAAGTAACTAAGAGTTTGTCTACCCCTATTGTACTCAAAGGTTTTTCTCATGTTTTAACCTTTTTTAACAATTTTGTTCCACCATTATATTTGGTGGACAATCTTGTGTTTAGGATGTTTAACGGAACAGGCGCGGGTCATCGTATGGACCATGAATGCAATGGTGCCAAGTGTCTTTGTCAATTTTTCTTGAAGGGACTATGATCGTTTTGATAGGCAACTTTCGAAAGCGTCATCGAGGGACTTATGATCATTTGAATTGTTTTGCCAAAGAAACTCGACGTGCAAGCATGGCCCATTTTGGAAGGCAACATGTGGGATTACCCTAGGGGTGCAAGTGTGATTGTGTATTGATTTCATGTATTTGTCTTGTATTAGGTTATCTAGCGTTCGATTTTATGTACATACAAACCCTAGGTCTAAACATGGTATATTTGAAAGCGGTAAATTACGGGAATTTAAAATCTACGCTATTACAAAATAGTATCCGGGAGTGGGAGTACAAGTATACACAAATGGGGATGAGACTTAAATAATTACAACCAAATCGAATTGCGATCAAATGTAATATGTATCATGTATAGCAATGTATAAGAATAGCAAATGCATAATGTATCAATGTAAGTGTATTGTGTGTAATTTATTTGCAAGTTAAGAAATGTGAACTTAAATGTATTATTAAGTATGTTTGATTTAATTTTTGTATTCTTGTATTTTTGTTTAATATGTACAAACTTAATATTTCAAGAAAAGAAAAGAAAGTCTTAAATCCTATTTCTTATATATTAGTATTTTTTTAGTATTAATGTACAAAGACAATATTTTAAGAAAAGAAAAGTATTTATCTTAAAGAAAATTAACATTTCATGTATAAAAATTTTAATTAAAGAAAGTGTAAGTTTCAAGTTTAAAGAAAAATATTATTTTTATTAGTTTCTATATAAAATTTAATTATGTTATATATATATAAAAAAAAAGTATTGTTAATGTAAAATTAAAATTAGTATTAAGTAATTTATATAAAAAAAGGGTATTGTTTTAATAAAACTAAGTAAAATATATTAGTTAAAACAATAAAAGGATAATAAAAGATGTTAGCAAAAGAATTGAATGGGCCCTTTTGGAGTTATGCTGGCCCAAACGTAATTTGAAACAGAAGCCAGGGGGGGGGGGGGGTGTCAATGTGTTTGGGCTTAAGGCGGAATGGGGCAAGGCCCATGTGTTTCACACAACAATTGTTTTTAGGGTTAATTGGTTTTGTTTTCAATTGGAATTTTAGGGTTTGTGAGACAGAGGCGCGTCATTCGTTCTCTTCATCGCTTCTTCTTCTTCGTTCACTCTCATGCCAGCTTCTGAGTTTCTTTCGTCCAAGGCCACTGGCGCCACCGTTCCCCCTTCTCCCTCAGTGGACCGCTCAGGCGATGCTTACAAGGTTCGATCTCTGTCTTCATCGCGTTAGGTCTTTTGTTATTTCTTTTGATTTCTCGTTTTGATTTCGTATTTATGTGTTTTCGTTTACCATTTGAAATGCATGAAAAGGGTATGAGACTACTACCTCTTGGAGACAAAGGAGGAGGGAACTTGGAGGCGTTTGGAGGGCCAAGGGTGGAGGACGCGGTGATGCACTAGCTTGCTCTTCCTGGTATTTCGTGTTTTATGCGTTTTGTTGGGTTTAATGATGACTCCTGAAAACCTCTTTATCTTCTTCTACCTGCTCCTTCTGCATGATTTCATTCTTTTTCTCTTCTTCTGCTAGCCTCGTATGCTTGACTCTATTTGCTTTTGTATGCTGCTTTTGTGTGATGGTATGCTTGCTTGATGGCCCTCTTGAATATTGCTTTGAATCTGTGTGCTTTCAATGATGAACCCTTTGGGTTCTGAGAACTTTTGCTCGGGTTGAATCCTGTTTCACTTCTTTTCCTCCTCTACTATGGGCCTGCTGAGATGTTTGGTATGCTGGATATTAGACCCTGTGATGAACACAGTTCTGAGGGTGTTGGCTATTTGGTGTTTTGATTGCAGTTAGGCTTCAGTTTGTTTGAGGCTTCAGCAAGTTTAACGCAAGTTCAGGATTTATCAGTTGGTTCAGGCTTGGACTGCAGGTTTTTGAGTCTTGAAAGGTTTATGCAGGGCTTGTTGTTGTTATATTTGCAACAGGTTTAAGCTTGAGGCCTTTTGGTGAGGTTTGGATATTGGTCATGGCAGGTTTGATGGGCTTTGAGTTTTTGGGGGCTGTAGGCTTTTTTGTGTGTTGAGTTTGTATGCTTAAGGTTTGATGGACTTGGTTATATCTGGTTTTTGCAAGTGTTTGAATGTTTATGCAGGTTTTGAAAAAGTAAGGCTTGACAGTTCAGGCTTGGGGTTTTTATGTTCTGAGTTCTGTTTGGTTTGTAATTTTTGCCTCCCTTTTCTACTGTGTTATTAACAGATTGTTTTATATTTTGTTTCTCAAGCCTAAGCCTACAAACCTGTACTTCCTTTCTCTCTTCTCTCTCTCTCTCTCTCTCTAGTATAGTTAAAGCATTAAAAATGTTTATGTTTGTACTTTTTTCTGAAAAGGCAATGCTGGAAAATGATGATTTGAAAAGCTTGCTTGCATATGTAGTTTAGCTCTGCATACTTTATCTCTTTTCCATACTGCCTGCTTCTTTGTGACAGTACTGAGTAGCCTTTTGTTTGATATCTTGATATCTTTCCATATTTTGGACAGTTTGACAGCTTTTTGGATAGTTTGAATGTGAACTCAGTTTGGACTTTGTAGTTCTATTTGGATTTGGACTTTGTTTATGCCATTCAGTTTGAGACTTTTGGACTATGCAGCTTTTTGACAAACTTTGAATTTGTGCATTTTACAACTTTGTGCATTTCATGTTTAGCAAGCATTATTCATCCCTTTTTGTGAACCGGGAGAAATCCTGTGATTTGCAGAGAGGGCTAACTGATTCCAGTCAGTTGCCTTTAATGATGAACCCGAATTAACTGTCTGCTCTAAATTTCGATTTATCTGCTTCTGACTTTTTCTTCTTTTCTTTGCAGCTAAAAAATCAAATGGAGAGGAATAGCAACAAATGGAGGATGAAGAATTGAAGACTTAGGAATTTAGAATAGTTTTATTTAAATTTAAATTACTGTAACATTATTATTGTAAATATTTTGTAAACAATAACAATTATACAAATAATTTAAAGATAGATAAAAAGTCCTTTTATTGACATTCAATTTTAATTCTTCTTCAGATATTTATCTAATTGTTTATAATTCTTAAATTATAATAAAATAGAAATAAATTCCAATTATTCTAACTTAAAATAAATAATCAATTGATAAACACTGGTCTTATAATCAATAACAATCCCGACGCTCCAATTATCCAAAGCAAAGCATAGTTAATCAAACCAGACGACAGTTAATCAAACAAAACGTCCACGCGCCTCCTTTCATTGATTAAATCCAAACAAATGCAAATTAACAACCAGCAGCCTCAGTTCTTATTTCAGAGTAATTTGAAAAGCATTGATAGAACTAACTCTTCTTGAGAAATATGCGCACAAAACCCTGATTCTTGATTAAACGCCAACGAAGCGTTCGCCTGATTGAAACTTGAGCCAACTCGACCAAACCTTAGCAATCCGCCTGAACGGCCTTAAAAATCAATGAAAAACCCGCTTTATCTGGAAGGATAGCTAGATGGCAAATGATCTTAACTGAGTATGACATCCAGTACACCACCCAAAAAGCTATAAAAGGGAGTGTACTAGCTGACCATCTGGCTCATCAGGCTATCGAAGATTATCAACCCATGAGATTTGATTTCCCGGACGAGGACATCATGAATTTGGACAACATTGAAGGTAACGAACCGTATGACGGACCCGAAAGGGGATCCCGATGGACCCTGTACTTTGATGGTGCTTCAAATGCACTTGGAAACGGTATCGGCGCGGTACTCATTTCTCCGGAAGGTTTTCACACACCTTTCACGGCCCGACTTTGCTTCAGCTGCACAAACAACATGGCTGAGTATGAAGCTTGCATCTTTGGTCTCAAGGCTGCTATAGACTTGGGGATCAAATCTTTGATCGTATTTGGGGACTCGGCTTTGGTTATCAGTTAAATCAAAGGAGAGTGGGATACCAAACATCCTAATCTTATCCCATACAAAGAACATGTCCTGACATTGTTGCCTCATTTCGAGCAAATTACCTTCGAGCATTTCCCGCGAGAAGAGAATCAGCTAGCAGATGCTCTAGCCACAATGTCCTCCATGTTTAAACTCAACTGGGATAACGAGGCTCCTCAAATCACCATAGAGCGAATGGATGAACCTGCGCATTGTCACGAGATTAATACCGAAGAAGTAGTGGAACAACCCTGGTTCCATGAAATCAAGAGGTATCTCGAGACCAGAGATTATCCTGAAGGAGCTTCCGTAAATGACAAGAAGTTCTTAAGGAAATTCGTTGCTAAGTTCTTCCTGAGCAACGGCATCCTTTACAAACGAAGCCATGATTGTGTATTACTCCGATGCGTAGATAAAGCTGAAGCAGAGTTGATCATGACTGATATACACAGCGGCACATTTGGCACTCACTTAAGCGGGCATACAATGGCTAAAAAGATCCTAAGGGAAGGCTATTACTGGTCTACCATGGAAGCTGACTGCCATCAACATTCCCGTACTTGCCACAAGTGTCAAGTCTATGCTGACAAAGTTCATATCCCTCTGGTTCCTCTCAACGTCCTGACTGCTCCGTGGCCCTTTGCAATGTGGCACATTGATATGATTGGAGAGATCAAGCCCACGGCTTCCAACGGACATCGCTTCATCCTGGTTGCCATTGACTATTTCACCAAATGGGTCGAAGCAGCTTCCTTCACCTCTGTTACTAAAAATGTGGTTGCCCGCTTTATTAAGCAAAATCTCATATTTCGGTATGGTGTTCCAGACAGGATCATCACAGACAACGGTATAAATCTGAATAACACGATGATCACTGCATTGTGCGAACAGTTCAAGATTTATCATCACAATTCATCTCCCTATCGGCCGAAGATGAACGGTGCTGTTGAAGCTGCGAACAAAAACATTAAGAAGATCATTCAGAAAATGACAGTCACTTACAAAGACTGGCATGAGATGTTATCGTTTGCTCTGCATGGATACCGTACGACGACACGTACTTCAACTGGGGCAACCCCATTTTCTTTGGTTTATGGCATGGAAGCTGTTTTGCCTATGGAAGTCCAGATCCCTTCTCTAAGGATTATGAAGGATGCAGGTTTGAATGAAGATGATTGGATGCAGACCCGACTTGATCAACTCAATTTGATCGACGAAAAGCGACTTGCTGCTATATGCCATGGTCAGACGTATCAAAAGCGGATGATCAAGGCCTTCAATAAGAAAGTCAAACGTCAAGTGTATCAAGTCGGAGATCTCGTAATCAAGCGGATTATCTTGCCGCAAAGTGATCCCAGGGGCAAATGGACTCCTACATATGAAGGACCATTTGTGATCAAGAGCATATTTTCTGGTGGTGCAATGATTCTGACCACCATGGACGGCGACGATTTGCCGCACCCTGCGAACGCAGACATAGTCAAAAGATACTACGCATAAAAGAACCCGACAAGTCGAAAACCCGAAAGGGCGGCTTGGGCAAAAATGGGCATCCCGGTGGATCGAAAACCCGAAAGGGCGATTCAGGCAAAAATTAGGGATAAAAACAAAAAAAATCTGTACACCCGGCAAGTTGAACGAAAGGGCGGCTTGGGCAAAAAGGGGTTTCCCGGTGGATCGAAAACCCGAAAGGGCGATTCAGGCAAAAATTAGGGAATTAAAGCGTATGTGTGATCGGTGGATCTGGAACTGACTGTTTAACGCTGGTTCACGAAATGTCGCGGTAAGCAAGAGTCGCCACCGTCTTTTATTTTCTCCAAGTGGAAAGGACAAAAGCACAGAAAAATTCCTTATAGAGATTGCTCTCGGTTCGGGAGGTAGGTTATAGAAAGGGAAGGTGTTAGCACCCTTTCTATCCATGGTTATCCATGGGCTCTTAGATACTTGCTCATTGTGTTTTCAAAAATGGTTTGTTTGCTTTTCAACTGTGGGTTTTAAAAAAGTTTCTTTGAAAATTCCAGTTTGACTCTTGTATTGGTCCTCAAGAGTGTTTGAAAAATTGCTTTCGAAAGCTTTTTGAAAAGGTGTCGGTGTGAAAAGTATTTTGTTTTGTTTTGAAATTTAGAGCAAGTATCTAGAGTCGTCTACCTACCCTAAGGAATTCGTCTGTGTAGATGTCCTTTAAAGTAGTGCCATCCCACCATTGAGAGGTAGGTAGCACCACCGTTGGAGGTGTTCGGGTCAATTCGAAGGTTCGGGACATGGTGATCACCGGAGCAATGGGAAGACACCTTAGAAGCTACCCTCATGCCAGGTTCCCGGATCATGAGGACTTACTAAGACATCCTCTACTCGACAATCACCTTTCGAGGCAAGGCAACAGTGAGGCGTACCCTAGGGCTGGTGTGTGCGATTCGTGTGTCGTTTTCATTTGTATTCGTCTTGTCATGTTATTGGTGATCTACGCTTGTTTTTATTTTAGGCCATTCATTCTTGCATGCTTTGTTTAACAGTTAAAAGTTGCGAGGAAAAGTAAATCTAAAGCTATTACAAATGGCGCGGGTCCACATCGCCAAAATTAACCAGGACCCGATTTGACAGAAAATAAATAAAACAAAGTAAATAAAGAATTAAAAAGTGCGAGAAGTAATTACAAGGCTTCGGGAGAGGTACATAATTATTTAAGCGAGATAAAATAAATATGCGAAGAAATAAGAAATTACGAACATGGGCGTTGGACCCTTTTGCAAAATATTAGAATTACATGAATTATTTAATTAAGAAAAGAAATTGTCTTTGTTTTTGGTATTTTTATGTTTTAGGAATTTAATGAGAAAAAGAATTAATTAAAATTAAAATTAAATGTTAAACCTAATTCTAATTATTTTTAAGTTATTAAGAAAAATATTGAAGTTTTAACCTAAAGGAAACCTAATTTTTACATGCAAATTTAATCATGAAAATAAATAAAATAAATAAATATTATTGTGAGAAAGAAAAATTAAAAGGAATAAAACATTTATTAAACCTATTTCTATATTTTTTTTAGATTTTTATTATGAAAGGAATTAAAATTGCAAACCTATTTTAAACTAATTAATTTACAAGCATTTATTTACAAGAAAATATTAAAATAAAAATATTTATTATGTTTTTTATCCTTTCTGATTTTTTTGTGTATTTTTATATTTTGTAAAAATAATTAATTAAAGCAAAACAATAAAGAAAATAAAATAATAATTGGAAATAAAATATAAGAAAAATATAGAAAATTGCAAACCAGGGGGGGTTCAGGCCCCAATATGGAGGTTTTGGCCTTAGCAATCTGGCCCATTTAGCAAGGCCTGGTAGACTTTTTTGAATCACGTGTGGTGCGTTGACTAGGGCGTAGCGTACTCTCCAATTTTCAGCCTTTAGATTGATCTCAAGATGGACGTGGATGGTTGATTAAGAAGGTGTATGATGCGCCTTGAACGTTAGTACTGCATGGGAAGATAATTGGAAAAATAATATGGACAATATTGAAGACCTGGGGTTCGAACCCAGGTCATGTACCTTGCCAATCAACACGTTTGCCACTGAAGCGCTTTGTTTATCTGTATATCAATATAACAACTAAATATTATAAAAGAAAATGGTCAGTGGCCTTGGAAACGCGCGCGAATTTCAAACCAGCGTATCACCTCTTGCCACGACTCCATCTTCTTCATGTTCCTGAAAACAAAAACATGAGGCAACGGTTGAAATTGATAACTTTTTGTGAGAGCATTTCTTGGACTTGAAGTATGAATATGAGTTGTAGGAAATGTCTTTCTCTTCAAAATGAGCTTTGGATGGAATTTTTCTGATAATCCATGTGAAAGTTATGCCCTGGTCAATTTCAGTTGACTTTTTCAGCTGTCCAAATAAGGAAACTTTTGCATCTTGATGATTTCTGAGCCAAATTTTAAGAATCATGATCAAGCATTGATCAAATGATGTTTGTGGCTTCAAAATGATATGTTGACCAAAAATTTGAACTTTTGACTGTCAAATGACCATTTTGCCCCTACAGTTGACTGTAGTGCAATTAGGGTTTTTGACTGTGCAATTTTGAGCTGAATGCCTTGAAACTTGATATGAGGATGCTTGACCATATTTGTAGGCATGTGAGACTTGATTGGGCCTTTGAAAACTTCATTTTCTTGATCAGAACACAAACCCTAGTTTTGACTGTATAGGAGACCTTTGACTGTGCACCCTTGGGGAACTTTGAAGCTTGACTTGGCAATTTCTTGAAGAATATGGGAGGGCAAATTTTGGGGTACAACAGTATGACTATGTCTCGTCGGATCACTTCAAGGACAATCTCTTCACCAACCGGTTCCAGGCTTCTGATCAATCCAGTCATCGTCAAACGAAGCATTGAATGGACAGATATTCAGAATTGAGAAAGCTATAGCGCAATGAAATCCCATGGAATTGTTTCACATAGCCATCTTTATTTTGTATAAATCTTTCAATATTTACGACAAAATCCTCTTGCTAGGATGATTGTCTCCTTTGTACAAATATACTCATAGAAATTAAATACAAATACTTTGCCCAGAAATTCGTGTCATTTCCTTTTCTTTTCTCTTGCACTGTTTGTTTTATTTTGAGAAACGTCCAATGTTTTGTTAAATAGGCATATGCATTTGAACATAATCATCTCCTTATGAACCAAGAAAGAGGATTAGTGATGAGTCAAAGGTACAATTGGATATCTTGATACCCCTTCAAAGGAAATCCCCAGTAGATTCTGAAAGCTTATCCCCTACGGAGTACGGACGTCTCTCCCGAGTTTTATTCAAAGTTATTCCTCACAAGGGCTTATAACTGGGTTATCCTCAGCTTATTGCCACGGAAGATCGCACTCGCCAAAATTCTTCCTATCCCCAGCGGATTTCATCAAAATTCCCCAGTAGTAACTTATCTTTACAATCCCCCAGCCAGAAGGTCCTCGGGAATTCAATTCCCCTCAGAGTTTAAGTTTCACCATCCCCAGCGAAGCCAGACTAATGAACCTTCTCCCCATAGAGTTTTAGGAGAACAAATCTTGAGTTCCCCAGTAAGGTCGCCAGAGATGCTTCCCTCCAAACTGAAGATTCTCAGTCTTGCATCCCCAGCAGGAGTCTACTAGATTGGTACTCCCCAGTAGAAGTCGTCAGGAATTCCCCAGAGGTTTGGTATACAACCCAAGCTCCTTATTCCCCCAGTCACAGCCAAGGAATTATTCTTCCCGGCAGCAGTCAGGATGTTTTTATCTTCAGCCATCCAGGATTCATCTATCCTCAGCAAGACAGCTCATCAGCTTACATGCGCATTCATTACATTCATATCATAAACATTGATATAACATATGTTAATCTATCACTTGTTCAGATGCACCTTTGAAAACAGTTTACGGACGCTTCCCAACAACGGATGCTGCTCTATTGCTTATTCAACTCCAAGATTTCTGAAAACAGTTTACGGGTTCTCCAAGTAACGGATGTTAGCCTATCGCTTGTTCAGTTTCTTCTCAAGACTTCTGAAAACAGTCTATGGATTCTTCCCAACAACGGATGATAATCTATCACTTGTTCAGATGCACCTTTGAAAACAGTTTACGGACGCTTCCCAACAACGGATGCTGCTCTATTGCTTATTCAACTCCAAGATTTCTGAAAACGGTTTACGGGTTCTCCAAGTAACGGATGTTAACCTATCGCTTGTTCAGTTTCTTCCCCAGACTTCTGAAAACAGTCTATGGATTCTGCCCAACAACGGATGTTAATCTATCACTTGTTCAGATGCAACCTTTGAAAACAGTTTACGGATTCCTCCCAACAATGGATGTCGATCTATTGCTTATTCAGACCCCCAGTTCGAAGATGGTCCAAAGCATGGACGCCTTCCTGATACTCATTCCAGATGGCATCTTTAAGCCCATCCCCGACAAGTTACTGTCACCCCTCAAGATGGCATCTCTAAGCCCATTTCCAAATGGCATCTCTAAGCCCATTCCCGCATCCATTGCTTTGACGAGTGCAAATTTCCGGGCACTCTAGTGTCCAATCTCCTTTTACCCTCGAGTCACGAAAGGCAAACTTGCCAATCTAACTCTTCGGATTCAAGAAGATTGAACAGGGGCAACTGTTGTACCCCAAAATTTGCCCTCCCATTTCTCATTGATTTCTCATCACAAAGCCCTTGAAGATCAGGGTCTAGTTAAGGTTTCATCTGCTCAAGACTTCTCCTTGCACTGCTGACCCAAATTAGGGTTTGTGTTTGCACAAAGATGTTTTGACCCAAAATGCCTAAGATGACTTTCTTGATTCATATTGGACTCCCAAGTTTATCCTCATCAAGTTTCAAGTCTTGATTCCAAGTTTTGCCCAGTCAATTGGACAGTTGACCTAGAAATCAACTGTATTGGGGAAAAAGTCAACTGTGGCCAATTGACAGACAAACCTCATGAAAATTGACCCACACCAACATTATAAACTCCTATGAACCATTTGATCAAGTTTGGATCACAATTCCACAAGAAATTTGATCAGATCACCAAAAGGGCAAAATGGTCATTTTTAAGGTTTTAACTGCACAAAGGCAATTTTTGACTGTTTGACCTAGCCAATGGCAAACGAAGCTCACATATGGACTCAAGGACCCCATGGAATTATCTTTACATGCTCAACAAACTCAAAAGATCCCAAGTACACAAGATTGACAGTTGAATTTCCCAGTCAATTGATCAATTTTGACTGTATGCTGAAAAGTCAAACTTTGACTTTTTGGTCAAAATCAAGAGTCAAGATTCATTTTTCATCAAAACATGCCAAATCATGAAACTTGTTCACCAAGAAATCAAAAAAATGCAAATTAGGGTTAGAAATGAGAATTTTTCATAACTTAGAATTTTTCTAAGTTATGAAAAACCCTAATTTTTCCCAAACTTTGCCCCACTTTCTCACCAAGATCTATTTGGATTCAAACAAAAGTCAAAACATGAAAGTTGTAGCTTGTTGCATAATCTACAACTTTGATTCACAAAGTTTTCCAAAATGAGGCTTGTATCTCAAGTTACAAATTTTTGAATAAGGGCACTAAACCATTCTTAACTTAGTGAAATTTTAACCTATTTTGACAAGGTTTTCTACCTAACTTCAAGGCCATTTTCCATACACTTCCACTTGGAATTTCAATTTGCATTTCAAATATGGATTGTAGTACTCATTCCAAGATTTCTAAAATGTCCAAGAACTTCTCAAACTACCTCATGGTTAGGGAGAATCTAATTTCACAATATAGCAAAAACTCACTTTTGATTAGGCCAAGTTACATGTTCATAACACTATGCATTTTCAAAACTCAGCATGCCACTTGATTACAGGCCTTTTATCTCAATTACACTCATAAATTTAATGCCAAACCTTTGTGCCAAGACCTTGTTTCATGAGTTCAAGCATTGCCTAAAGGATTAATCCCAAATTGGAAAAAGCATTATATCCATTTTTGCAAAAGTTTCACTTTATGTCATGATGCAAATCCACAAGTACAAATGAGATCTAATTGGCACAAGATTATGAGCAAAACACTCTGATCAAGGAGAGATTATGCAGCTCATTAGGGGGCCTCTACTGACCTAGAACACAACTTGGGCATTTGTTGCTTAAAGTGTAAGTAACTTGGCATTTTGTAAGACAACTCTCATATCAGCTTACAAACAATTAAGCAAACTTGTAAAACACATCCAGGACATCCCAACCAAGCTAGTACACGACCCTAACATCCCTCATACACTCCCAATCTCAGAATCACTTTCAAACTGCAAGAACAGGACAAGGCCTGCAGTTTGAGTGCCATCTTTCATTCCTCTCAAGCTTTCTTGCCCAAACCAGTTCACATACATTCCCCTGCATCTCCACCACCAAGCACCATTCCAAACAATTGAAAACCAAGGCAAGTTGATCTAAGCAAGTACCTAAGAGCCCATGGATAACCATGGATAGAAAGGGTGCTAATACCTTCCTTTTCTATAATCTACTCCCCGAACCCAAGAAAAATCTCAAAGGTTTTTGCTGTGCTTTTTTAACCTTTCCTTAGGATAAAATAAAAATTCGGTGGCGACTCTTGCTCAACCGAAACATTTGCAAAAACAAACGCAAAACCCTAGTCAGTTCTCCCACCGTATCACAGAACTGGCGACTCTGCTGGGGATAATTTTAAAAAGTGGAGTAACCTTAGGGCTTAGATCACCCTCTTGCATGACAAATTGTTTGAATTGTTTGCTTTATATCTTGGCTCTATTGTTTGGGTTTACAATCCTACACCCGGATTTTGGGAAACATTTCATAGATAGCAATACGTTGTGGAAACTGTGCGGGGTATACCGACACGGTCGAAGCAATAGCTATATTAGTGCGACATATTTGTGAGTACCGGTAACCCTTGAGTTCAATCAAGGAGAGTACGGGGCCGCTGAGTGATGTCACTAAGCACTAATGACCTAGAACCTTACTTGACCATCTTGGCCTTTTATTAGGGGTAGTGAGATGACCGGCTTTGGTGCAGTCCGAAGTTGGTAGATACTCGATACTACACTCATTAAGGGTTGTTTTCTTGGAATATTTTGGTCGCTAGTTAAGTGGCTAAACCAAAACAATGAACAATGAAAACAATCCAATGATATTGAGCTCCTTAGAACCCGGTTACTATTTATAGGACAGGTTTTTAAGCCAACTACACTCAAGAGGGTACTTACCTATGAAACCCCATGCGAGCCTGAAACTAGGGTTTGGTGTGATTTGCTTGTACATATGTTTTGTGCATACGTCATAAACATCATAAACATCATAAACATCATAAAGCATCATATGCACTCACTAACCATTTCAAGGGTTTGGATCTTCATCTTTGTTCCTGTTTTGTAGGTCATGGAAATTCCTCGCAGAAATACCATTCAAGTCAACCTTGTGAGAATCTCTCCTCAACTCAAGGAGCTCACCTCAAGAATTCCGGAAAATTCATCCTTCAGTGAAAGACATGGTAGACTGCTCAGCCTAGTCAGCACCAACAATGAAGAAGACATGATGAAAGTGCTATTCCAGTTCTTTGACCCTCTTCACCACTGTTTCACTTTCCCTGATTATTAGTTGGTACCCACTTTGGAGGAGTTTTCTCAACTCCTGAGAATTCCTATCCTTAATCAACTACCCTTCAACGGTATGGAAAAGGAACCAAAGCCGGAAGATGTTGCTCGAGCATTACATCTACAACCGTCCGACATCAAGGGGCATTGGAAAACCAGAAGCGGCGTCAAGGGATTCTTAGCAAAATTCTTGTTTGAGAAGGCACAAGAATGTTGGAATTCATTGGACCTACAAGCTTTTGAAGAGATTGTGGCACTCCTTATCTATGGGCTGGTCTTGTTCCCAAATCCTGACCAATTGGTAGATGTCAACGCTGTCAAAATCTTCTTGTCCAGAAATCCAATACCAACATTGCTTGGGGACATCCTTCACTCATTTTACACACGAACAATGAGAAAGAGGGGTGTTCTCATGTGTTGTACTCCTCTCCTTGCAAGGTGGTTTATTTCGCACCTTCCACAATCTGTCTTGAAGAATGACCAAGGCTCAAGGTGGTCCCAACGGTTGATGACTCTTACTCACTCTGATGTACATTGGTGTTCTCGGTCTAGAGAAAATGTCATCATCGTCGATCGTTGCGGAGAGTTTCCTAATGTTCCTTTACTTGGAATTAGGGGAGGTATCACCTACAACCCTTGCCTAGCTTTGAGGCAATTTGGATATGCACGGAGGGATGGCCCTCATGACATGTTGATTCCTGACCTAGTTTTTGACTTCGATAACGATGCGCAAGGACTTCGCCAAAGATTCATCAGAGCTTGGGGAAAACTCAACAAGGTTGATAGCAAGACTCTGGGACACAAGAACTCCATCCCTCTTGAGCCCTATCTCAAGTGGGTACGAGCCCGAGCCCAAAGTCTAATGATGCCTTATCCTCATGTACTCCCAGTGATTAAAGAGCCCGTCAATGAAGGAGAGGTTCCCTACACCATCCTACATCCAGACATGCCTACATCGTGGGAGGAAATGCAGAAAAGTTGGATTCAGCTCAAGGAAGAACGGAATACTTTTGAAGCTAGCTTCTACGCCAGTGAGAAGAAGGTTCTAGAGCTTACCCGCCGACTCCATGAGCAAGAGGCCCTCAACAACTACATCGCGCCAAAGAGGATGCGCAATGTCTTTTTGCCTTGAGAAGTTATTTTGTAATATTTGGCCCATGGGGCATTTATGTACTAACAAATCTCTTCTTATTAATATGACGTGCGTTCTTCTTTGTCTGAAACAATTTTGAATGTTCTAAATCCTTGAATGCATTGCATACATAAGCATACCATTCATCATGTGCATAAGCAGGTCTCACTCCAGGTTTCCTTATCTGTCTGCTGTTTATTTCAGTAGGATGGATCTCGAGCAAACAGTCAAAGACCTACAAGCTCAGAATGCACAGTTCCAGCAACTCCTGATGACCTTAGCTAAGGGTCAGGAGGATATCAAGACTCAATTGGGGAATAAGGACCCAGTGAAAAAGAAGAAAAAGAGGATTGGGGTGGCTACTTTGGGGAGAAGATTTGACGGAGAAGCTCGGAGAGTGCTTGAATTTCCTCCTACTTCTGATGAAGGGGCCAGTAAAAGAGATGGAGCTGCGGTGCCTTCCGAGTCTGATGTGGAAGAAGAAGAGGTTGAAGAGGATGAAGATTATTCTGACCAGCAATACCCTCCAGCTGATGATAAATACAAGGGTTTAGAAGACAGATTGGCCGCCATGGAATTACAAAGAGTACCGGGTTTGGATTTTGAAGACTTGGGTTTGGTTGCCGGGATTGTGATTCCCCCAAAATTCAAAGTGCCAGTGTTTGTGAGGTATGATGGGCTGTCCTGTCCCAAAATGCATCTCAGGTCCTACGTAAGGAAGATTCAACCCTATACGGCAGATAAAAACCTCTGGATTCATTTCTTTCAAGACAGCCTTTCGGGAGCTCAGTTGGAGTGGTTTTATCAGCTAGAAGGAACCAGTGTCAGAAATTGGGAAGATTTGGCCACCGCTTTCTACAAACAATACCAATATAATTCTGATCTTGCTCCTACTCGTACCCAACTTCAGGGTATGTCACTAGGAACAATCGAAGGATTCAAAGAATACGCACAAAAATGGAGGGATTTGGCTGGCAGGGTGCAGCCTCCCTTAACCGACCGTGAACTCGTTGATATGTTTCTTGGGACCCTATCTGGGCCATTTTTCAATCATCTAATTGGTAACTCTTCCGCGGGGTTTACCGATTTGATCTTAACAGGCGAGAGAATAGAAGCCGGCATCAAGTCGGGAAAGATTCAGAAGGGTGTTGCTGCAAGTGTTGAGAAGAAACCTTTTAAGAAGGAAACAGCTGTGGTATATTCTCAGAGAAGAGCAGGGAAGACGGAGCGTCGGCCAACTGTGGGGGCCGTAATGATTCAAAACACTCCAAGCGAACAGCCTCGCTATAACCAGTCCAGACCAAATCAACAACGAGTGGAACGGCCACAACGGCAGTTCACCCGTATTAATATGACTCCAGCGCAAGTGCTTCCCCATCTGTTGAAGTTGAATCTTGCCACCATCAAGGAGGCGCCAAAGAATGTGAATACGTCCTCTCCGCATTATCATGCCAATGCTAAATGCGCCTACCATTCAGACAGTGTTGGACACGACACCAATGATTGTTGGGCACTCAAGCACAAAATCCAAGACCTGATAGAGGCCAAGGAGGTAGAGTTTGACGCTCCAGAAAAGCCTAATGTGATATCGGCACCCATGCCGAAGCACGGCCGAAATGTCAATGCCATTGAAGAAGATTTGTACGTTGCTGATGTCAGCGATCTGACTACTCCATTGCTAACCATTAAGTTGAATCTGTTGAGGGCCGGGATCTTCCCGGGATGTAAAGAAGACTGCTATTGTTGTTACTCTCTGCCGTTTGATTGTCCGTTACTGAAGAAAGGCATCCAAGGCCTTATGGATAGTCGACAAATTTTGTTTGAAAAAGTTTCTGTTGTTCCAGTTCATACTGAAGATGTCTCAATCATAACCATTCACGCCAATCTTTCCAAGGCCGTCAAAAAGCCTGTTAAGATTACACCAGCTACGAAATCTGTTCCTTTGAAGATAACAATGCCAGGGCCTGTTCCCTATGTTTCTGAGAAGTCGATACCTTGGAACTATGGCGGTGACATCTACTATCATGGTATCAAACAAATCGAAATAACTGAAGAAAGTTCGGATGATGAAGAAGCCAGCATTAGTAACATTGCGGGCACTAGCAAAATCACCAGGAGCGGGAGAATATTTTCTCCAGAGATTGCCCCTCTAAAGCAGTCTTTGGACCCTCATCAGCTGACAAGGTCGTCCCTGCACCAATAAAACTTTCTGCTAGAACTCCTTTGATTGAGGACGTTGTTGTTCCTAGTGCTGTCTCTCCTACCGCTGCTGACAAAGGTAAGGGAATCCAAGATGAGCCCGTCAGGACGAGGGCTCAACCCTTGGTTATCCCGGAAACCTCCAAGAAGGAAATGGATGAGATTTTGAGGATAATCAAAAGAAGTGATTACAATGTAGTAGAACAGCTGGGGCAAACCCCCTCCAAGATCTCCATGCTGGCACTACTACTTTGCTCGGAAGCGCACGCTAAAGCTCTGATAAAATTCCTGAAGGCAGCCCATGTGCCCCAGGAAACCTCTGCGGATCAATTTCAAAATTGCGTGGCTAGCCTGACTGCGGACAATGGATTAGGTTTTTCTGATGCCGACCTAACTCCTAAAGGAATAAACCACAATGATGCTTTGCACATTTCAGTCGAGTGTCGAGGAACTACTCTCGCGCACGTCTTGGTCGACACTGGTTCGTCGCTGAATGTATTGCCTAAAAAGGCCTTGGACCGACTAGATTGTGAGGGGTTGGATTTGAAGCCGAGTGATATTGTTGTCAGAGCTTTCGATGGTTCAAAGAGAATGGTCCATGGAGAGGTTGAAATTCCCATCAAGATAGGCACTGAGGTGTTTAAATCCACTTTCTATGTGATGGACATCCGTCCATCATACTCTTGCCTGCTGGGTAGACCTTGGATACACCATGCTGGGGCAGTCACCTCCTTCTTACATCAGATGTTGAAGTATCCTGTCAAGGGAAAGATCATCACTGTCCATGGCGAAGAAGAGTACATGATTAGCCACTTAAATTCTTTCCGGTATGTGGAGGTTGAAGGAGAGTTCATTGAGACACCGTTTCAACATTTCGAAGAAGTCCTTCCTGAAATAGCAGTAGCAAAATTGGCAGCTGAGACACCAAGGCATATGGCCAGGATGGCATCTCTGGAAGACGCAAGGGCCGCAATAAAAGAAGGGAAGAATTCAGCATGGGGGCAGTTACCTGACATTCCACATAAGACTGACAAGTTTGGATTAGGGTTCACAGCCGCTGGTCAGAAAGCTATGCGCCGTGCGAAGATTGAAAGGGCGCCAGTCAAAATTTCTCCCTACGGAATCAACGCCTTGGAAGACGAAGACAAAGAGAGCAACATTGAAGAGTGGATTTATCCAACTGTCAAAGGAGGATTGAGCAACTGGGAGGCAAAAGACTTTGTCCCCATCACTTTTATTCATCAGTAATTTATCTGTTAAACATTTCCTATTTGGTCTGTAATATTTACTTTCAAACAATCCGTACACTATCTTTTCACCTCCTGCCTTGCCCGGGGCATGAAGGTCCACTTGTAAGGGTTTTGATTATTTTTCATATCCATATGCCATGTTTAATGATTCATTGGACGTTTTTCATTTGATAAACTGCTTATGTTCATTTTCTTTCCTTTTGCATTTTTTGTTTAAGGATGGCTATCCCTTACACACACCCACACTCACCAATGCAGGTACCCATCCACTCCGGATTCCATGGGTGACTATTCTGCTATATCTTTCAATAAATCTGAAGATCTGGTCAATCTAGCCGAGTATGAAGATGACGAAGGTTGTGAAGTACCCGGGGAACTAGCCAGACTTCTGCAACAGGAGGAAAGGGCCATCCTACCGCATGAAGAGCCATTAGAAACTGTCAACTTGGGGACCGAGGAAGACCGGAAGGAGGTGCAAGTGGGTGCCAATTTGAAACCGAATGTCAAGGAAAGCCTGATACAGCTGTTGAATGAGTATATTGAAATCTTCGCTTGGTCTTATGAAGACATGCCGGGTTTAGACACAGACATCGTGGTTCACCGTCTCCCCACAAGAGAAGACTGTCCACCGATCAAGCAAAAAGTTCGCCGAATGAGGCCTGACATGTCCGAAAAGATCAAAGCAGAAGTAATGAAGCAATTCGATGCTGGATTTCTGGCTGTTACGTCCTATCCTCAATGGGTCGCTAACATTGTGCCAGTACCTAAGAAAGATGGCAAAGTTAGGATGTGTGTGGACTACCAGGATTTGAATAGGGCCAGCCCCAAAGATGATTTCCCGCTACCTCACATTGACATTTTAATCGACAATACAGCTCAGCACAAAGTGTTTTCCTTCATGGATGGATTCTCGGGCTACAATCAAATCAAAATGGCCCCCGAGGACATGGAGAAAACTACTTTCGTCACACAATGGGGCACTTTCTGTTACAAGGTGATGTCGTTCGGGCTGAAGAACGCAGGGGCAACTTATCAACGCGCCATGGTAGCTTTATTTCATGATATGATACATCATGAGATTGAAGTTTACGTAGACGATATGATAGCTCGGTCACAAACAGAGGAAGAGCACCTTGAACATCTGGAGAAGCTGTTTGCCAGGTTAAAAGAATACAAGCTCAGGCTGAATCCAAGTAAATGCACTTTTGGAGTTAGGTCTGGTAAACTCCTGGGATTCATTGTAAGCAACAAAGGCATTGAAGTCGATCCTGCAAAAGTAAAAGCAATACAAGAGATGCCTGCTCCCCGTACTGAGAAGGAAGTTAGAGGATTCTTGGGGAGCTTAAACTATATTGCCAGATTCATCTCACATCTAACTTCTACCTGTGAGCCAATTTTCAAACTCTTGAAAAAAGATCAGGTAGTCGAGTGGAACGACGATTGTCAAGCTGCTTTTGATAGAATCAAGGAGTATTTGCTAGAACCTCCTATTCTGATGCCACCCGTCGAAGGAAGACCATTGATCATGTATTTGACCGTCTTGGATAACTCAATAGGGTGTGTTTTGGGCCAGCATGACGAGTCTGGTCGAAAAGAGCATGTTATTTATTACCTTAGCAAAAAGTTTACCGACTGTGAGACTCGCTACTCACTGCTCGAGAAAACTTGCTGCGCTTTGGTATGGGCTGCTCGCCGACTAAGACAGTATATGTTGACTCATACTACCTTGTTGATTTCCAAAATGGATCCTATCAAGTATATCTTCGAAAAGCCCGCTTTATCTGGAAGGATAGCTAGATGGCAAATGATCTTAACTGAGTATGACATCCAGTACACCACCCAAAAAGCTATAAAAGGGAGTGTACTAGCTGACCATCTGGCTCATTAGGCTATCGAAGATTATCAACCCATGAGATTTGATTTCCCGGACGAGGACATCATGAATTTGGACAACATTGAAGGTAACGAACCGTATGACGGACCCGAAAGGGGATCCCGATGGACCCTGTACTTTGATGGTGCTTCAAATGCACTTGGAAACGGTATCGGCGCGGTACTCATTTCTCCGGAAGGTTGTCACACACCTTTCACGGCCCGACTTTGCTTCAGCTGCACAAACAACATGGCTGAGTATGAAGCTTGCATCTTTGGTCTCAAGGCTGCTATAGACTTGGGGATCAAATCTTTGATCGTATTTGGGGACTCGGCTTTGGTTATAAGTCAAATCAAAGGAGAGTGGGATACCAAACATCCTAATCTTATCCCATACAAATAACATGTCCTGACATTGTTGCCTCATTTCGAGCAAATTACCTTCGAGCATTTCCCGCGAGAAGAGAATCAGCTAGCAGATGCTCTAGCCACAATGTCCTCCATGTTTAAACTCAACTGGGATAACGAGGCTCCTCAAATCACCATCGAGCGAATGGATGAACCTGCGCATTGTCACGAGATTAATACCGAAGAAGTAGTGGAACAACCCTGGTTCCATGAAATCAAGAGGTATCTCGAAACCAGAGATTATCCTGAAGGAGCTTCCGTAAATGACAAGAAGTTCTTAAGGAAATTCGTTGCTAAGTTCTTCCTGAGCAACGGCATCCTTTACAAACGAAACCATGATTGTGTATTACTCTGATGCATAAATAAAGCTGAAGCAGAGTTGATCATGACTGATATACACAGCGGCACATTTGGCACTCACTTAAGCGGGCATACAATGGCTAAAAAGATCCTAAGGGCAGGCTATTACTGGTCTACCATGGAAGCTGACTGCCATCAACATTCTCGTACTTGCCACAAGTGTCAAGTCTATGCTGACAAAGTTCATATCCCTCCGGTTCCTCTCAACGTCCTGACTGCTCCGTGGCCCTTTGCAATGTGGGGCATTGATATGATTGGAGAGATCAAGCCCACGGCTTCCAACGGACATCGCTTCATCCTGGTTGCCATTGACTATTTCACCAAATGGGTCGAAGCAGCTTCCTTCGCCTCTGTTACTAAAAATGTGGTTGCCCGCTTTATCAAGCAAAATCTCATATGTCGGTATGGTGTTCTAGACAGGATCATCACAGACAACGGTATAAATCTGAATAACACAATTGTGATCGGTGGATCTGGAACTGACTGTTTAACGCTGTTTCGCGAAATGTCGCGGGAGCAAGAGTCGCCACCGTCTTTTATTTTCTCCAAATGGAAAGGACAAAAGCACAAAAAAATTCCTTAAAGAGATTGCTCTCAGTTCGGGAGGTAGATTATAGAAAGGGAAGGTGTTAGCACCCTTTCTATCCATGGTTATCCATGGGCTCTTAGATACTTGCTCATTGTGTTTTCAAAAGTGGTTTGTTTGCTTTTCAACTGTGGGTTTTAAAAAAGTTTCTTTGAAAATTCCAGTTCGACTCTTGTATCGGTCCTCAAGAGTGTTTGAAAAATTGCTTTCAAAAGCTTTTTGAAAAGGTGTCGGTGTGAAAAGTATGTTTGAATTTTTGTTTCGAAATTAGAGCAAGTATCTAGAGTCGTCTACCTACCCTAAGGAATTCGTCTGTGTAAATGTCCTTTAAAGTAGTGCCATCCCACCATTGAGAGGTAGGTAGCACCACCATTGGAGGTATTCGGGTCAATTCGAGGTTCGGGACATGGTGATCACCAGAGCAATGGGAAGACACCTTAGAAGCTACCCTCATGCCAGGTTCCCGGATCATGAGGACTTACTAAGACATCCTCTACTCGACGATCACCTTTCGAGGCAAGGCAACAGTGAGGCGTACCCTAGGGGTGGTGTGTGATTTGTGTGTCAGATTCATTTATTTTTGTCTTGTCAGGTTATGGATGATCTACGCGTTTGTTTTTATTTTTGTCCATTCATTCTTGCATGTCTTTATTTAACAGTTAAAAAAGATGCGGAAATTGAAAGTTCTAAACTATTACAAAGGCGCGGGTCCACATCGCCAAAATTAAAATCCAGGACCCGATTTGACGGAAAGTAAATAAAGAAATAAAATAAAGTGCGAGAAATTAAAAGGTTACACGGCCTTGGGAGAGATACATAAATATTATAATGAAATAAAATAAATATGTGCATAAGAATTAAATCGAAACGAGGGCGTTGGACCCTTTTTGCAAAATTAAATTAATGAGGAATTAATTAAAATTAAAAGAAAGAAAGAAAATTGTTTTTTGGTATTTTTTAGTATTTTAGGATTTAAATGAAAAAAATAATTAATTAAGATAAATGCTAACCCTAATTCTAGTGGCTTTTAATTTATTAAGAAAACATTGAGTTTTAACCTAATTTTTATATACAAATTTAATTATAAAAATAAATATTTGATTATTTAATTATTTATGAAAGAAAAATAAAAAGGATTTATTAATTAACCCTATTTCTACATTTTTTAGATTTTTGTTAAAAGTATTAAAATTAAAACCTAATTTACACTAAATTTAGTTATATGCATTTATTTATGAAAATCCTAAAAATAAAATATTTATTGTTTTTCTCTTTTTCTGATTTTTATGGTTTTTTATATTTTGTGAAAATAATAAATTAATTAAACACAATAATTAAAATAAAAATAGAAATAATGCAAAAGAAAATATTTAAAAAAAGCAAACCTAGGGGGGTATCAGTCCCCAATGTGGAGGTTCAGTCCAAGAATTCTGGCCCATTTAGCATGGCCTTGTTGATTTTTTCTAGGAACATACACATGCGTTGACTTGGATCCATGATGTTCTCTAACTCTCAGCCTTGTGATTGATCCTGGGATGGACGTGGCAAGCCTGATTTGGAGGTGTATGGTGCGCTCCAGTCTTGAAACTGCATGGGAGTATGAATTGCAAAATAATATAGGAATAATGAAGACCTGGGGCTCGAACCCAGGTCATGTACGTTATCAACAGCTGCACCCACCACTGGACTAACTCACGCGCTTTGTATATAATGTCATAAACAAATAATATCAAACAAAGCCAAGGCGTTAGTGGGTTAAAGCGCACAAATTCAAAAGAGCCAATCATGGCTGGCCACCACATCATCTTCTTCATGGATTTTGTTTTTCCTGAAATACACAAACAATGAGCAACGGTTTTCAAACGTTGTTATAGGTCATCTATGGAAAAATAGCGAATGGCCCAGTGACGCTCATAAATTGAGCGCGAGGGTAGCTTCTTCTTCGTCCAGACGTGCTCGATCCAATGGTATAAGTCACGTGTTTTAATTTTACCCTATTACAAAACCCCTAATTTGAAGCTTGCAAAACCCTAAATATCATCAATGGCGAAATCGTGTACAGCACATAAAAATATAATTAAACATATGGGTTAGCTTCAGAATTGCATAAGGAGTATGAATCAATGAACAAAATGTCATGAGGATGCCTGCAAATCAAAACACGAATATGCATTTTTCATGAAATATTTTGAGTTCTGTATACCGATTCTTGAGGTTTTGATGAATGTTTTTGATTGGGAATCGTCCAGTGAAGCTTCAGCAAGCTAATGAAACAAAAATCGTGCCTTGAATCGACCTAGAAAGAGGTTTTCAGTTTTGAGTTTCTTTGCAAAAATTTCAAGTTTGTCAATTGGTTTCTAGCGCAACTGCCTGGTTCCTCTGATTAGGTTTTCGTTCTATGCTTATGTATGAATCAATTAGGTCAACAAACTTGATCAGAATCCCTTGCATTCATGGCTTTTGAGATTTGATTTTCAATCATATTTTTTTCAATCTTTTTCATGCAATTTTGTACCAATCATGATCCAATCAATCCAAATCTTTCCCTATTTGATTATGCACGAATTATTGAGTAGATTTCATGCACAAAAAGATTGTAAAGCTTAGGTTAAATATTTTTCATGTATTTAATTTGATTTAAATGAATTATTATTAATAAAAATTCAAATAAATAAATAAAAAATGAAGAAATACTTCCCTTTGGGCCAAATGGTCGTGCACATGCTTGGGATGATGAATTATGGAAGAAAAATTGGCCCATTAGCAATTTTAGGTCATTTGAACCAATGTTGACTTTTCAAAATATCCAAAAATTTCCCAACTTCCACAAGGCATAACTTGCTCAATTTTTAAGCTTTTCTCATGTTCTTTGACATTTTGGAAAGGTATTTGAGTCCTCTAACCAATGCCTTTGGTCCTATGTCATTTTGATTTACCAATCTCAAGTTATGGCCTTTGACTTAAAGTCCCTTTTTGTTGACTTTTGAAAATGACCTATAATGTTGAAATTGATAACTTTTTGTGAGAGCATTTCTTGGACTTGAAGTATGAAGATGAGTTGTAGGAAATGTCTTTCTCTTCAAAATGAGCTTTGGATGGAATTTTTATGATAATCCATGTGAAAGTTATGCCCTGGCCAATTTACAGTTGACTTTTTCAGCTGTCCAAATAAGGAAACTTTTGCATCTTGATGATTTTTGAGCCAAACTTTGAGAATCATGATCAAGCATTGATCAAATGATGTTTAGGGCTTCAAAATGAGATGTTGATCAAAAATTTGAACTTTTGACTGCCAAATGACCATTTTGCCCCTACAGCTGACTGTAGTGCAATTAGGGTTTTTGACTGTGCAATTTTATGCTGAAAGCCTTGAAACTTGATATGAGGATGCTTGACCATATTTATAGGCATGTGGGACTTGATTGGACCTTTGGGAACTTCATTTTCTTGATCAGAACAAAAACCTTAGTCTTGACTGCTTAGGAGGCTCTTGCACTGTGCAACCCTTGGGGAACTTTGAAGCTTGACTTGGCAAATATTTGAAGAATATGGGAGGGCAAATTTTGGGGTACAACAGTTGCCCCTGTTCAATCTTCTTAGACCTGAGGATGCAGATTGGCTGACGCGCCTTTCGTAATCCGAGGGTAGAAGATGATTGAACACTAGAGTGCCCAGAAATTTGCGCTCACATAGTAGCAGTGTGATGATGGGAATGGGTTTATAGATGCCATTTAGAGGTTGATGGATAGGATGATGGGCTTATAGATGCCATCTGGATGTTGATCGCGTAAGAGATTCCTTAGCAAGAACCTGCATACCTGCAAAAGAAACATGAGTACCTGACATGTTGCAGGAGTTGGTTTTCGGATGCTTTATATAGATGTGTCCTGACTGGTTACAGGAGCTGGATCTGGAGCTTCAAACGGCGATGAATGAACCAGGGATGGTTACTACCTCAGCATGAACGGTGAGAGAACCTTGGGTGATTTTAACTTCAACAACGCTCGTTGAGAAAATCTTGGTGGGAATTACCATCTTCGCAGTATCGGGAAGAGAACCAATAGGCAATTATAATCTCAAAAGCAGACGTCTGAGAAAAACCTAGAATGGAATTATTATCTCACGCACCGTCGGGGAGAGAACCATAGGAAATTATAACCTGAAATGGAATTATCACCTCACGCACCGTCGGGGAGGGAACCAAAGGAAATTATAACCTGAAATGGAATTATATCTCACGCACCGTCGGGGAGAGAACCAATAGGAAATTATAATCTCAAAGAAAAACCTAAAATGGAATTATATCTCACGCACCGTCGGGGAGAGAACCAATAGGAAATTATAATCTCAAAGAAAAACCTAAAATGGAATTATATCTCACGCACCGTCGGGGAGAGAACCAATAGGAAATTATAATCTCAAAGAAAAACCTAAAATGGAATTATATCTCACGCACCGTCGGGGAGAGAACCAATAGGAAATTATGATCTCAAAGAAAAACCTAAAATGGAATTATATCTCACGCACCGTCGGGGAGAGAACCAATAGGAAATTATGATCTCAAAGAAAAACCTAAAATGGAATTATATCTCACGCACCGTCGGGGAGAGAACCAATAGGAAATTATGATCTCAAAGAAAAACCTAAAATGGAATTATATCTCACGCACCGTCGGGGAGAGAACCAATAGGAAATTATAATCTCAAAGAAAAACCTAAAATGGAATTATATCTCACGCACCGTCGGGGAGAGAACCAATAGGAAATTATAATCTCAAAGAAAAACCTAAAATGGAATTATATCTCACGCACCGTCGGGGAGAGAACCAATAGGAAATTATAATCTCAAAGAAAAACCTAAAATGGAATTATATCTCACGCACCGTCGGGGAGAGAACCAATAGGAAATTATAATCTCAAAGAAAAACCTAAAATGGAATTATATCTCACGCACCGTCGGGGAGAGAACCAATAGGAAATTATAATCTCAAAGAAAAACCTAAAATGGAATTATATCTCACGCACCGTCGGGGAGAGAACCAATAGGAAATTATAATCTCAAAGAAAAACCTAAAATGGAATTATATCTCACGCACCGTCGGGGAGAGAACCAATAGGAAATTATAATCTCAAAGAAAAACCTAAAATGGAATTATATCTCACGCACCGTCGGGGAGAGAACCAATAGGAAATTATAATCTCAAAGAAAAACCTAAAATGGAATTATATCTCACGCACCGTCGGGGAGAGAACCAATAGGAAATTATAATCTCAAAGAAAAACCTAAAATGGAATTATATCTCACGCACCGTCGGGGAGAGAACCAATAGGAAATTATAATCTCAAAGAAAAACCTAAAATGGAATTATATCTCACGCACCGTCGGGGAGAGAACCAATAGGAAATTATAATCTCAAAGAAAAACCTAAAATGGAATTATATCTCACGCACCGTCGGGGAGAGAACCAATAGGAAATTATAATCTCAAAGAAAAACCTAAAATGGAATTATATCTCACGCACCGTCGGGGAGAGAACCAATAGGAAATTATAATCTCAAAGAAAAACCTAAAATGGAATTATATCTCACGCACCGTCGGGGAGAGAACCAATAGGAAATTATAATCTCAAAGAAAAACCTAAAATGGAATTATATCTCACGCACCGTCGGGGAGAGAACCAATAGGAAATTATAATCTCAAAGAAAAACCTAAAAACTTCTACTGAGTCTTCATCAGAAAAATATGTTGGGAGTCGATTTAGCTGGACTAGAGAAGGCCTTGGACTGGATAAGAAATCTGTGGAGTCGATTAACCGAACCTGTTTAGGTCTTGAAATATGATTGAGAATTTAACTGCATCTTTCCTGAAAGGTAAAGGTCAGTCATATGCAATGCATGATATGGATCAAGCAATGATGTTCTCAACATAAATGAGATTTGTATGATATGATGCGTCTATGCATGCTATAATGATGTATGCGATATTTTATGAATGTGTTTTTCGTCTAGGAAAGTAAATCCTTGACGGGTGCCGGGAAGTCATTCCTGGTTTGATGTTGAAGAATAGATTTCGCTTCCGCTGGGGATGATAGCTACAAGAATACCGGCAGGAGAAGATGACTCCGTTGAGGAATAGACTTGGCGAATGGAAGATTCTGCGGGGAGAAAAGTACTCTAGCGACCATGCTGAGAAGAGATACTCTGTGGGGAGAGAGATACTTTGCTGAGTTGTTGATAATAACTTGCTGAGGATATCTTTGTTGTGTTGGAAGTGCTAGTAGACTTCGTTGGGGATAAGAAGACTGTGTCGACGACGATCTTTCCGTGGCTTTTGGCTGAGGATAACCCAGTTATATCCTGTTAAGGAAATAACTCTTTGAATAAAGCCGGGAGACGCGTTCGTATTCTGCGAGGATAAGCTTCCAGAATCTACTGGGGGTAAGCTTACTGCTTGGGGAGATAACTTCCAACTTTCCTAGGGAACTGGATTGGACTCTCTTGGGGAAGTTTTGATATGCTGGGGGAGTGATTCCTTTGAATGTTGATATACCGCCGGGGAACAATCTTTAGACCAAGACTGTCGGGGATGCTTGTTATGAATATATGTGCTGCTGGGGAATGTTGATATCTGCTGGATGATACCCAACTTCCTTAAGACCTGCTAACTTTGCTTGGAGAAGAATGCACTGGCTGCTTACTCTCTGGGGAATTAAGATATCTGGTTGTGTTCTTCAGTTGAACCTACCTTGATACCTTGGAGGACAGAACAATTAGATCGCTTGGACAACTCTTTATTGCCCCTGTTTCTGAGGTATGAGAGGAAGACCTGTGAGGTGCTGATAGTTGTTGATGGTCAAACTTTCTCCTGGTAGGCAGGTGACAAGATGACAGGACATAGTCGTACGCTTTGACCCCTAACTTTTGCCTGGACCGCCCTTTCGGGTTTTCAGTCCACCGGGATACCCATTTTTGCCCAAGCCGCCTTTTCAGGTTTTCGACTTGCCGGGTGTACATATTTTTTCATTTCAGCCCTTATTTTTGCCCGAACCCTTTTGGTTCGCCGGGAAGCCCTTATTTTTGCCTAGGTATGTCAACCTAGCGGGTCTTTTGATTTTGCGTAGTATTTTTTCGACTATGGCCATGCTTTCAGAATGTAGGGGGTTGCCCCTGTTAGAAGTGCTTTGTCACGCCACCAGAAGGTATTTGATCAGGCAAGATTCGTTGTTGGAATGCCCCAAGTGACTCAGGCGGAGATTTGCCCCAAGCTATTTGGCCTTTGAGAGATTCTCCGAATCTTGATTGGATTACCCCAGATAATAGACCCTGATCATGTCTGCCCCTTGATTGGAAGTGCTTTTGTTCACTAGGTATTCATCGTGCGAATTTCCCTGCCGTTCAAACAAAAAGTCATATGCAAACAAAGTTATGTTAAAAATGCAAAGCCTATGTCTGTCTTGAAGATTTTGAAAATGCCTTCTTTTCCATAAAACAAATGAATGTTTGTAAAACGTGATGTCAACTCCGTATTTTACCATGAGCCTTAAGGAGTCAGGATACCTTTCGTAACAGTATGCTTTCGAACTAACCCGTGCTTCAGCTAGGACTTTTAAGGATTGTAGCGTGGCCTGGTTCACGGTTTAAGAAACAAAGGATAAAGGCTCAAATTATTTGTACCCACCCGCTCTTCGTGATGTTCTCCAAACCTAAACTCAGTTGATCATGCATTAGAGCTTGTTTGAGTCTTTGCTCTGATTTTCCGGTGATGATTCGGATGTTGGTAACTTATTTTGAATAGGCAGTCATTCCCTTTTTTTGTTGAGGGTTTGTAAGACCTTTTTCTTGTCTGATTTTTGTTATCCCTTTCTTTTTGCCTGAACTGTTTCCCTTTTTGGAATTACAGTCAGCGGGATGCCCCAATTTTGTAAGTCTCCTTTATAGGTTTTGACTTTTTGGGCTTTTCATTTATGAATTTGATAATGACTGCATGTCTTTATCGATTATTCGGAACCATCACTGTCTTTCTTCGTTTTGTAAAGATCTCTTCGGTGCCATTCGTCATGCACTTGGATCAACTGAGAGACTACCCTGCCCTAGGTTACGATTAAGGGTTTTAAATTTCGAAAAGAAAAACTCCTACTTCTTTGGCTCAGAGGGGTTGACGAGGGATTATCATCCTTATAACTCCAGTGTTTAGGGATTGAAACAATGCCTGTACCTCATCAGCGGGGTCTGTTCAAAAGCATATTGTAGATTATGGTATCGTTTTCGTCATCCTCCCTCAAGAGGCTTTAGAATTTTATTTAAGAGTTGATCATCAGAAAAAATATAAAAATAATTTGCGTATAGTGAATACGAATATATTGTTTCAGAACAGACATATGCGATGCATTAATGAAATAACAATGTTTAACAATGAGTAAATGTTTGAACAAAAGAAAATTGCAACTTGAACATTCGAATGAACAAAAGTTTTCTAGTCTCAGGATTTGTCACTCCAAATGGTGAGCCTTGGAGGGATGGTAGAAAAATTCAGCCTGACCATCTTGTGTGAACTCCAATGCCCCTTCATCAATCAGGTCCTGGATCTTGTTTTTCAAGCTCCAACAATCATCTGTAGCATGCCCCGGGCTATCAGAATGATAAGCGCAGCGAGCGTTGGGGTTATACTTTGGTGACGTTGTATTTTGAGACTTCGGAGCCTCTTTTAGAGTCACCAGCTTGGTCTCCAGCAGCTGTGGCAATATCTGGGATAAGGTCATGCTGAGCCGAGTGAACTGCCTCCTCTCGCTCTTTTGTTGGTTGCGATGTTGAATTTGTGACACTGGAGCCATTTGGGGAGCTCTCTCCTTGCCTCTTTGTCTCAAAGGTGGTCGAACGATGACTGGCTTTTTACCCTTAGACTTCTGCCCCAGCTGGTTACCCTGAAGCAGTTGGTTGACGAGAAGCCAGAGCTCGTCTTGTCTTTGAGCTAACCCTTGAATAGCAGTTACCTGCCCCAGCATCTGGGCCCTCAATGCATCCACCTCAGCTTGTAGGTGTTCCAGCTTTTCATCCTCAGCACTATTCCTGACAAAGGTCTCTGTGAGAAGTGTCCTTAGCTCTTCCTGCCCCTTGGATAGATTCAGGAGGATTTTCCCGAACCTGGTCTCTTGAGCAAGAAAGTCCTGGTTGTCTTGTTGAGCCCTTGCTGAAATAAACAGCGGGAAAGGTAAGTGACCTGCAACAAGGGTACCTGTTATGCAATGATGTGTATGATATGCATGCAATGTTTTCAAGGACCTCGCGGGGTAAACAAGAAAATTTGTTAGAATTTGGGTCCGGTAGCTTGATTGAAGGAAACCCATGTTATTGAGAATTCTTCTTCAAGGGTCAAAGGCTCACCATATCCAGTGGGTCATAGCCCCTGACATCCCTGGCTAGGGCAATCTTCTTCCAGTGTCAAAGCTCACCATATCAAGTGGGTCATAGCCCCTGACAACTCTGGCTAGAGGAAAATAAATCCTCTTTACCCCTTGATGGATGTTTGATTTATCCCGACCTGCATCACAAACCCTTGAGATCCTTGAAATGGGTTAGGATGTATGCAATGGTATGATGTCATGATGCATGGGGTAATGTAAGTAACCCTGTTATGAGTCCCAATTAAGGACTGCAAACCAAAACCTACAAGAAACTCAAGTAAAACCTGTCATGAGTCCCAATTAAGGACTAAAACAAAACCTGCAAGAAACTCGGTAAACCTTGTTATGAGTCCTAATCAAGGACTACAAACAAAACCTGCAAGAAAGTCCATGTGTCAGATAGCAAGCATGCCAGTAATCAAGTTGGAAGGCACACAAGTCACACAAGAGAAGCCCTTAGAGTTTAGGCCAGCATGAGGTCTAGGTATTACCCTCTTGAAGTTGGTGGGCTCAACCTGTCCTATCAAAGTAACCGTGTTCTTAGAGGATCCCAATATCATTGACTACCCTCAATCGGTCATAACTCCAGCATCGCAATCTTTCTTGCGGCCAGAACCATCACGAGAGTTTAGCCTCAATGGGTGTAGCATACTGCTACTGTTCTAATGTCCAAGTTGTGTCATTTAAGGTTCTAAGGTCTGTTGGTGCTTAATGACTCCTTGGAAGACCCATATTCTCCCCGTTTCAACACGAGGGATATCGGTACAGACCAAGGCGCCACACCAACGTAGCCACTGCTTCACCCATGTCGGTATACGCCGGACAGGTCCCTCACAGCTTATGCTACCTAAACAGGGTATCCCCAGATCCGGGTTAGGATCTATGTAACTCCCATGCAACCCACAAATTTAAAGCAAGCAAAGAAAACAATTGAAAACACAGTTATGAACTAACCCTAAGGTACACCTCACTTTAAATTTATCCCCAGCAGAGTCGCCAGTTCTGTGATCGGTGGATCTGGAACTGACTGTTTAACACTGTTTCGCAAAATGTCGCGGAAGCAAGAGTCGCCACCGTCTTTTATTTTCTCCAAATGGAAAGGACAAAAGCACAGAAAAATTCCTTAAAGAGATTGCTCTCGGTTCGGGAGGTAGATTATAGAAAGGTAAGGTGTTAGCACCCTTTCTATCCATGGTTATCCATGGGCTCTTAGATACTTGCTCATTGTGTTTTCAAAATTGGTTTGTTTGCTTTTCAACTGTGGGTTTTAAAAAAGTTTCTTTGAAAATTCCAGTTCGACTCTTGTATCGGTCCTCAAGAGTGTTTGAAAAATTGCTTTCAAAAGCTTTTTGAAAAGGTGTCGGTGTGAAAAGTATGTTTGAATTTTTGTTTCGAAATTAGAGCAAGTATCTAGAGTCGTCTACCTACCCTAAGGAATTCGTCTGTGTAAATGTCCTTTAAAGTAGTGCCATCCCACCATTGAGAGGTAGGTAGCACCACCATTGGAGGTATTCGGGTCAATTCGAGGTTCGGGACATGGTGATCACCAGAGCAATGGGAAGACACCTTAGAAGCTACCCTCATGCCAGGTTCCCGGATCATGAGGACTTACTAAGACATCCTCTACTCGACGATCACCTTTCGAGGCAAGGCAACAGTGAGGCGTACCCTAGGGGTGGTGTGTGATTTGTGTGTCAGATTCATTTATTTTTGTCTTGTCAGGTTATGGATGATCTACGCGTTTGTTTTTATTTTTGTCCATTCATTCTTGCATGTCTTTATTTAACAGTTAAAAAAGATGCGGAAATTGAAAGTTCTAAACTATTACAAAGGCGCGGGTCCACATCGCCAAAATTAAAATCCAGGACCCGATTTGACGGAAAGTAAATAAAGAAATAAAATAAAGTGCGAGAAATTAAAAGGTTACACGGCCTTGGGAGAGATACATAAATATTATAATGAAATAAAATAAATATGTGCATAAGAATTAAATCGAAACGAGGGCGTTGGACCCTTTTTGCAAAATTAAATTAATGAGGAATTAATTAAAATTAAAAGAAAGAAAGAAAATTGTTTTTTGGTATTTTTTAGTATTTTAGGATTTAAATGAAAAAAATAATTAATTAAGATAAATGCTAACCCTAATTCTAGTGGCTTTTAATTTATTAAGAAAACATTGAGTTTTAACCTAATTTTTATATACAAATTTAATTATAAAAATAAATATTTGATTATTTAATTATTTATGAAAGAAAAATAAAAAGGATTTATTAATTAACCCTATTTCTACATTTTTTAGATTTTTGTTAAAAGTATTAAAATTAAAACCTAATTTACACTAAATTTAGTTATATGCATTTATTTATGAAAATCCTAAAAATAAAATATTTATTGTTTTTCTCTTTTTCTGATTTTTATGGTTTTTTATATTTTGTGAAAATAATAAATTAATTAGACACAATAATTAAAATAAAAATAGAAATAATGCAAAAGAAAATATTTAAAAAAAGCAAACCTAGGGGGGTATCAGTCCCCAATGTGGAGGTTCAGTCCAAGAATTCTGGCCCATTTAGCATGGCCTTGTTGATTTTTTCTGGGAACATACACATGCGTTGACTTGGATCCATGATGTTCTCTAACTCTCAGCCTTGTGATTGATCCTGGGATGGACGTGGCAAGCCTGATTTGGAGGTGTATGGTGCGCTCCAGTCTTGAAACTGCATGGGAGTATGAATTGCAAAATAATATAGGAATAATGAAGACCTGGGGCTCGAACCCAGGTCATGTACGTTATCAACAGCTGCACCCACCACTGGACTAACTCACGCGCTTTGTATATAATGTAATAAACAAATAATATCAAACAAAGCCAAGGCGTTAGTGGGTTAAAGCGCGCAAATTCAAAAGAGCCAATCATGGCTGGCCACCACATCATCTTCTTCATGGATTTTGTTTTTCCTGAAATACACAAACAATGAGCAACGGTTTTCAAACGTTGCTATAGGTCATCTATGGAAAAATAGCGAATGGCCCAGTGACGCTCATAAATTGAGCGCGAGGGTAGCTTCTTCTTCGTCCAGACGTGCTCGATCCAATGGTATAAGTCACGTGTTTTAATTTTACCCTATTACAAAACCCCTAATTTGAAGCTTGCAAAACCCTAAATATCATCAATGGCGAAATCGTGTACAGCACATAAAAATACAATTAAACATATGGGCTAGCTTCAGAATTGCATAAGGAGTATGAATCAATGAACAAAATGTCATGAGGATGCCTGCAAATCAAAACACGAATATGCATTTTTCATGAAATATTTTGAGTTCTGTATACCGATTCTTGAGGTTTTGATGAATGTTTTTGATTGGGAATCGTCCAGTGAAGCTTCAGCAAGCTAATGAAACAAAAATCGTGCCTTGAATCGACCTAGAAAAAGGTTTTCAGTTTTGAGTTTCTTTGCAAAAATTTCAAGTTTGTCAATTGGTTTCTAGCGCAGCTGCCTGGTTCCTCTGATTAGGTTTTCATTCTATGCTTATGTATGAATCAATTAGGTCAACAAACTTGATCAGAATCCCTTACATTCATGGCTTTTGAGATTTGATTTTCAATCATATTTTTTTCAATCTTTTTCATGCAATTTTGTACCAATCATGATCCAATCAATCCAAATCTTTCCCTATTTGATTATGCACGAATTATTGAGTAGATTTCATGCACAAAAAGATTGTAAAGCTTAGGTTAAATATTTTTCATGTATTTAATTTGATTTAAATGAATTATTATTAATAAAAATTCAAATAAATAAATAAAAAATGAAGAAATACTTCCCTTTGGGCCAAATGGTCGTGCACATGCTTGGGATGATGAATTGTGGAAGAAAAATTGGCCCATTAGCAATTTTAGGTCATTTGAACCAATGTTGACTTTTCAAAATATCCAAAAATTTCCCAACTTCCACAAGGCATAACTTGCTCAATTTTTAAGCTTTTCTCATGTTCTTTGACATTTTGGAAAGGTATTTGAGTCCTCTAACCAATGCCATTGGTCCCATGTCATTTTGATTTACCAATCTCAAGTTATGGCCTTTGACTTAAAGTCCCTTTTTGTTGACTTTTGAAAATGACCTATAATGTTGAAATTGATAACTTTTTGTGAGAGCATTTCTTGGACTTGAAGTATGAATATGAGTTGTAGGAAATGTCTTTCTCTTCAAAATGAGCTTTGGATGGAATTTTTCTGATAATCCATGTGAAAGTTATGCCCTGGCCAATTTACAGTTGACTTTTTCAGCTGTCCAAATAAGGAAACTTTTGCATCTTGATGATTGTTGAGCCAAACTTTGAGAATCATGATCAAGCATTGATAAAATGATGTTTAGGGCTTCAAAATGATATGTTGATCAAAAATTTGAACTTTTGACTGCCAAATGACCATTTTGCCCCTACAGCTGACTGTAGTGCAATTAGGGTTTTTGACTGTGCAATTTTATGCTGAAAGCCTTGAAACTTGATATGAGGATGCTTGACCATATTTATAGGCATGTGGGACTTGATTGGACCTTTGGGAACTTAATTTTCTTGATCAGAACAAAAACCCTAGTCTTGACTGCTTAGGAGGCTCTTGCACTGTGCAACCCTTGGGGAACTTTGAAGCTTGACTTGGCAAATCTTTGAAGAATATGGGAGGGCAAATTTTGGGGTACAACAACGATGATCACTGCATTGTGCGAACAGTTCAAGATTTATCATCACAATTCATCTCCCTATCGGCCGAAGATGAACGGTGCTGTTGAAGCTGCGAACAAAAACATTAAGAAGATCATTCAGAAAATGACAGTCACTTACAAAGACTGGCATGAGATGTTACCGTTTGCTCTTCATGGATACCGTACGACGACACGTACTTCAACTGGGGCAACCCCATTTTCTTTGGTTTATGGCTTGGAAGCTGTTTTGCCTATGGAAGTCCAGATCCCTTCTCTAAGGATTATGAAGGATGCAGGTTTGAATGAAGATGATTGGATGCAGACCCGACTTGATCAACTCAATCTGATCGACGAAAAGCGACTTGCTGCTATATGCCATGGTCAGACGTATCAAAAGCGGATGATCAAGGCCTTCAATAAGAAAGTCAAACGTCAAGTGTATCAAGTCGGAGATCTCGTAATCAAGCGGATTATCTTGCCGCAAAGTGATCCCAGGGGCAAATGGACTCCTACATATGAAGGACCATTTGTGATCAAGAGCATATTTTCTGGTGGTGCAGTGATTCTGACCACCATGGACGGCGACGATTTGCCGCACCTTGCGAATGCAGACATAGTCAAAAGATACTACGCATAAAAGAACCCGACAAGTCGAAAACCCGAAAGGGCGGCTTGGGAAAAAATGGGCATCCCGGTGGATCAAAAACCCGAAAGGGCGATTCAGGCAAAAATTAGGGATAAAAACAAAAAAAATCTGTACACCCGGCAAGTTGAACGAAAGGGCGGCTTGGGCAAAAAGGGGTTTCCCGGTGGATCGAAAACCCGAAAGGACGATTCAGGCAAAAATTAGGGAATTAAAGCGTATGACTATGTCTTGTCGGATCACTTCAAGGACAATCTCTTCACCAACCGGTTCCAGGCTTCTGATCAATCCAGTCATCGTCAAACGAAGCATTGAATGGACAGATATTCAGAATTGAGAAAGCTATAGCGGAATGAAATCCCATGGAATTGTTTCACATAGCCATCTTTATTTTGTATAAATCTTTCAATATTTACGACAAAATCCTCTTACTAGGATGATTGTCTCCTTTGTACAAATATACTCATAGAAATTAAATACAAATACTTTGCCCAGAAATTCGTGTCATTTCCTTTTCTTTTCTTTTGCACTGTTTGTTTTATTTTGAGAAACGTCCAATGTTTTGTTAAATAGGCATATGCATTTGAACATAATCATCTCCTTATGAACCAAGAAAGAGGATTACTGATGAGTCAAAGGTACAATTGGATATCTTGATACCCCTTCAAAGGAAATCCCCAGTAGATTCTGAAAGCTTATCCCCTACGGAGTACGGACGTCTCTCCCGAGTTTTATTCAAAGTTATTCCTCACAAGGGCTTATAACTGGGTTATCCTCAGCTTATTGCCACGGAAGATCGCACTCGCCAAAATTCTTCCTATCCCCATCGGAGTTCATCAAAATTCCCCAGCAGTAACTTATCTTTACAATCCCCCAGCCAGAAGGTCCTCAGGAATTCAATTCCCCTCAGAGTTTAAGTTTCAGCATCCCCAGCGAAGCCAGACTAATGAACCTTCTCCCCAGAGTTTTAGGAGAGAAAATCTTGAGTTCCCCAGTAAGGTCGCCAGAGATGCTTCCCTCCAAACTAAAGATTCTCAGTCTTGCATCCCCAGCAGGTGTCTACTAGATTGGTACTCCCCAGTAGAAGTCATCGGGAATTCCCCAGAGGTTTGGTATACAACCCAAGCTCCTTATTCCCCCAGTCACAGCCAAGGAATTATTCTTCCCGGCAGCAGTCAGGATGTTTTTATCTTCAGCCATCCAGGATTCATCTATCCCCAGCAAGACAGCTCATCAGCTTACATGCGCATTCATTACATTCATATCATAAACATTGATATAACATATATTGCATCATACATTTCATGCAACATAATTTTGTGTCTAGCTAACATTTTGTCCTTTTCAGGATAAGAATAAAAAGCTATCCTTAACAGTTTCAGATGCAGTTTTACACGGACTCATCATCAAGCAACCCTATACCGATTCCTATTCAAATTCAAGATTTCTGAAAACAGTTTACGGGTTCTCCAAGTAACGGATGTTAACCTATCGCTTGTTCGGCTTCTTCTCAAGACTTCTGAAAATAGTCTATGGATTCTTCCCAACAACGGATGTTAATCTATCACTTGTTCAGATGCACCTTTGAAAACAGTTTACGGACGCTTCCCAACAACGGATGCTGCTCTATTGCTTATTCAACTCCAAGATTTCTGAAAACAGTTTACGGGTTCTCCAAGTAACGGATGTTAGCCTATCGCTTGTTCAGTTTCTTCTCAAGACTTATGAAAACAGTCTATGGATTCTTCCCAACAACGGATGATAATCTATCACTTGTTCAGATGCACCTTTGAAAACAGTTTACGGACGCTTCCCAACAACGGATGCTGCTCTATTGCTTATTCAACTCCAAGATTTCTGAAAACGGTTTACGGGTTCTCCAAGTAACGGATGTTAACCTATCGCTTGTTCAGTTTCTTCCCCAGACTTCTGAAAACAGTCTATGGATTCTTCCCAACAACGGATGTTAATCTATCACTTGTTCAGATGTAACCTTTGAAAACAGTTTACGGATTCCTCCCAACAATGGATGTCGATCTATTGCTTATTCAGACCCCCAGTTCGAAGATGGTCCAAAGCATGGACGCCTTCCTGATACTCATTCCAGATGGCATCTTTAAGCCCATCCCCGACAAGTTACTGTCACCCCTCAAGATGGCATCTCTAACCCCATTTCCAAATGGCATCTCTAAGCCCATTCCCGCATCCATTGCTTTGACGAGTGCAAATTTCCGGGCACTCTAGTGTCCAATCTCCTTTTACCCTCGAGTCACGAAAGGAAAGCTTGCCAATCTAACTCTTAAGATTCAAGAAGATTGAACAGGGGCAACTGTTGTACCCCAAAATTTTCCCTCCCATTTCTCATTGATTTCTCATCACAAAGCCCTTGAAGATCAGGGTCCAGTTAAGGTTTCATCTGCTCAAGACTTCTCCTTGCACTGCTGACCCAAATTAGGGTTTGTGTTTGCACAAAGATGTTTTGACCCAAAATGCCTAAGATGACTTTCTTGCTTCATATTGGACTCCCAAGTTTATCCTCATCAAGTTTCAAGTCTTGATTCCAAGTTTTGCCCAGTCAATTGGACAGTTGACCTAGAAATCAACTGTATTGGGGAAAAAGTCAACTGTGGCCAATTGACAGTCAAACCTCATGAAAATTGACCCACATCAACATTATAAACTCCTATGAACCATTTGATCAAGTTTGGATCACAATTCCACAAGAAATTTGATCAGATCACCAAAAGGGCAAAATGGTCATTTTTAGGGTTTTGACTGCACAAAGGCAATTTTTGACTGTTTGACCTAGCCAATGGCAAACCAAGCTCACATATGGACACAAGGACCCCATGGAATTATCTTGACATGCTCAACAAACTCAAAAGATCCCAAGTACACAAGATTGACAGTTGAATTTCCCAGTCAATTGATCAATTTTGACTGTATGCTGAAAAGTCAAACTTTGACTTTTTGGTTAAAATCAAGAGTCAAGATTCATTTTTTATCAAAACATGCCAAATCATGAAACTTGTTCACCAAGAAATCAAAAAATGCAAATTAGGGTTAGAAATGAGAATTTTTCATAACTTAGAATTTTTCTAAGTTATGAAAAACCCTAATTTTTTCCCAAACTTTGCCCCACTTTCTCACCAAGATCTATTTGGATTCAAACAAAAGTCAAAACATGAAAGTTTTAGCTTGTTGCATAATCTACAACTTTGATTCACAAAGTTTTTCAAAATGAGGCTTGTATCTCAAGTTACAAATTTTTGAATAAGGGCACTAAACCATTCTTAACTTAGTGAAATTTTAACCTATTTTGACAAGGTTTTCTACCTAACTTCAAGGCCATTTTCCATACACTTCCACTTGGAATTTCAATTTGCATTTCAAAGATGGATTGTATTACCCATTCAAATCTTTCTAAAATGTCCAAGAACTTCTCAAACTACCTCATGGTTAGGGAGAATCGAATTTCACAATATAGCAAAAACTCACTTTTGATTAGGACAAGTTACATGTTCATAACACTATGCATTTTCAAAACTCAGCATGCCACTTGATTACAGGCCTTTTATCTCAATTACACTCATAAATTTAATGCCAAACCTTTGTGCCAAGACCTTGTTTCATGAGTTCAAGCATTGCCTAAAGGATTAATCCCAAATTGGAAAAAGCATTATATCCATTTTTGCAAAAGTTTCACTTTATGTCATGATGCAAATCCACAAGTACAAATGAGATCTAATTGGCACAAGATTATAAGCAAAACACTCTGATCAAGGAGAGATTATGCAGCTCATTAGGGGGCCTCTACTGACCTAGAACACAACTTGGGCATTTGTTGCTTAAAGTGTAAGTAACTTGGCATTTTGTAAGACAACTCTCATATCAGCTTACAAACACTTAAGCAAACTTGTAAAACACATCCAGGACATCCCAACCAAGCTAGTACACGACCCTAACATCCCTCATACACTCCCAATCTCAGAATCACTTTCAAACTGCAAGAACAGGGCAAGGCCTGCAGTTTGAGTGCCATCTTTCATTCCTCTCAAGCTTTCTTGCCCAAACCAGTTCACATACATTCCCCTGCATCTCCACCACCAAGCACCATTCCAAACAATTGAAAACCAAGGCAAGTTGATCTAAGCAAGTACCTAAGAGCCCATGGATAACCATAGATAGAAAGGGTGCTAATACCTTCCTTTTCTATAATCTACTCCCCGAACCCAAGAAAAATCTCAAAGGTTTTTGCTGTGCTTTTTTAACCTTTCCTTAGGATAAAATAAAAATTCGGTGGCGACTCTTGCTCAACCGAAACATTTGCGAAAACAAACGCAAAACCCTAGTCAGTTCTCCCACCGTATCACACTGAGGATATATGAATCCTGGATGGCTGAAGATAAAAGAATCTTGACTGCTGCTGGGGAAAGTAATTCCTTGACTGATGCTGGGGAGGGAAAGAATCTTTTTATCGTTGAAAATGAGAAGTCCTGGGACCACTGTTGGGGAATCAGAAGCTTGGGTTGTATGCCAAACTACTGGGGACTTCCTGTTTTGAGGAGATCTTCACTGGAGAATATTCGAATATTCTATGAGGAACTGAGAATGAGAGTCTTCACTCTGCTTGGGGATTGATAGTTGGAAGTTTTAGCTCCGTTGGGGATTGATAGTTGGAAGTTTTAGCTCCGCTGGGGATTTTGAAACTTGACTCTGAGGGGAATTAGATTCTGGAAGTCTTTGACTGGGGATTGCAAGAATCTTCTGATTGCTGCAGGTGTTGGTCTGGAATAAGTTACTGAATGTCGCCATCTTTGGGTCACATCTTGAACTATCTCTAGAAGCAAATCTGAATAAGTTATAGAATGTCGCCAAATCCTAGGTCACATCTTGAACTATATCTGGAATGAAATATGAATGAGTTATAGAATGTCGCCAAATCTGGGTCACATCTTGAACTATATCTGGAAGCAAATCTGAATGAGTTATAGAATGTCGCCAAATCTGGGTCACATCTTGAACTATATTTGGAAGCAAATCTGAATGAGTTATAGAATGTCGCCAAATCTGGGTCACATCTTGAACTATATCTGGAAGCAAATCTGAATGAGTTATAGAATGTCGCCAAATCTGGGTCACATCTTGAACTATATTTGGAAGCAAATCTGAATGATTTATAGAATGTCGCCAAATCTGGGTCACATCTTGAACTATATCTGGAAGCAAATCTGAATGAGTTATAGAATGTCGCCAAATCTGGGTCACATCTTGAACTATTTCTAGATCTTGATTTTGTTGAGGGTCAGAAATTGGGAGTTTTAATTGCCCGTTATTTTGTTGGTGGTTGTAATTTCCAGCAGGTGATGAAGGAATTATTGAACACTTTTTGGCATTCGAATGCCCTAAGTGATGATGAATGAGTCTTGAATCAGATTACTCTGCGAATTGAGAGATTTCTTGAAATCTTGACTGGACTGCCCCAGGTTAACTGAATTTTGAAAGATCTGTTGAAACCTTGACTGGACTGCCCCAGGTTAACTGAACTTTGAAAGATCTGTTGAAACCTTGACTGGACTGCCCCAGGTTAACTGGATGGTGCCATGTCATGCCCCTTGTTGATAGGAGATTTGTCGTTGGAAGTGTCATCCTTTTGAAGTGATTTTGTTCACTGAGAGAGTTTTCGTTCCTCCGAACATTCGCTGTATGAATCTCTTCGCTGTCAAACAAATAGTCAAATGCAGACAGTGATATTCAAGCAATGCAAAGTTTATGTTTGTCTCGAAGTTTTGCAAAATGCGTTTTTTAGCAGAAACTTTTTATAAGACAAGTCAACACAAGATTTAGAGCAAAGCCTTACAGAAGTCAGGATACCTTTTGAAACAGTATGCTTTCGAACTAACCCATGCTTCAATTAGGACTTTTGAAGGGTTGTAACGTGGCTTGGTTCACGGTTTAAGAAACAAAGGTTAAAGGATCAAAGTATATTTGTACCCACCCGCTCTTCGTGATGTTCTTCACACCTAAGCTCAGTTAATTGTGCGTCGCACTCTGTTTTGAGTTTGGAACGACCTTTTGGGTGATGGTTCACCAATTGAATTTGGGAGACAGTCATTATCTCCTTTTTCTTTTGCAACATTTTTCATGTTGTTGAGGATTTGTAATGACCTCTCTATTTTGATTTTGATTTGTTATCCCTAACTTTTGCCTGACTGTTCCCGTTTTTGAGATTGCAGTCAGCGGGATGCCCTAGCTTTCTTAAGCCTCCTTTACAGGTTTTGGCTTGGTGGGCTTTTCTCCTTTGAGAGATTGACTGCCTATATGATATGGAACCATCACTGTCTTTTGATTCCAAGGGAATGCTTTTTCTTTTTTGACGTCGTTCGTTGTGTTACGAACTGAGAGTTTGCGACTTCAATGCGCATTTTCTTTTGAATTAACTGAGATACTACCCTGCCCCAGGTTTATATCAAAGGTTTTGATTGTTTAGAACAGAAAACTCCTACTTCTTTGGCTCGAAGGGGTTGACTAGGGATTATCTTCCTTATAACTCCAGTGTTTGGGAATTGAAAGAAATGCATGTACATCATCAGCAAGGTCTGTTCAAAAGCATACTGTATGAGATTATGGTATTGTTTCGTCATCCTCCATCTAAAGGCTTGCAGCTTTTTATCAAGAGTTAAATATCATAAAGAAAGCATAAGAGTAGTGAAAACGAATGGATGAATTCAAGACAAACATATGCAATGCATTAATGAAACAGAGTTTGACATTAGAAGAAAATTGTTTGAATAACAAAAGATTACAACTTTGAAAGTTCAAAATGAAACAAACACAATCTCAATGAGCTGGCATGGGAGCAGTGATCATGCTGGGGCCTCTGGAGGACCAAACTCAATCTCCTTGGCATCGATCATGTCTTGGATCTTGTTCTTCAGAGGCCAACAGTTGTCGGTGTCGTGTCCCGGACTGTCAGAATGGTATGCACTCCTTTCATTGGGATGATAGGTAGGAGCAGAAGTATTTGGGTTCCGGAGAGGAGCCCTCAATGTAATCAGATCCCTTTTCAACAAGTGTTGTAGTGCTTGAGACAGTGGCATGTTGATGTTGGTGAACTGCCTCTTAAGTACGACTTCCTTGCGCTGATGCCCCTGCCTTTGCTGAGTAGGTGTAGGATTAGAGATCAGGATTGCCCCTACATGTTGGTCATGACGACCCTTTTGACTGCTTGCGGCATTGGACTCCTTCTTTCTGTTGTAGGGAATTATCTGAGTATCCGAGGATGTAGCTCCTTGGATCTTTCCACTTTTAATGCCAGCTTCGACCCTCTCGCCGGTCAGTATTAGCTCGGTGAACCCGGCTGAGGAGCTTCCAATTAAGTGATTAAAGAAAGGCCCCATCAACGTCCCCATGAAGATGTCAATCAGCTCTCTGTCAGTTAAAGGGGGTTGCACCCTGCCAGCCAAATCTCTCCACTTTTGGGCATATCCCTTGAAACTCTCGTCGGAACCCATGGTCATGCTCTGCAATTGCACACGAGTTGGTGCAAGATCAGCATTATACTGATACTGCTCATAGAAAGCAAAAGCTAAGTCCTTCCAGGTGTGGATGCGAGAACTCTCCAATTGATAGAACCACTCGAGTTGAGCTCCTACCAGGCTTTCTTGGAAGAAAAGGATCCAAAGCCTTGGATCAGCTGTGTATGGTTGAATCTTGCGAACATAAGACTTTAGATGCATCTTAGGGCAAGAGACTCCATCGTACAAAGTAAAGGAAGGGACTTTGAACTTTGGAGGGATGACCAATCCAGGAACCAGACCCATGTCTCCTAGATCCAAGCCAGGTATTTGTTGGATCTCCATAGCATTGAGGCGATCCTCCAACTCTTTGTACTTGTCATCAGCGGGAGGATATTGTTCCTCGGAGTAGTCAGCTTCAGCTTCATCAATCTCCACATTATGGTCTTCTTCAAGACTATCCCCTATGTTGGATGGAGTTGCAAGGTCCAGGGTCTTAGATCTTCTTCTCAAGTTCAGGATGCGGGCTGCCTTCTTCGACTTCTTCTTCTTGTCTTTGAGAAGAATAGCGGTTAGATCTTCTTGCCCTTTACCCATAGCCAGCAACATTTGTTGGAATTGAGCATTTTGAGCTTGAAGATCTTTCACTGTTTGTTCCATATCCATCTTACTAAAATAAACAGTAGGAAGAATAAGGAGACCTGTATGGGAGAAACCTGTTATGCAATGATATGTGTGATATATATGCAATGTTTTCAAGGATCTCTTGGGGTAAACACAAGAGAATGTTAGAGGTTGAACTTCGATCTTTGATTGGAGAACTTTTCACCGGTGGATGTCTCTCCACGAGAATCAAGCTCACCATGTCAAGTGGGTCATAGCCCCTGATTCAAGTCGTTGTACTTGATCTTTGATGGCATCTGTTTAGAGGAGAAAACCTCTTACCCCTTGATAGACGTCTAGTTCAACGTAACCCTGCATCAAAAGAACCCTCGAGATCCTTGAAATGGTTATTGAAAATGCCATGGTATGACGTCATGATGTTATGTACATGCATGCAAAAGCAAATGAGTGTATATACAGGTAATCATATTCACACAAAGCAAACAAGTCCTTAGGTTTAGGCTTGCATTGGGTTTAGGTAAGTACCCTCTTGAAGTTAGTTGGCTCATCTTGTCCTAAAATAGAAACCGGGTTCTAAGGAGCTCAATATCATTGGATTGTTTTCTGTGTTCGTTTTGATTTAGCCACTTAACTGGCGACCAAAATATTTCAAGAAAACAACCCTCAATAAGTGTAGTATCGAGTATCTACCAACTTCGGACTGCACCAAAGTCGGTCATCTCACTACCCCTAAAAAGGCTAGGATGGTCAATTAAGGTTCTAAGAGTTCGTTAGTGCTTCATGACATCACTCAGCGGCCCCGTACTCTCCTTGATTGAACTCAAGGGTTACCGGTACTCACAAATATGTCACACTAACATAGCTTACTGCTTCAACCGTGTCGGTATACCCCGCACAGTTCCCTCACAGTTTTATTGCTATTTACCTAAGAAGGTGCCCCAAATTCGGGTGTAGGATTTACAACAAACCCAAACAAGGACCCAAAGAGTAAAGCAATCAAGGCAATCAAAGCAAGAAAGTAAAGGTGATCTAAACCCTAAGGTAACCCCACTTTTAGAAAAAGTCCCCAGCAGAGTCGCCAGTTCTGTGATACGGTGGGAGAACTGACTTGAGTTTTGCGTTTGTATTCGCACTTGTTCGGTTTAGCAAGAGTCGCCACCAACTTTTTATTTTATCCTAAAGGAAAGGTTAAAAAGCACAGGAAAAACCTTTTTGAGATGTTTCGTGGGTTCGGGGGGTAGATTATGAAAAGGGAAGGTATTAGCACCCTTTTCATCCATGGTTATCCATGGGCTCTTAGTTACTTGGTTTTAGATCACTTGCCTTGATTTTTGATTGCTTGAAAAATGGTGTGTGTGTGTGTGTGTTTTGAAAATGTTTTGAAATAGACGCCTTTGTTTCGGCAACCGTTGCAATGACTCGTGTTTGAGTATATACAAGGGTGTGTATCTTTTCGAAAAGATGTTTCAAATGTTTTTGAAAGTTTTTTTGTTTTGAAAGTGTTGTGGAGTGTGATTTAAAAAGTAAGCAAATGTTTTTGCAAGTTTGATCAAGTAACTAAGAGTTTGTCTACCCCTATTGTACTCAAAGGTTTTTCTCATGTTTTAACCCTTTTTAACAATTTTGTTCCACCATTATATTTGGTGGACAATCTTGCGTTTAGGATGTTTAACGGGACAGGCGCGGGTCATCGTATGGACCATGAATGCAATGGTGCCAAGTGTCTTTGGCAATTTTTCTTGAAGGGACTATGATCATTTTGATAGGCAACTTTCGAAAGCGTCATCGAGGGACTTATGATCATTTGAATTGTTTTGCCAAAAAAACTCGACGTGCAAGCATGGCCCATTTTGGAAGGCAACATGTGGGATTACCCTAGGGGTGCAAGTGTGATTGTGTATTGATTTCATGTATTTGTCTTGTATTAGGTTATCTAGCGTTGATTTTATGTACATACAAACCCTAGGTCTAAACATGGTATATTTGAAAGCGGTAAATTGCGGGAATTTAAAATCTACGCTATTACAAAATAGTATCCGGGAGTGGGAGTACAAGTATACACAAATGGGGATGAGACTTAAATAATTACAACCAAATCGAATTGCGATCAAATGTAATATGTATCATGTATAGCAATGTATAAGAATAGCAAATGCATAATGTATCAATGTAAGTGTATTGTGTGTAATTTATTTGCAAGTTAAGAAATGTGAACTTAAATGTATTATTAAGTATGTTTGATTTAATTTTTATATTCTTGTATTTTTGTTTAATATGTACAAACTTAATATTTCAAGAAAAGAAAAGAAAGTCTTAAATCCTATTTCTTATATATTAGTATTTTTTAGTATTAATGTACAAAGACAATATTTTAATAAAAGAAAAGTATTTATCTTAAAGAAAATTAACATTTCATGTATAAAAATTTTAATTAAAGAAAGTGTAAGTTTCAAGTTTAAAGAAAAATATTATTTTTATTAGTTTCTATATAAAATTTAATTATGTTATATATATATACATATAAAAAAAGTATTATTAATGTAAAATTAAAATTAGTATTAAGTAAGTTATATAAAAAAAGGGTATTGTTTTAATAAAACTAAGTAAAATATATTAGTTAAAACAATAAAAGGATAATAAAAGATGTTAGCAAAAGAATTGAATGGGCCCTTTTGGAGTTATGCTGGCCCAAACGTAATTTGAAACAGAAGCCAGGGGGGTGTCAATGCATTTGGGCTTAAGGCGGAATGGGGCAAGGCCCATGTGTTTCACACAACAATTGTTTTTAGGGTTAATTGGTTTTGTTTTCAATTGGAATTTTAGGGTTTGTGAGACAGAGGCGCGCCGTTCGTTCTCTTCATTGCTTCTTCTTCTTCGTTCACTCCCATGCCAGCTTCTGAGTTTCTTTCGTCCAAGGCCACCGGCGCCACCGTTCCCCCTTCTCCCTCAGTGGACCGCTCAGGCTATGCTTACAAGGTTCGATCTTTGTCTTCATCGCGTTAGGTCTTTTGTTATTTCTTTTGATTTCTCGTTTTGATTTTGTATTTATGTGTTTTCGTTTACCATTTGAAATGCATGAAAAGGGTATGAGACTACTACCTCTTGGAGACAAAGGAGGAGGGAACTTGGAGGCGTTTGGAGGGCCAAGGGTGGAGGACGCGGTGATGCACTAGCTTGCTCTTCCTGGTATTTCGTGTTTTATGCGTTTTGTTGGGTTTAATGATGACTCCTAAAAACCTCTTTATCTTCTTCTACCTGCTTCTTCTGCATGATTTCATTCTTTTTCTCTTCTTCTGCTAGCCTCGTATGCTTGACTCTATTTGCTTCTGTATGCTGCTTTTGTGTGATGGTATGCTTGCTTGATGGCCCTCTTGAATATTGCTTTGAATCTGTGTGCTTTCAATGATGAACCCTTTGGGTTCTGAGAACTTTTGCTCGGGTTGAATCCTGTTTCACTTCTTTTCCTCCTCTACTACGGGCCTGCTGAGATGTTTGGTATGCTGGATATTAGACCCTGTGATGAACACAGTTCTGAGGGTGTTGGCTATTTGGTGTTTTGATTGCAGTTAGGCTTCAGTTTGTTTGAGGCTTCAGCAGGTTTAATGCAAGTTCAGGATTTATCAGTTGGTTCAGGCTTGGACTGCAGGTTTTTGAGTCTTGAAAGGTTTATGTAGGGCTTCCTGTTGTTATATTTGCAACAGGTTTAAGCTTGAGGCCTTTTGGTGAGGTTTGGATATTGGTCATGGCAGGTTTGATGGGCTTTGAGTTTTTGGGGGCTGTAGGCTTTTTTGTGCGTTGAGTTTGTATGCTTAAGGTTTGATGGACTTGGCTATATCTGGTTTTTGCAAGTGTTTGAATGTTTATGCAGGTTTTGAAAAAGTAAGGCTTGACAGTTCAGGCTTGGGGTTTTTATGTTCTGAGTTCTGTTTGGTTTGTAATTTTTGCCTCCCTTTTCTACTGTGTTATTAACAGATTGTTTTATATTTTGTTTCTCAAGCCTAAGCCTGCAAACCTGTACTTCCTTTCTCTCTTCTCTCTCTCTCTAGTACAGTTAAAGCATTAAAAAATGTTTATGTTTGTACTTTTTTCTGAAAAGGCAATGCTGGAAAATGATGATTTGAAAAGCTTGCTTGCATATGTAGTTTAGCTCTGCATACTTTATCTCTTTTCCATACTGCCTGCTTCTTTGTGACAGTCCTGAGTAGCCTTTTGTTTGATATCTTGATATCTTTCCATATTTTGGACAGTTTGACAGCTTTTTGGATAGTTTGAATGTGAACTCAGTTTGGACTTTGTAGTTCTGTTTGGATTTGAACTTTGTTTATGCCATTCAGTTTGAGACTTTTGGACTATGCATCTTTTTGACAAACTTTGAATTTGTGCATTTTACAACTTTGTGCATTTCATGTTTAGCAAGCATTATTCATCCCTTTTTGTGAACCGGGAGAAATCCCGTGATTTGCAGAGAGGGATAACTGATTCCAGTCAGTTGCCTTTAATGATGAACCCGAATTAACTGTCTGCTCTAAATTTCGATTTATCTGCTTCTGACTTTTTCTTCTTTTCTTTGCAGCTAAAAAATCAAATGGAGAGGAATAGCAACAAATGGAGGATGAAGAATTGAAGACTTAGGAATTTAGAATAGTTTTTATTTAAATTTAAATTACTGTAACATTATTATTGTAAATATTTTGTAAACAATAACAATTATACAAATAATTTAAAGATAGATAAAAAGTCCTTTTATTGACATTCAATTTTAATTCTTCTTCAGATATTTATCTAATTGTTTATAATTCTTAAATTATAATAAAATGGAAATAAATTCCAATTATTCTAACTTAAAATAAATAATCAATTGATAAACACTGGTCTTATAATCAATAACAATCCCGACGCTCCAATTATCCAAAGCAAAGCACAGTTAATCAAACCAGACGACAGTTAATCAAACAAAACGTCCACATGCCTCCTTTCACTGATTAAATCCAAACAAATGCAAATTAACAACCAGCAGCCTCAGTTCTTATTTCAGAGTAATTTGAAAAGCATTGATAGAACTAACTCTTCTTGAGAAATATGCGCACAAAACCCTGATTCTTGATTAAACGCCAACGAAGCGTTCGCCTGATTGAAACTTGAGCCAACTCGACCAAACCTTAGCAATCCGCCTGAACGGCCTTAAAAATCAATGAAAACCCTAATTTTGTCTGACCGACGAGAAAAGTCTGTTTGACCGATTCTTGAGCCAGTCTGAAAAATCAGGAAAAGCTCGAAGCTGTGATTTCTTGGGGAAAAATACGAGGGCAAATTTTGGGGTACAATAGTATGCATGCTATGTATCTTGGAAAAACAAAACAAAACAAAAGATCATAGTCCCTCGATGACGCTATCTTGGTTGCCTAAAAAACAAATGATCTTGGTCCCTCAAAACTTGCTAAGATACTTGGCAATATTGTTATCATGGTCATACGATGACCCACGCCCGTCCCGTTTAACATCCAAAGATAGGGTTGTTTACCAAATGCAATGGTAAATCAACAACATCAAAGAAATAAAAATGTACAAGAAAGACTTTTGAGTAGGGTAGATAACTCCTAGTTACTTGATCTCTTTCAAACAATCCTTGCTATTTTTAAACAAACACACACACTTTCAAAATATTTCCAAACAACTTTCAAAACATTGAAACATTTTTCAAAAGACAAACATCTTTGTATACATTCTTGCAAACAAGAATCATTATAAAGATTGCCTAAACAATGGCCTCTTTTCAAAATATTTTCAAAACCACACAAAGCACCATTTCAAACAATTGGAAAAGCAAAGCAAGTGATTTAAACAAGTAACTAAGAGCCCATGGAAAACCATGGATGAAAAGGGTGCTAACACCTTCCCTTTTCATAATCTACCCCCTGAACTCAAGAAAACATCTCAAAGGTCTTTCCTGTGCTTTTTTACCTTTCCTTTTGGATAAAATAAAAGTCGGTGGTGACTCTTGCTAAACCGAAACATTTGCGAACACAAAACGCAAAACCTCAAGTCAGTTCTCCCACCGCATCACAGAACTGGCGACTCTGCTGGGGAAGTTTAAATAAGTGGGGTTACCTTAGGGTTTTAGATCACCTTTACATGCTTATATTGCTTGACTTGTTTGCTTTACACTTTGGTTCTATTGTTTGGGTTTGAATCCTCTACCCGGATTTGGGAAACATTCATAGGTAAATAGCAATACATTATGGAAACTGTGTGGGGTATACCGACATGGTCTATGTAATAGCTATATTAGTGCGACATATTTGTGGGTACCGGTAGCCTTTGAGTCAATCAAAGAGAATACGGGGCCGCTGAGTGATGTCACGAAGCACTAATGGACTTTTAGAACCTTTACTTGACCAATTTGGCCTTTTAGGATGTAGGGAGATGGTCGGCTTTAGTGCAGTCCGAAGTTGGTAGATACTCGATACTACACTCATTGAGGGTTGCTTTCTTGGAATATTTAGGTCGCCAGTAAAGTGGCTAAACTGAAACAATGAACACAGAAAATAATCCAGTGATATTGAGCTCCTTAGAACCCGGTTACTATTTCTATGGCAGGTTGAGCCAACTAAACTTCAAGAGGGTACTTACCTATGAAACCCCATGCAAGCCTAAAACTATGAACTTGTGTGATTTTCTTGTACATATATACTTGTGCATAACATCATGGACATCATAAAGCATCATATGCATCCACTAACCATTTCAAGGATTTTGGAGATTCATCTTTGTTCCTGTTTTGTAGGTTATGGATTCACTTCGCAGGAAAACTATCCAAGTCAACCTTGTAAGAATTCCTCCTCAACTCAAGGATCTAGCTTCAAGGATTCCTGAGAACTCTCCATTCACCGAGAGGCATGGTCGTCTTCTCAACATAGTCACTGCCAACACTGAGGAGGATATGCTGAAGGTTCTCTTCCAGTTTTTTGACCCTTTGCATCATTACTTCACATTTCCTGACTACCAACTTGTGCCTACTTTGGAGGAATTTTCTCAACTCTTGAGGATTCCTATTCTCAATCAACTACCCTTCAACGGTATGGAAAGAGATCCAAATCCAGAAGAGATTTCTCAAGCCTTACACTTGCACTCATCTGATGTCACAACACATTGGGAAACTAGAAGTGGTGTCAAAGGCTTCTTGGCAAAGTTCCTGTTTGAGAAAGCTCAAGAATGTTGGAATTCTCTAGACCTGCAAGCTTTTGAGCAGATTTTAGCTCTTTTCATCTATGGGTTGGTCTTGTTCCCAAACCCTGACCAGCTTATAGATGTGAATGCTGTCAAAATCTCCATGGCTCGCAACCCGGTGCCTACATTGCTTGGAGATATCTTGCACTCTTTTCACACTCGGACAATGAGGAAAAGAGGTGTTCTCATGTGTTGCACTCCTCTACTGGCAAGATGGTTTATTTCTCATATTCCCCAATCAGTCTTGAAGAATGAGCAAGGTTTGAGGTGGTCACAACGGTTGATGACACTTAAGCATTATGATATTCATTGGTGTTCTCGGTCCAGAGAAAATGTTATCATCATCGATCGTTGTGGGGAATTCCCTAATGTCCCTTTACTTGGCATTAGGGGAGGTATCACCTACAACCCCTGCTTGGCTCTGAGACAGTTTGGGTATGCCCGAAGGGATGGCCCACATGACATGTTGATTCCAGACTTGGTTTTCGACTTCGACAACGACGATCAAGGACTTCGACAAAGGTTCATCTGAGCATGGAGGATGCCCAAAAAGGTAGACAGTAAGACCTTGGGACACAAGAATTCCATCCCCCTTGAGCCTTACCTCAAGTGGGTACGAACCCGCACCCAAAGTCTTATGATGCCTTACCCCTCCATTCTCCCTGTGATTATAGAGCCTGATATGGAAGGAGAGGTTCCATACACCCTCCTACATCCTGACATGCCAACATCACTCGAAGATTTACAAAGGAGTTGGATACAACTCAAGGGAGAACGCGATACTTTTGAAGCCCAATTCTACGCCAGCGAGAAGAAGGTTTTAGAACTCACTTGTCAACTCCACGAAGAGCAGACTCTCAACACCTACATTGCACCAAAGAGGATGCGCAACGTCTTTTTACCTTAGAATTTTGTATTATTTTGCCCATGGGACATTGATGTACTAACAATTATATCCTATTAATGTGACGTGTGTTTCTTTTTTATTTAAAACAAATTTGAATTTCTGAATCCTTGAATGCATTACATGAATACATATCATTCATCATATGCATAAACAGGTCTACATACCAAGTTTCCTCATCTCTCTGTTGTTTATTTCAGCAAGATGGATATTGAACAAACGGTCAAAGACTTGCAAGCTCAGAATTCACAATTTCAACAGCTACTCTTGACCTTGGCTAAGGGGAAGGAGGAGCTCAAGACTCTACTATAAAAGGAAAAAGAGAAAAAGAAGAAGAAGAGAGCTGGTGTGGCTACCTTGGGCAGAAGATTTGAAGGTCAATCCAGAAGGGTCCTAGATTTTCCATCAACCTCTGAGGAAGGAGAGAGAAAGGGTAAAGAGACTGTCGTGCCCTCAGATTCTGAAGAGGAATATGAGGACTACTCTGAACAATAATACCCTCCTGCAGATGACAAATACAAAAACTTGGAAGAATGTCTGGCAGCTATGGAGATACAGAGAGTGCCTGGGCTGGACTTTGAAGAGTTAGGGTTGGTATCTGGAATTGTAATCCCTCCTAAGTTTAAAGTACCTCTATTTGATAAGTACGATGGGTTGTCTTGTCCCAAGATGCACCTACGATCTTATGTCAGGAAAATCCAACCACATTCTTCTGACAAAGACCTATGGGTCCATTTTTTCCAGGACAGTTTGTCAGGGACGCAGTTAGATTGGTTCTACCAGTTGGAGAGGTCTGATGTGCATAATTGGGAGGACTTGGTAGCCGCCTTCTATAAACAATATCAATACAATGCGGACTTAGCACCAACCCGTACTCAATTACAGAGTATGGGCATGGTCTCAAATGAAGGTTTCAAAGAGTATGCCCAGAAATGGAGAGACTTGGCAGGACGAGTACAACCACCTCTATCTGAGAGGGAGCTAGTAGACATGTTCTTGGGAACTCTGTTAGGGCCTTTCTTTAATCATCTGATTGGAAGCTCCTCTGTGGGGTTCACTGAGTTGATTCTAACTGGTGAAAGAGTTGAAGCTGGCATAAAAAGCGGGAAAATTCAAAAAGAATGCATCTGCTTCCGCTTCCATCAAAAAGACTTTTCTGGAAAAGAAGGAAGTATCAGCTGTTTACTCCCAAAGAGGTCAAGGAAGAGTTGAGCGCCGGCCAGCGGTGGGGGCCGTAACGATTCAGAAGTCCGCAACTGATCAGCCCAGAAACAATCAACCCAGAACTAACCAAACAAGGGTGGAAAGGCCTGTACGGAAATTCACTCGGATAAACATGACTCCTGCTCAGGTTCTACCCCATCTCTTGAAGTTAAACCTTGCAAGTTTTAAAGAAGCCCCGAAGAACCCAAATACTGCTTCTCCGTACTACCATTCGAACGCCAAGTGTGCTTATCATTCAGAGAGCCCGGGGCACGACACCAACAATTGTTGGGCCCTCAAGAATAAGATTCAGGATTTGATAGATGCTAAATAAGTTGAATTTGACGCCCCTGAAAAGCTGAATGTAATCTCTACTCCAGTGCCAAAGCATGGCCACAATGCCTATACTGTTGAAGAGGATCTGTTTGTTGCTACTGTTGATGATTTGATAACTCCGCTACCGATAATCGAGTTGAATTTGCTGAAGGCTGGGATTTTCCCAGGTTGTGAAGAAGATTGTTGCCTTTGTTCATCCTTACCAACCGATTGTCCATTGTTGAAGTTAGGCATCCAACGCCTAATGGATAACCAAGAAATCCTTTTTGAAAAGACTCATGTTACACCGACTCCTGTCAATGATGTTTCAATAATAACCATCCGTCAATATTTCCAAGGTCTCCAAAAGACCTGTTAAGATTACATCCGCTCCAAAGACCACACCTTTGAAGATAACCATGCCTGGGCCTGTCCCGTACAAGTCCGACAGATCAGTACCGTGGAACTATGGTGGAGAAATCTACTACCACGGTATTAAACAAATTGAATCAACTGAAGAGAGTTCTGATGAAGAGACTTCCGACATTGGAAACATTACTGGAACGAGAAAAATTACCCGCAGTGGAAGAATTTTCTCTCCAGAGATTGCCCCTCCAAAGGCAATCTTTGGACCCTCAGCTGCTCCTAAGGTTACCCCTGCACCGGTAAACATATCTGCGAGAACTCCAATTATTGAAGAAGTTGTAACTCCTGTGGTTGTCCCCTCTGCTGCTGATGATGATAGAGGGAAAGGGATCCAAGAAGAGCCCGTCAGGATGAGGGCTCAGCCATTGGTCATCCCTGAAACCTCTCAAAAAGAAATGGAAGAAATTTTGAAAATAATCAAGAAAAGTGATTATGATGTTGTGGAACAACTGGGGAAAACCCCCTCAAAGATCTCTATGTTGGCCTTGCTGCTTTGTTCAGAAGCTCATGCTAAAGCTCTGATAAGTTTCTTGAAGACGACCCACGTGCCACAGGAAACCATCACGGATCAGTTCCAGGAATGTGTAGCTAGCTTAACAGTTGACAATGGTTTAGGATTCTCCGATGCCGATTTAACATCGAAGGGGAGAAAACATAATGACGCTTTGCATGTCTCGATGGAATGCAGAGGGACTACCCTGGCACACGTACTGGTAGACACTGGTTCATCGTTGAACGTCTTGCCGAAGAAAGCCTTAGATAGACTGGATTGTGAAGGTTTAACTTTGAAGCCCAGCAATATAATCGTCAGAGCCTTTGATGGTTCTAAAAGGATGGTCCACGGGGAGGTGGACATCCCGATTAAAGTGGGGATTGAAACCTTTAACTCCACATTCTATGTGATGGACATCCGTCCTTCCTATTCTTGCTTGTTGGGAAGACCCTGGATTCACAATGCTGGAGCCGTCACTTCTACTCTGCATCAAATGCTCAAGTACCCTGTCCAGGGGAAATTATAACTGTTCACGGCGAAGAGGAATACATGATAAGCCATCTAAATTCTTTCCGCTATGTTGAATTGGATGGCGAATTCATCGAAACCCCTTTCCAGCATTTTGAAGAGGTAGCTCAGGAGATTGCGGCAACCAAGACAGTGGCTTTTGTACCCATGATTACCAGACCTTCGCCTCGGATGTCATCTCTCAAAGATGCAAAGGTTGTGATTGAAGAAGGAGGAAGCACAATCTGGGGGCAACTTCCAGATTTTCCTTACAAATCAGATAAATTCGGCTTGGGGTTCACTTCTTCTGCTCAAAAGGCTGTACGCCGCGCCCGTGCTGAAGGGCCACCAGTAAATATCACCCATCATGGAGTCAATGATTTGGAGGATAGTGAAGAGGAGAGCAGCCTAGAAGACTGGATTTTTCCAACTGTTGACGGAGGATTGTGCAACTGGGAAGCAAAAGACTTTGTTTCGATTACTTTCATACCACAGTAATTTATCTTTCAAACATTTCTGTTGGTTTGTAATAATTCTCAAACAATTCGTACACTTTTAACCTTGTGCCTTACCCGAGGCACATAGGTCCATTTGTAAGGGTTTGATTTTTCATCTTCATATGCCATTTTAATGAATCATGGACGTTTTCACATATAAACTCGTGTGTTCATTGTCTTTCTTTTTACATTTTATTTGTTTAAAGGTGGCTATCCCTTACACACACCCACACTTACAAATGCATGTACCCTTCCATTCCGGATTCCATGGGTAACAATTCTGCTATGGCCTTCAGTGACTCTGAAGATCTGGTCTACCATGCTGAATACGAAGGTAAGGAAGATTGTGAGGTGCCAGGAGAATTGGCTAGACTGCTACAAAAGGAAGAAAGGGCTATTCTACCTCATGAGGAGCTGTTAGAGACAATCAACTTGGGTACTGACGAAGACAGAAAAGAAGTCAGCGTGGGTGCCAACCTAGAGCCAAGTGTCAAGGAACGCTTAATTCAACTGTTACATGAATATGTTGAGATCTTCGCCTGGTCATACGAAGACATGCCGGGACTCGATACAGACATTGTGGTAAACCATCTACCCACAAGAGAAGACTGTCCACCATTCAAACAAAAAGTCCACCGCATGAGGCCCGACATGTCTGAAAAGATCAAAGCAGAAGTTATGAAACAGTTCAATGCTGGATTTCTTGTTGTTACTTCTTATCCACAATGGGTTGCTAACATTATGCTCGTGCCTAAAAAGGACGACAAAGTGAGAATGTGCGTGGATTATAGAGACTTAAACAGGGCCAGCCCTAAAGATGACTTTCCACTTCCGCACATTGACATCCTGGTTGATAACACAGCTCAGCACAAGGTATTTTCTTTCATGGACAGATTTTCAGGTTACAACCAGATCAAAATGGCACCTGAAGACATGGAGAAAACTACTTTTGTTACACAGTGGGGTACGTTTTACTACAAAGTGATGTCATTCAGACTGAAGAATGTCGGGGAAACCTATCAACGCGCCATGGTATCCTTGTTTCATGATATGATACATCATGAGATAGAGGTCTACGTAGATGACATGATAGCCCGATCACAAACAGAAGAAGAACACCTCGACCACTTGCAAAAGCTGTTTGTCATGTTGAAGGAATACAAGTTAAGACTGAACCCGAACAAGTGCACCTTTGGGGTCCGGTCCGGTAAACTCTTGGGTTTCATTGTCAGCAACAAAGGCATCGAGGTTGATCCTACCAAAGTCAAAGATATACAAGAAATTCCCGCTCCTCGCACTGAGAAGGAGGTCAGAGATTTCTTGGGACGCATAAACTACATTGCTAGGTTCATTTCTCACCTAACATCCACCTGTGAACCAATCTTCAAGCTGTTAAAGAAAGATCAGGTAGTTAAATGGAACGATGACTGTCAAGTTTCTTTCGATAAAATCAAGGAGTATTTGCTAGAACCTCCTATCTTGATGCCACCCGTCGAAGGAAGACCGCTAATCATGTATCTGACCATTCTAGAGAATTCAATGGGGTGCGTACTAGGGCAGCATGACGAGTCTGGCCGAAAAGAGCATGCCATTTATTACCTTAGCAAAAATTTTACCGACTGTGAAACAAGATATTCATTGCTCGAGAAAACTTGATGCGCTTTGGTATGGGCTGCTCGCCGACTATGGCAGTATATATTGACTCATACCACTTTGCTGATATCTAAGATGGATCCGATAAAGTACATCTTCGAGAAGCCTGCTTTGTCTGGAAGGATATCTAGATGGCAGATGATCCTGACAGAATACGACATACAGTACACGACCCAAAAAGTTATAAAGGGAAGTGTGCTAGTTGATCATCTGGCTCATCAAGCTGTCGAAGATTACCAATCCATGAAGTTTGACTTCCCTGACGAAGACATTATGATGTTGGACAATGTTGAAGACTTCAGACCATATGACGGACCTGAACAAGGATCCCGATGGACCCTGTACTTTGATGGGGCCTCCAATGCACTTGGCAACGGTATCGGCGCGGTACTTATCTACCCAGAAGGTTGCCATACACCTTTCACTGCCCGACTTCGCTTTAATTGCACCAACAACATGGCCGAGTATGAAGCTTGTATCTTTGGTCTCAAGGAATCAATAGACCTGGGAATCAAATATTTGGTTGTGTTTGGAGACTCAGCTTTGGTCATCAGTCAGATCAAAGGAGAGTGGGACACTAAGAATCCCAATCTCATCCCTTACAAAGAACATGTCTTGACATTGTTATCACATTTCGAGCAGATTACCTTCGAGCACTTCCCGCGAGAAGAAAATCAGCTAGCAGATGCTCTAGCTACAATGTCATCCATGTTTAAAGTTAACTGGGATAATGAGGCTCCCTAAATCACCATTGAACGGATGGACGAACCTGCACATTGTCACGAGATTAATACTGAAGAAGTAGTGGACCGACCATGGTTTCACGAAGTCAAAAGGTATCTCGAGGCTCAAGAATACCCAGAAGGAGCTTCAGTCAATGAGAAAATTTTCTTGAGGAGATTCTCTGCCAAGTTCTTCCTGAGCAATGGTATCCTGTACAAGCACAATCATGATTGCATTTTGCTCTGTTGTGTGGACAAGATTGAAGCTGAGCAGATCATGGCTGAATTACACAATGGTACCTTTGGCACTCACTCTAACGGGTATACGATGGCTAAGAAGATCCTACGGGCAGGCTATTACTGGTCTACCATGGAAGCTGACTGCTATCAACATTCCAGGACTTGTCACAAATGTCAAATCTATACGAACAAGGTACATATACCTCCAGTTCCTCTCAATGTCTTAACAGCTCCCTGGTCATTCGCTATGTGGGGGATCGACATGATTGGGAAGATCAAGCCTACAGCATCCAATGGACATCGTTTCATTCTGGTGGCCATTAACTACTTCACCAAGTGGGTCGAAGCAACTTTCTTTGTATCCGTCACAAAGAATGTTGTTGCCCGCTTCATCAAGCAGAAACTTATTTTCCGGTACGGTATTCCCGAAAGGATCATCACTGAGAATGGTACAAACCTTAACAACACTATGATCACAGCCTTGTGCGAGCAGTTCCAGATTCAACATCACAATTCATCTCCCTATCGGCCAAAGATGAACGGTGTTGTCGAAGCTGCAAACAAAAACATTAAGAAGATCATACAAAATATGACAGTCACCTACAAGGACTGGCATGAAATGTTACCGTTTTCTCTTCACGGGTACCGTACCACGGCGCGTACATCAACTGGGGCAACACCCTACTCTTTGGTTTATGGCATGGAGGTTGTTTTGCCTATCGAGGTTCAGATTCCCTCCTTGAGAATCATGAAGGATGCTGGTTTGAGTGAAGACGATTGGATCCAAACCCGACTTGATCAATTGAACTTAATTGACGAGAAGATACTTACTACTGTTTGTCATGGTTAGACGTATCAAAAACGGATGATCAAGGCTTTCAACAAGAAAGTCAGACGACAAGTATATCAAGTTGGAGATCTTGTGATCAAGCGCGTCATCTTGCCACAAAGTGATCCCAGGGGCAAATGGACTCCTACCTACGAAGGACCATTTGTGATCAAAAATATCTTTTCTGGTGGGGCAATGATCTTAACCACCATGGATGGCGATGATCTGCCGCACCCTGCGAATGCAGACATAGTCAAAAGATACTACGCATAAATGACCCTCTAGGTTGACGCACCTAGAAAAAAAAGGGCATCCCGGTGAATCGAAAACCTGAAAGGGCGGTTCAGGCAAAAGTTAGGGATAAACAAAAAAATATGTACACCCGGCAAGTTGAAAACCCGAAAGGGAGACTTGGGTAAAAAAGGGTTTCCCGGTAGACTGAAAACCCGAAAGGGCGGTCCAGGCAAAAGTTAGGGAATTAAAGCGTATGACTATGTCTCGTCAGATCACTTTAAGGACAATCTCTTCACAGACAAGCTTCGGGTTTCTGATCAACTCAATCATCTTCGGACGAAGCAACGAATGGACAAGATATCCAGAGTTACGAAGGCTATAGCAGAATGGGAACCCCATGGAATTTTTACACATAGCCATCTTTCTTTGTATAAAATTTTCTCTTTTTTATGACAACATTCTGTTACTAGGATGTCTTTCTCCTTTGTACAAAATACTTACACAAAGTTAATACAAAGATGCTTCAAAGTGCAGAAAACTATTTGTCTTTTCCTTTTTACACTTATGTTTTATTTGAAAACATTCAATGATTTATTAATAAGCATATGCATTTGAATATAATCACTGTTTACAAATAAACGATTTGGAAAAGATTAATTACTGATAGGTTGAAAGTATAGGAAAACGTCTTTAGGCTATTCCAGAGGAAATCCCTACAGTACATCATCTAGATCCCCAGCAGAGCTAAATTTCAGAATCCCCATCAGAGTTAAAATTTCAAACTCCCAATCCCCAGTGGAGATAAAACTTTCTTCCCCAGTGGAGCTAAAACTTCAACCTTTAAACCCCACTGGAAATCCTCCAGTTTCCTCAAATTCCCCTGCGAGTTATCTTAAAACCTGATAATTTCCCAGCAAATTGCTTTGAAGCCTGACAGCTAACTAGACGACAACTTTGGATAATTCCCCAGTAGACTGGCATACAACCCAAACTCTTGATCTCCCCAGCAGGAGAGCTACTCCTCACAGAGTTTTCACTACTCCCCAACAGGATAAACTTCTTCCCTAGAGTTTTTATCAATTCTCAACAGAATGAAGTCTTCCGTCCCCAGCCATAGTCATCAAAGTTCTCAGGATTCTCCAAGAAGGTTTCTCAAGCAACACTTGGCATTGTTCTCACCACAGAATGTTTATCATCCTCCAACTTCAAAGACATGAAGGATCTCTATATCCCTGGAGAAGTCAGGATTTCTCTTAATCCCCAGCAGCCTCCAAGGATTTCTCGTCCTCAACAGTCAAGGATTTATCTTCCCCAGCTGTCAAGGATTTATTTTCCTCAGCAATACAGTGAATCAACTTACATGCACATACATTACACTCATATATCATAAACATTGATAAAATATATTTATCGCGTCATACATTTCATGCAACCTAACATTGTGTTTCAACTAACATTTTACCCTTTTCAGGATAAGATTAACAGCTATCTTTAACAAATATTCAAAGATTTCAGATACAGTACGGATATACTCCAGACACGGAAGTCATTATGTTACTCATTCAAGTCTCTTATTCAAAGATGCAGTACGGATACACTCCAGACACGGAAGTCATTCTGTTACTCATTTAGATTTCAACTTCAGATACAGTAAAGATACACTCCAGACACGGAAGTCATTCTATTACTCATTCCGAATTCAAGGTCAAGATACAGTTCAGATACGCTCCAGAAACGGAAGACATTCTGATACTCATTTAGACTTCAACATTCAGATTCCAGTCCAGATACGCCCCAGACGCGGTTGCCATTCTGTCACTTATTCTGACATTTCCCCCAGCCCAGAGACGCTCCAGACATAGATGCCATTTTGTCGCTTATTCAAATTTCAGATTCAGATACAATACAGATACACTCCAGACACGGAAGTCATTCTATTATTCATTCAAATTCAAGTATAGTTACAACTCGGATACGCTCTAGACACGGACGCCATTCCATTGCTCATACAGATTCAATCTCCAGATACAGTTCAAATACGTTCCAGATACGGACACCGTCCTGATACTCATTCTTTTGACTTACAACATACAGTTCAACAAACATTCTTGGATGGCATCTACAAGCCCATCTCCGACAAGATTATGTCATATCTCCAAATGGCATCTTTAAGCCCATTCCCTCAACTACAATTTGAAGAGTGCAAATTTACGGGCACTCTAGTGTCCAATCATCTTTTACCTTCGAGTCACGAACGGCAAACTCGCCAATCTAACTCTTCAGGTTCAAGAAGATTGAACAGGGGCAGCTGTTGTACCCCAAAATTTGCCCTCTCATCTTATCAAGATTCTCCTCACAGGACTTCTTGGACTCAAGACCAGATTAGGGTTTGCTCAGCTCAAGACCTCTCCTTGCACTGATAACCTGAAATTAGGGTTTGAATTTGCATAGGGATTTTTGAACTTCCAATGCCTCATGTGACTTTCAAAGGTCTTTCCCGAACTCAAGAAAACATCTCAAAGGTCTTTCCTGTGCTTTTTTACCTTTCCTTTTGGATAAAATAAAAGTCGGTGGCGACTCTTGCTAAACCGAAACATTTGCGAACACAAAACGCAAAACCCTCAAGTCAGTTCTCCCACCGTATCACAGTCCCCGTGAGTTACTTATTAAGAGCATTGTATTCAACTATGAGGATGATGTTAAGGAGTATCGCCGGAGGTTCATACGAGTTTGGGGCATGGTAAACAGATCTGACCCCAAGGATTTGGGACCAAAGACTTCCATTCCTATGCAGCCTTACCTCCAATAGGTATGAGCTCGTGCCCAGAAGCTTATGATGACTTATGTGGATGTATTGCCAGTGATTGTGGAGCCCACCACTGAAGAAGGCATTCCTTACACGGTTCTCTATCCTTACATGCCCACTGATCTTAGGGAGTTACAGAGGTCTTGGATTCAGTTGAAGAATAAGCGGGATACTTACAGGGAACAGTTCCATGATCAAGAGAGGAAGGTTTTAAAGCTCACCACGCAGCTCCAGGAAGAAAGAGTGCTTAATGATTATATCAGCACAAAGAGAAAGCCTCCATGGGACTTTTAATTTTTCTTTTCTAGTTTTAGATTTGTTTTATTTGCTTATTTGTAACGCCTTAAAGGCATTTTGAACCTTCAAAGTTAAGCTAATAAAGTTTTGTTTATTTTGGTTTGCAAATTTAAATTTCCCGAAGTCTTTGAAATCATTACATGCGCATCCCATTATCATACACATCATTACATGTACCACTACAGGTTTCTCATCTTCTTCGCTATTTATTTCAGCAGAAATATCTTCCGATCAAGTTATCAAAGATCTTCAGGCACAAAATGCCCAATTCCAATAGATGTTCATCAGTCTGGAAAAGGGGCAAGAGGATTTGAAAGCCCTCATTCTGAAAGAGAAGAAGAAGAACAAGAAGACTGGTATTCTGAATATGGGCAGAAGGTTCGGAGAAAGGTTGAAGCATCAAACTGATCTGACCTCTTCATCCAAGGAAGGGGAGAACCAAGAAGAGGAAAAGGACCCTAGTCCTGCAGTTTCTGACGCTGATACTGATTACAACAATGAGCAATATCCTCCTGCTGAGGATAGGTACAAGAAGATAGAGGACCGTCTGAGTGCTATGGAAGTTCAAAAGATACCTGGCTTGGATTTCGGAGAATTGGGATTGGTATCGGAGTGGTCATCCCTCATAAGTTCAAAGCTCCAGTTTTTCCCAAGTATGATAGGGTGTCCTGCCCAAAGCTCCATCTCTGCTCGTATGTCAAGAAGATTCAGCCCCACACCGCTGATAGAAATTTGTGGGTACACTTCTTTCAAGATAGTCTGTCGGGGACTCAGCTTGAATGGTTCTACCAGTTGGAGGGAGCCAGTGTCCAAAACTGGGAAGATCTTGCTGCTGCTTTCTACAAGCAGTATCAGTACAATGCCGACCTTGCTCCGACTCGTACTCAACTTCAGAGTATGTCCTTAGGTGCTGGTGAAGGTTTTAAAGATTATGCTCAAAAATGGAGAGACTTGGATGGAAGAGTTCAACCCCCTTTGTCTGATAGGGAGTTGGTTGATATGTTTCTAGGGACGCTATCTGGTCCATTTTTCAATCACTTGATCGGCAGTTCATCAACTGGATTCACTGAGCTAATTTTAACTGGAGAAAGAGTGGAAGCTGGAAGTCTGAGTGGTAAAATACAGAAGGATGCCTCCTCGAGTTCAACAAAGAAGCCTTTTCGTTGGCAAGAAGGAAGCCAGTGCGGTCTATAGCCCGAGGGGACAAAGCATATTTGAACACCGTCAAACGGTAAACGTTGTAGTGATACCAAGACCCGCAGTTGCTCCACAATGCAACAATAAACAAAGGGTGGAAAGACCACAGCAGCAGTTTACCCGTATCAGCATGACCTTGGCTGAAGTTCTGCCTCATCTATTAAAATTTAAATTGGCGACCTTGAGAGAGGCTCCGAAGAATCCAAACACTACATCTCCCAGATACAATCCCCAACGCGCGGTGCGCCTACCATTCTGAGAGTCCGGGCCACGATACAAATGATTGTTAGGCTATGAGAAACAAAGTACAAGACTTGCTTGAAGCCAAGGAGATAGAGTTCGACGCTCCAGAAAAGTCGAATGTTATAACTGCTCCCATACCCAAACATGGTCGTGGAGTTAATGTTGTTGACACTGATTTGTTTGTGACCTCTGTTAAAGAAATTTCTACTCCCCTTATGACTGTTAAGAAGAATTTGCTATTGGCCGGCTTATTTCCGGGATATGCTGAAGAATGTCGCATGTGTTCGATTCTACCTTCTGGTTGCTGTTTGTTGAAGTCAGGTGTTCAGCGCCTGATGGATAATAAAGAAATTTTGTTTGAGAAGACTATGATTCTTGTTGTTCCAAATGAAGACGTTGCTATTATAACCATTTCTGCCAATCCTTCCAAGGTTTCCTCGAGAAGACCTGTTAGGATTACACCTGTTCAAAGAATTGCTCCGTTAATAATCATTGTTCCTGGTCCCATCTCGTACACCTCAGACAAGGTTGTCCCATGGCATTATGGTGCTGATGTGTACTATCATGGCATTAAGCAAGATCTGAAGAATGAAGAAGCTGATACTGATGTCAGTAATATTGTCGGGACTAGTAAAGTTACCCGAAGTGGAAGGATCTTTTCTCCCGAGATTTCCCCTGAGACTATCGAGAAACCTATTGTCATTCCATATGTTGTTCCTGCTAGTACATCAACTACTGTTCCAGTTCTTACTCCAATTATCACCCATGTTGCTGAGCCATCTGGTACTCGGGGCAAGGACATTATAGGTGAGCCTTCCCAGACGGAGGCACCTAAGAAAATCGTTGTGGAAGCCTCTAAACAAGAAATAGAGGAGATATTGAAAATTATTAAGAAGAGCGACTACAATGTGGTCGAAGAGCTGGGGCAGGCCCCGTCAAAGATCTCCATGTTGTCTCTGTTGTTGTGTTATGAAGCCCATGCGAAGGCTTTGATTTCATTTCTCAAGACTGTGCATGTGCCGCAGGAAACTTCAGCAGATCAGTTCAAAGATTGTGTGGCCAGCCTGACTGTTAACAATGGGCTGGGTTTTTCAGATGCTGAACTAACACCGAAAGGAAGGAACCATAATGATGCTCTGCATGTCTCGATTGAGTGCAGGGGCACCACTATGGCCCATGTGTTGGTAGATATCGGGTCTTCACTGAATGTTCTGCCGAAGAAAGCGTTGGACCATTTGGATTGTGAGGGTTTGACTCTAAAGCCTAGTAACATTGTGGTAAGGGCTTTTGACGGATCAAAGAGAATGGTGCACGGGGAGGTAGACATCCCTGTCAAAGTGGGTTCTCAGACTTTTGGGTCTACCTTCTATGTAATGGATATCAGGTCGTCGTATTATTGCTTACCAGGTCATCCTTGGATCCATGAGGCTGGGGAAGTTACTTCCACACTCCATCAAATGTTGAAGTACCCGGTGAAGGGAAAGATAGTCACGGTGCGAGGTGAAGAAGAATATATGGTGAGTCACCTCAATTCCTTCCGCTATGTAGAGATGGACGGGGAATTCATAGAAACTCTTGTCAGAATTTCGAAGAGGTCCCCTAGGTCTTGGCATCAACTGAAGTTACTACCGGCAAACCTCCGTTGAAGATGGCTTCTCTCAAGGACGCCAGGGTTGTAGTTGAAGAAGGTGAGTGTACCAATTGGGGTCAACTCCCTGATTTCACTCACAAAACTAAAAATTTTGGTTTGGGATTTACTACAGGGGCTCAAAGGGTTGTTAGGCGCGCTCGGGCTGGAAGACCTCCTCTACACATCAGCAATCGGGGAGTTAATGCAATTGAAGATAGTGAAAAGGATTCAGACATCGACAGCTGGATCTACCCAATAACCAACGGTGGACCGAATAACTAGACGGCGAAGGACTTCATACTTGTTTCTTTTATTTCACAGTAATTGACTCATTTGTTTTAAGATTTGTAATAAACAGTTTGAAACTTTACGGCTCGGTGCCTTGCCCGAGGCACCTTGGCTTTGCTTGTGAGGGCTATCATTTGTCATTTCATATATCATTAATAAAGCATTGGACGTTTCTCGCATACAAATTTTGTGCTCTTGTTTTTATTTTCTGTCTCTCACTTTATCAAAACAACTATTCTCTTACACACACTCACGTATCATACTGCAGATCCATATCCACTCTGGATCTCATTGATAACAGCTCTGCTACTGCCAATTATGACTTCAAAAATCCAATCAACCAAGCCGAGGACGAAGGTGAGGATGATTGTGAGGTGCCTGGAGAACTTGCTAGACTATTACAGCATGAAGAAAGGGCCATACAGTCGCATGAAGAGCCAGTTGAGTCAGTGAATTTGGGTACAGAGGAAGACAGGAAAGAGGTTAAAATAGGTGCGAATCTGGAGCCTAGTGTCAAACAACAGTTAATACAGATGCTACACGACTATGTTGAGATCTTTTCCTGGTCCGATGAGGACATGCCTGGTTTGGACACTGATATTGTGGTACATCGACTGCCGACTAAAGAAGACTGCCCTCTGGTAAAGCAGAAGGTCCGCCGTATGCGCCCTGAAATGTCAGAGAAAATCAAGGTAGAGGTCATGAAACAGTTCGACACAGGATTCTTAGTTGTCACTTCTTATCTGCAGTGGGTTGTGTGATCGGTGGATCTGGAACTGACTATTTAACGCTGGTTCGCGAAATGTCGCGGAAGCAAGAGTCGCCACCGTCTTTTATTTTCTCCAAATGGAAAGGACAAAAGCACAGAAAAATTCCTTATAGAGATTGCTCTCAGTTCGGGAGGTAGATTATAGAAAGGGAAGGTGTTAGCACCCTTTCTATCCATGGTTATCCATGGGCTCTTAGATGCTTGCTCATTTGTGTTTTCAAAATGGTTTGTTTGCTTTTCAACTGTGGGTTTTAAAAAGTTTCTTTGAAAATTCCAGTTCGACTCTTGTATCGGTCCTCAAGAGTGTTTGAAAAAATGCTTTCGAAAGCTTTTTGAAAATGTGTTGGTGTGAAAAGTATTTTTTTGAATTGTTTCGAAATTAGAGCAAGTATCTAGAGTCGTCTACCTACCCTAAGGAATTCGTCTGTGTAAATGTCCTTTAAAGTAGTGCCATCCCACCATTGAGAGGTAGGTAGCACCACCGTTGGAGGTGTTCGGGTCAATTCGGGGTTTAGGGACATTGTGGTCACCGAGCAAAGGTAAGATACCTTAGGAGCTACCCTTATGCCATTGATCTTTTATTCCGAGGCAACTATTCTGAGGCAACTTGTTTTGAGGCAACCAGATCAATGGGACATAAGGACTCACTAAGACGTCCTATAGTCGACGGCCACGTTTCGAGGGACAAGGCAACAGTGTGATCACCGGAGTAATGGGAAGATACCTTAGAAGCTACCCTCATGCCAGGTTCCCGGATCATGAGGACTTACTAAAACATCCTCTACTCGACGATCACCTTTCGAGGCAAGGCAACAGTGAGGCGTACCCTAGGGGTGGTGTGTGATTTGTGTGTCATGTTCATTTATTTTTGTCTTTTGTCATGTTATTGGTGATCTAGCGTTTGTTTTTATTTTATTGTCATTCATTCTTGCATGCCTTGATTAACATTTAAAAGTGCGAGAAAAGTAAAGTTCTAAGCTATTACAAAAGGCGCGGGTCCACATCGCCAAAATTTCTTGAACCCGATTTGACAGAAAAATAAAGAAAGTAAAGAAAATAAAGTGCGAGAAATTAATTACACGGCTTTGGGAGAGATACATGAATATTAAACGAAAAAGAAATAAACACGCGAATTAAATGAATTAAAACAAAGGCGTTGGACCCTTTTTTGCAAAATTAAATTAAATGATGGAATTAATTAATTAAAAAAGAAAAGAAATTGTTTTTGGTATTTTTTGGTTTTAATGAAAAAGAATTAATTAAAATAACATGCTAACCCTAATTCTACAATTTTTATTTTATTATGAAAACATGTTAAAGTTTTAACCTAAAATTAACCCTAATTAATTTACATGCAATTTAATTACAAAAATAAGTAATAGTAAATATTTAATAATTAATTACTGTGAAATAAAAGAGAAAAAAAAAAGATAAAAATTAATTAAACCCTAATTCTATAAGTTTTGAATTTTAGTGAAAAATGTTAAGATTAAAAACCTAAATTTAAAACTAAGTGAATTAATGAGTTTATTTACAAAAATAAAATATTTATTATTTTTTCATCTTTTCTGATTTTTTATGTGTTTTTTATATTATTATGAAAATATTAAATTAATTAAAAAACAATAATTAAAAGAAAATAAACATAATAAAAAAAATAAAGAAATAAAAAAGATTTGCAAACCTAAGGGGGTCTGCCCCTAATTTGGAGGGTGAAGCCCAGCAATTTGAGCCCAATTACTCTTTGGCCTGGTTGACTTTTGCGCTAGTGTACCCACGTGCTGACTCATGTGTATCATGCCCTCCAAATCTGTGCCCTTGAATTGATCTCATCATATGCATGAAAGGCTGGATTTTGTGGACATACGGTGGTCCTTGATGCTGAAATTTCATAGGATGATAATTGAAGAAAAAATAAATAGGAAAGGGGTGGGGACCTGGGATCGAACCCAGGTCCTGAACGTTACCAATGCTTAAGCCTGCCAATTGATCCAAGCGCGTTTTCTGTATATCAACTAACAAACAAATATTATAATATAAGATAACGCGTTAGTGCTTTCTGCGCGCGAAATTTCAAACGATGCAATCAACTCCTTACACATCAGCGTCTTCTTCCTTCACTTTGTTTTTTTCTGAAACACAAAACATTGGCAACGGTTTTATACACGTTCCCATAGGCACCCTATTAAAAAATAGCGATTAGCCCAGGGATGCTCATAAATTGAGCGTGAGGGTGGCTTTGTGATCGTCCAATCATGTTTGATTCAGTGGTCTAAGTCTTGAATGCTAATTTTTCCTTAATTAAAAAAACCCAATTTAAAGCTTCACGAACCCTAAAAGACAACCATGGTGAAATCGTATATAGCACACAAAAACTCAATCAAAGTAGATGGTTAGCTTCAAAACATATCAATTAGTATGAATTTATCAAAGAAACGCAATGAAAATGCTTAAATATGGAAACACGATTATGCATATAATTTGAAACGGTTTGAACCCCTTGTGCCAATTCTGGGCGTGTAAGGGCTGGAAAGTTATCCAGTTAGCTTCAGTGAGACACGAGGAAGCTTTTGCAATTGGTTTCTTGCTCTCAATCCACCTCTAACCTTGTTTTCAGTTTTGAAGTTTTTAGGCCAAAAGTGTGAGTTTGATCTTCAGCTTCTTGCGCAGCTGAGTGGTTTTTAGGATTAGGTTTAGCATATATATGTACCTGTGAATGATTAGGGTTAAAAAACTTGATCAAAATCCTTTGCATTCATGGTTTTTAAGATTTGATTTTTCAAGATCTTTTTCAATCTTTTTTTCATGCTATTTTGTACAAATCATGGCCAATTCTCTTCAATTCTTTCCAAATCTAGCTATGCACGAAATATTGAGTATATAATATGCATAAAAAGATTTAAAACCTAGGTTTAGTATTTTTCATGTATTTATTTTAATTTAAATGAATTATTAATAATAAAAATCCAAATAAATAAATAAAAAAATGATAAAAACTTCCCTTTGGGCCAAATGGTCGTGCACATGTCTTGGATGATGAATTGTGGAAGAAAAAGAGGCCCATTAGCAATTTTAGGTCATTTGAACCAATGTTGACTTTTCAAAATATCCAAAAATTTCCCAACTTCCACAAGACATAACTTGCTCAATTTTTAAGCTTTGCTCATGTTCTTGGACATTTTGGAAAGGTCTTTGAGTCCTCTAACCAATGCCTTTGGTCCCATGTCATTTTTATTTACCAATATCAAGTTATGGCCTTTGACTTAAAGTCCCTTTTTGTTGACTTTTGAAAATGACCTATAATGTTGAAATTGATAACTTTTTGTGAGAGCATTTCTTGGACTTGGAGTGTGAAGAGGATATGTAGGAAATGTCTTTCTATTCAAAATGAGCTTTGGATGGAATTTTTCTGATAATCCATGTGAAAGTTATGCCCTGGTCAATTTACAGTTGATTTTTTCAGCTGTCCAAATAAGGAAACTTTTGCATCTTGATGATTTTTGAGCCAAGCTTTGAGAATCATGATCAAGCATTGATCAAATGATGTTTGTGGCTTCAAAATGAGATGTTGACCAAAAATTTGAACTTTTGACTGCCAAATGACCATTTTGCCCCTACAGTTGACTGTAGTGCAATTAGGGTTTTGACTGTGCAATTTTGTGCTGAAAGTCTTGAAACTTGGTATGAGGATGCTTGACCATATTTGTAGGCATGTGGGACTTGATTGGACCCTTGGAAACTTCATTTTCTTGATCAGAACCAAAACCCTAATCTTGACTGTTTAGGAGACCCTTGAACTGTGCAACCCTTGGGGAATTTTGAAGCTTGACTTGGCAATTTCTTGAAGAATATGGGAGGGAAAATTTTGGGGTACAACAGGTTGCCAAGGTTGTTCTGGTACCTAAGAAGGACAGTAAGGTACAGATGTGTGTGGACTACAGAGATCTGAACAGGGCAAGCCCCAAGGACGACTTCCCACTTCCTCACATTGATGTTCTAGTCGACAACACCGCGCAGCACAAGATCTTCTCCTTCATGGATGGATTTTCTGGCTACAACCAGATCAAGATGGCTCCTGAGGACATGGAGAAGACAACCTTCGTTACACAGTGGGGCACCTTCTGCTACAAAGTGATGCCTTTTGGGTTGAAGAATGCTGGAGCAACTTATCAGCACGCCATGGTCGCTTTGTTCCACGATATGATTCACCACGAGATCGAGGTTTATGTTGGTGACATGATAGCTAGGTCCCAGACTGAGGAAGAGCACCTTGATCATCTCCAGAAACTGTTTGACAGGTTGAAGACGTACAAGCTGAGGTTGAATCCGAACAAGTGTACCTTCGGGGTAAGGTCTGGTAAGCTTATGGGTTTCATCGTCAATGATAAGGGTATTCTGATGGACCCTGCAAAGGTAAAGGCCATACAAGAGATGTCGGCTCCCCGCACAGAGAAGGAAGTTAGAGGTTTCTTGGGACGTCTAAATTACATCGCCAGGTTCATTTCACATCTCACTGCTACTTGTGGGCCAATCTTGAAGCTGCTGAAGAAAGATCAAGTGGTAAAGTGGAATGATGAATGCCAGACCGCTTTTGAAAGAATCAAGGAATACCTTCAAGAACCGCCAATTTTGATGCCTCCAGTTGAAAGAAGACCTTTGATATTATACCTGACAGTGCTAGACAATTCAATGGCGTGTGTGCTGGGCCAGCATGACAAGTTTGGTCGAAAAGAGCACGCCATTTATTACCTTAGCAAAACGTTTACCGACTGTGAGACCCGATACTCATTGCTCGAGAAAACTTATTGCGCTTTGGCATGGGCTGCTCACCGACTGAGACATTATATGCTGACTCACACTACCTTGTTGATATCCAAGATGGCTCCGATCAAGTATATTTTCGAGAAGCCCGCCTTATCCGGAAGAATAGCAAGATGGCAGATGATCTTAACCGAGTACGACATCCAATACACAACCCAAAAATCAATCAAGGGGAGTGTATTGGTAGATCATTTGGCGTATCAGGTCGTGGATGACTACCAATCCATGAATTTCGAGTTCCCAGATGAGAATATCATGTTGGTAACCGACTGCGAAGAACCTGGACCGGATGAAGAACCCGAGGAGGGATCCCGATGGTCTATGTATTTTGATGGAGCCTCGATCGCATTGGGTAATGGCATTGGCGCTGTAATTATATCTCCTGAGGGCTGTCATACTCTGTTCAGCGCCCGATTATGTTTTAACTGAACCAACAATATGGCGGAGTATGAAGCGTGTATCATGGGTCTTCGAGCTGCTATTGACCTGGGGATTAAGTTCTTGAGTGTATTCGGAGATTCCACTCTGGTGATAAGTCAGATCAAGGGTGAGTGGGATACGAAGCACCCAAATCTTATTCCTTACAAAGAGTATGTACTGACATTGCTCCTACACTTTGAGGAGATAACCTTTGAACATTTCCCACGAGAAGAGAATCAGTTAGCGGACGCGCTAGCTACTATGTCTTCTATGTTCAAAGTTAGGTGGGACAATGAAGCTCCCCAGATTACCATTGAGAGGTTGGACGAACCCGCACATTGTTGTGACATTGAGACTGAAGAGGTAGCAGATAAACCCTGGTTTCACGAAGTAAAAAGGTATCTTGAGGCTCAAGAATACCCCGAGGAGGCATCTGTTAATGATAAGAAGTTTCTGAGAAGGTTCGCTGCGAAGTTCCTCATCGGTAATGGAATCCTCTATAAGCGTAACCATGATTCAACCTTACTATGGTGTGTAGACAAGAGCGAGGCAGAAAGGATCATGGCAGAGTTACATGAAGGTACTGTTGTACCCCAAAATTTGCCCTCCCATATTTTTCAAGAAAATGGCCAAGTCAAGTCACAGAGTTCCCCCAAGGGTGGCACACTGCAAAGGTCTCCTATACAGTCAAAACTAGGGTTTGAGTTCTGATCAAGAAAATGAAGTTTTCAAAGGCTCAACCAAGTCTCACATGCCTACAAATATGGTCAAGTATCCTCATATCAAGTTTCAAGGCATTCAGCACAAAATTGCACAGTCAAAACCCTAAATTGCACTACAGTCAACTGCAGGGGGCAAAATGGTCATTTGACAGTCAAAAGTTCAAATTTTTGGTCAACATATCATTTTGAAGCCACAAACATCATTTGATCAATGCTTGATCATGATTCTCAAAGTTTGGCTCAGAACTCATCAAAATGCAAAAGTTTCCTTATTTGGACAGTTGAAAAAGTCAACTGAAATTGACCAGGGCATAACTTTCACATGGATTATCAGAAAAATTCCATCCAAGGCTCATTTTGAAGAGAAAGACATTTCCTACAACTCATATTCATACTTCAAGTCCAAGAAATACTCTCACAAAAAGTTATCAATTTCAACATTATAGGTCATTTTCAAAAGTCAACAAAAAGAGACTTTAAGTCAAAGGCCATAACTTGAGATTGGTAAATCAAAATGACATGGGACCAAATACATTGGTTAGAGGATTCAAAGACCTTTCCAAAATGTCCAAGAACATGAGAAAAGCTTAAAAATTGAGCAAGTTATGCCTTGTAGAAGTTGGGAAATTTTTGGATATTTTGAAAAGTCAACATTGATTCAAATGACCTAAAATTGCTAATGGGCCCATTTTTCTTCCATGATTCATCATTCTAAGCATATGCACGACCACTTGGCCCAAAGGGAAGCATTTTCTCATTTTTTTATCTATTTATTTGAATTTTTATTTATATTAATTCAATTAAATCATTTAAATATGTGGAAAATATATAACTTGACCTAATAAATCTTTTCATGCATGTTTTGAACTCAATATTTCGTGCTTGTGCAATTATGGAAAGATTTGGCTTGATTGGATGCTAATTGATACAAGAACACTTGAAAAAGATATGGAAAAAGATCCTTAAAATCAAATTTCCTAAAAACCATCAATGCCATGGATTTGATTAAGTTTTGTTGACCTAATACATTCACTACATAAGCATAAACCTAAACCTAATCATAGAGGACACAGAAAGCTGCGCAAGAAGGCCATTGAAAGACTTGAAAAAATTGTCAAAAAAACACAATTCTGAAATCAGCTTTAGAGGGCGATTCAAGACCTGATTCCTCTTCCATTAGCTTGCTAAAGGTTCATAGGACAAACTCCAATCATTCTCCAAGCCTCACACTCAAGAGAACGTAAGATCACCATGGAAATTGGTGAAGAAAAATCTTGAATCAGTTTCTAGCATTCCTGCATTCTCAACGCATTTTGTTATTGTATTTATGTTTTTAATGATGTTTGCAAACTAATCATGTACTTTAATTGAAGAATCACGCGTTGTAGGCCAAAACACCATGTTCGATTCTTAGGGTTCACAGGACTCTAAATTGGGGCTTTTCACCCAAGGACAAATTAAGGCTTGTGACCACCCTCATTGGAATCACCATGCTCCAACGAACAAGAACCAGCCATCGCGATCAATTTATGTGGCCTTATGGCCTATTCGTTATTTTCTCATATGTTACTTTCTGCAACGGTGTAAAAACCGTTGTCTAATGCTTGATGTTTCAGGAACGAAGAAGAAGACGACTAGCTGGCAGGGAGTGATTGGATCGTTTAAATTTCGCGCTAAAACATTATCCATACGCGTTGTTTATTTTATATTATTTGTTTGATGTTTAATGTTAACGCGCGTAAGTTGATTCAGCTAGCAAGGGATGGTGATTGTAACGTTCAAGACCTGGGTTCGAGCCCCAGGTCTTCAATATTCTCCATATTATTTTCCAATCTATGTTCACGTGCAGCGCTTATGATAAGGACCACGATGCACTCTCACAAACCAAGCGTACACGCGTCTAGCATATTCAGATCAAGGGCTGAGAATTGATGGACACCATGAGGATGAGTCAGCGCGCGTATACGTGTCATGCAAAGTCAACAAAAGCCATGCTCAATGGGCCAGCATTATTTGGGCTATACCTCTCATATGGGGACTGAACCCCCTAAGGTTTTGCCATTCAATTTTATTTATTTTATTTTTTATTTGTTTCAATTGTCCTTTTTAAATTATTAATTTTTTTTATAAACTATAAAATACACAAGAATCAAAAAATGAAAAAAACATAATAAATATTTTATTTTAATTATTTTCATAAACAAATTGCATGTAAATAAATTAATTTAGATTAGGGTTTTAATTTTAATTCTTTTAATAACAAAAATACAAAAATATAGAATTAGGTTTAATTGATAATTTTTATTCCTTTTAATTTTTTCCTTTTTTACCATAATATTATTTATTTATTTATTTTTATAATTAAATTGTACATAAAAAACTTAGGTTTAATTTAGGTTTCAATTTAATATTTTCACAATAAATTTAAAAGCCATTAAAATTAGGGTTTGCCTTTTAGTTTAATTTTAATTAATTCTTTTTCTCATCAAATTCCTAAAAAACACTAAAAATACCAAAAACATTCTCTTTTAATTTTTAATTTTAATTCCTTATTAATTTAATTTTGCAAAAAGGGTCCAACGCCCATGTTCTTAATTGTTTAATTTCGCGTATTTATCTTATGTCGCTTGAATAATTATGTACCTCTCCCAAAGCCTTGTAATTACTTCTCGCACTTTTCAATTCTTTTAATTCTTTTACTTTATTTATTTTTCCGTCAAATCGGGTCCGGTTTAATTTTGGCGATGTGGACCCGCGCCATTTGTAATAGCTTTAGATTTACTTTTCCGCAACTTTTAACTGTTAAACAAAGCATGCAAGAATGAATGGCCATAATAAAAACGAGCGTAGAACACCAATGACATGACAAGACAAATACAAATGAAGATGACACACGAATCGCACACACCACCCCTAGGGTACGCCTCACTGTTGCCTTGCCTCGAAAGGTGATCGTCGAGTAGAGGATGTCTTAGTAAGTCCTCATGATCCGGGAACCTGGCATGAGGGTAGCTTCTGAGGTGTCTTCCCATTGCTCTGGTGATCACCATGTCCCGAACTTCGAATTGACCCGAACACCTCCAACGGTGGTGCTACCTACCTCTCAATAGTGGGATGGCACTACTTTAAGGACATTTACACAGACGAATTCCTTAGGGTAGGTAGGTTCTCGTAGATACTTGCTCTCTTCAAAAACAATCAAAAATACTTTTCACACCAACACATTTTCAAAAACTTTCAAAGCAATTTTTCAAACACTCTGACACAAGAGTCGAACTGGAATTTTCAAAGAAACTTTTTTAAAACCCACATTGAAAAGCAAACAAACCAATTTTGAAAACACAATGAGCAAGTATCTAAGAGCCCATGGATAACCATGGATAGAAAGGGTGCTAACACCTTCCCTTTCTATAATCTACCTCCCGAACCGAGAGCAATCTCTTTAAGGAATTTTTCTGTGCTTTTGTCCTTTCCATTTGGAGAAAATAAAAGACGGTGGCGACTCTTGCTTACCGCGACATTTCGCGAACCAGCGTTAAACAGTCAGTTTCAGATCCACCGATCACAGAACTGGCGACTCTGCTGGGGATATACTTAAAGTGGGGTGTACCTTAGGATTAAGATCACTGTGTTTTCAATTGTCTTCTTTGCTTGCTTTATTATTGTGGGTTGCTTGGGAGTTCTATAGGTCCTAACCCGGATCTGGGGGATACCTTCTTAGAAAGTAGCAACAAGGCTGTGAGGGAACTGTGCGGGGTATACCGACATGGTTGAAACAGTCTGCTACGTTGATGTGGCACTTTGGTGTGTACCGGTAACCCTTGAGTTCAGTCAAGGAGAGTACGGGGCCTCCGCGTGGTGTCATGAAGCATCAACAGACCTTAGGAACCTTAATTGAACTATCTTGGCCTCTTTAGGGTAGTGAGATAACTGACTTTGGTGCAGTCCGAGGTTGGTTGATACTCGATACTACACTCAATTGAGGGTTGCTTTCCTGGAATATTTCGGTCGCCAGTTCAGTGGCTAAATTAAAACGATGAACAATGAAAGCAATCCCGTGATATTGGGACCCTTAGAACCCGGTTACTTCTAATAGGACAGGTTGAGCCCACCAACTTCAAGAGGGTACTACCTAGACCCCATGCTGGCCTTAAACCTTAAGGGCTTGTCTTGTGTGCCTTGTGTGCCTTACATGTTTGTCTTTGTAAATATCTGTGGTGTGTTTAATCATAGCATCATGACATCATCCAGCATCATATGCATTGACTAACCATTTCAGGGGTTCGAATTTTCATCTTTGTTCTTGTTTTGTAGGACATGGAAACTGTTCGTAGAAAGACAATTCAAATCAGTCTTGTAAGGATCCCTCCTCAGCTTAAGGAGCTTATATCCAGGATTCCCGAGAACTCTTCATTCAGTGAAAGACATGGAAGCCTCATCAGCTTGGTCAACACCAACATTGAGGAAGATATGATCAAGGTCCTGTTCCAGTTCTTTGACCCTCTGCATCACTGTTTCACCTTCTTGGACTATCAGTTGGTACCTACATTGGAGGAGTTCTCCCAGCTCCTGAAGATCCCTATCCTTGATCAGCTACCCTTCAACGGTACAGAAAAGGAACCTAAGCTTGAAGAGATTGCTAAAGCCTTGCACCTACAGTCATCTGACCTCAAGGGACATTGGGAAGTTAGAAGTGGTATCAAAGGGTTCTTAGCCAGGTTTCTGTTTGAAAAGGCCCTTGAATGTTGGAACTTCCTTGACTTGCAAGCTTTTGAAGAGATTGTGGCCCTCCTTGTCTATGGTTTGGTGTTGTTCCCTAACCCAGATCAGCTTATTGGTATCAGTGCTGTTCAAATCTTTATGTCCAGGAATCCTATACCTACGTTGCTGGGGGACATCCTTCACTCATGTTACACTCGAACCATGAGAAAAAGAGGTGTCCTTATGTGTTGCACTCCTCTCCTGGGAAGGTGGTTTATTTCGCACCTTCCACAATCAGTTTTGAAGAATGAGCGGGGTTTGAGATGGTCACAGCGGTTGATGACTCTTACGCATGCAGATATACATTGGTGCCCTAGGTCCAGAGAAGATGTCACTATCATTGATCGTTGCGGGGAGTACCCTAATGTTCCTTTACTTGGAATCAGAGGAGGTATTACTTATAGCCCATGCCTGGCTTGGAGACAGTTTGGTTATGCTCGGAGGGACGGTCCTCATGACATGTTAATTCCTGACATAGTTTTTGACTTCGACAATGATACTCAAGGACTTCGCCGGAGATTTATCAGAGCCTGGAGGATGCCAAGTAGGATAGACAGCAAGACACTGGGGCACAGGAACTCCATCCCTTTGGAGCCTTATCTCAAGTGGGTACGAGCTCGCTCCCAGAAGCTAGTGATGCCCTATCCTCATATGCTCCCGGTAATCAGAGAACCAGTCCTGGAAGGGGAAGTGTCCTATACTATTCAGCACCCTGATATGCCCACATCCTGGGAAGAGATGCAGAAGAGCTGGATCCAGCTTAAGGAGGAAAGGAATTCTCTTGAGACCAGCCTACATGCCAGTGAAAAGAAGGTCTTGGAACTCACCCGCCTGTTGCATGAAGAGAGGAATCTCAACACCTACATAGCTCCAAAGAGGATGCGCAGTGTATTTTGGGATTGATTTGACTTTTTGTACTTTTGCCCATGAGGCTTTGATGTATTAAACAATGATTTCCTTAATAATGACGTGTGTTCCTTTTTGTCTACAACAAATTTGAACTTTCGAACCCTTGAATGCATTGCATAAACACATCTCCTTCATCATGTGCATAGCAGGTTTTTCCTCTTTTCAGGTTGCTTACAGTTCTTCGCTGTTTATTTCAGCATCATGAATCCCGAATATGCATCCACTGAGACATCAATCAAGGCTCTTCAGGCGCAAAATGCGCAGTTTCAAGAACTAATCAAGGGTCTGGCACAAGGCCAAGAAGAACTGAAGGCTATGCTCCTGAAGAAGGAGAAGAAGAAGAAGAGAAGAACTGTTCTGTTCAACTCGGGCCGAAGGTTTGGCAATACTCTGCAGCATGAAGAGGCTGGTTCTTCTGTTGGCAAGGGTACTCCTCCGGCAGAAGCAAGGGTTCCTAGTCCGGTAGTCTCCGACAACGAGACAGATTTTAATGAAGAGCAGTACCCCCCTGCTGATGACAGATACAAGCAATTGGAGGACAGGTTGAAGGCTATGGAGGTTCAACAGGTACCTGGGCTGGATTTCGGAGATCTGGGTTTGTCGACTGGTGTGATCATCCCTCACAAGTTCAAAGCACCATCCTTCTCTAAGTATGACGGGGCGTCTTGTCCCAAGCTGCATTTAAGGTCCTATGTTCGGAAAATTCAGCCGTACTCTGCGGATAAGAATTTATGGATCCACTTCTTCCAGGAGAGTCTTTCAGGGACTCGTCTCGAATGGTTCTATCAGCTGGATGGGACCAAGGTTCGTAACTGGGAGGAGTTGGCTACTGCTTTCTACAAGCAGTATCAATATAATGCCGACCTTGCCCCCACACGTACCCAACTCCAGGGTATGTCGTTAGGTGCAAGCGAAGGTTTTAAGGAGTACGCTCAGAAGTGGAGAGACCTGGCTGGCAGGGTGCAGCCTCCGTTGACTGATCGGGAGTTGGTAGACATGTTCTTGGGGACCCTATCTGGGCCGTTTTTCAACCATCTCATTGGGAATTCTTCTGCTGGGTTCACTGATTTGATCTTGACTGGAGAGAGGATTGAAGCTGGGTTGAAGTCTGGAAAGATTGCGAAGGGTGCATCGTCTAGTTCGGAAAAGAAACCATTCAAGAAGGAGTCTAGTGCCGTATATGGTTCCCGGAAATCAGAGAGACATGAGTACCGCCAATCTGTCAGTGCGGTAATGATTGCTAAGCCTGCTGCCGCTCCCCGGCCAAACAATCCTCAGAAGGTTGAAAGACCCCGGAGAGAATTCACCCGGTTAAGCATGACCCTATCGCAAATCCTGCCACAGTTGCTCTCAACCAATTTGGTGACTGTCAGGGAGGCGCCGAAGTTTCCAAATACTGCATCTCCCAAGTACAACCCGAATGCTCGTTGTGCCTACCATTCAGATAGCCCGGGGCACTCTACTGATGACTGTTGGGCGTTAAAAAATAAGGTGCAAGACCTTATCGACGCAAAGGAGATACAGTTCGAAGCGCCGGCGAAGCCGAATGTAGTTACTGCTCCTATGCCTCAGCATGGGGTAAATGCTGTTGATGAAGACGTTTATGCTGTTTCTGTGGATGATCTAGCCACTCCTCTAAAGATTATCAAGAAGAACCTATTGCAGGCCGGTTTATTTCCGGGTTGTAGTGAGGGTTGCCTGTTCTGCGCTGTGTCCCCATCTGGTTGTCCCTTGCTAAAGTTAGGCATCCAAAGCTTAATGGATAGCAAGGAGATTCTATTCAAGAAGTCTGCTGTTCGGTTGGTTCCAGTGGAAGAAGTTTCTGTGGTAACTATCTTCAATAATCCGATCCCGGCTCTCCCGAAGAAGCCCGTTCAAATCATGACCGTTGCACCTGTTATTATCACCATTCCAGGGCCCCTGCCCTATGTATCTGATAAAGCTGTCCCTTGGCACTATGGGGCAGACGTATATGTAAATGGGATTAAACAAGAGCTCAACGCTGGCGCCAGCATTTGTGACATCACTGGCCCAGCCAAAGTTACCCGCAGTGGCAGGCTCTTCTCGCCTGACATTGCACCGCCTGCTGCCCGAAGACCACTTCTCATAACCCCTGCAAGTATACCTGTTCCTGCTGCTGATCCGATTGTTTCTCCTGCTGCCGAGTCATCCAATGCTCGGGGCAAGGGAATTGAAGTTGAGCCTGCCCAGGTGGAGGCACCCGTACCCATAGCTGCTGAGGCCTCCCCACAAGAGATGGAGGAGATTCTGAAGATTATAAAGAAGAGCGATTTTAATGTTGTGGAACAGCTGGGGCATACGCCCTCCAAGATCTCCATGCTCTCTTTATTGCTGTGCTCCGAGGCCCATGTTAAGGCCCTAATCTCATTCCTCAAGACGGCCCATGTGCCACATGAAACCTCTGCAGTCCAGTTCACTGATTGCGTGGCAAGTCTAACGGCAGACAATGGCTTGGGTTTCTCAGATGCTGACTTGACCGCAAAGGGAAAAGACCATAATGATGCTCTGCATGTCTCTATTGAATGTAGGGGCACTACCTTAGCACATGTGTTGGTTGATATTGGTTCATCTTTGAATGTGTTACCCAAGAAGGCTTTGGACCGTCTAGATTGTGAAGGCCTGGAATTAAAACCCAGCAATATCATCGTCAGGGCCTTTGATGGTTCAAAGAGGATGGTTCATGGAGAGGTTGACATTCTGATTCGTGTGGGCTCTCAGGTGTTCGATTCCACTTTTTATGTGATGGATATCCGTCCATCTTACTCTTGTCTATTGGGTCGACCGTGGATACATAAGGCTGGGGCAGTGACCTCTACCTTGCATCAGAAGCTGAAGTACCCCGTCAGAGGGAAGATTGTCACTGTGCAAGGAGAGGAGGAATATATGGTGAGTCACCTGAACTCCTTCAGGTACATTGAGATGGATGGGGAGTTTATTGAAACCCCCTTTCAGCATTTCGAGGAGGTGTTTCCAATTGCAGCAGAAACAGCAACAGAAGAAAGTGGTCCTTTGAAGATGGCTTCCCTGAAGGATGCCCGGGCTGTGGTTCAGAAGAGTGAAAATGCCAACTGGGGCAGACTTCCAGACTTTACTCAGAAGACTGACAAACTTGGGCTGGGTTTTACCACAGAAGGTCAGAGAGCTATGAGGAAAGCGAAGATCGGAAGACCTCCGGTATTTATTAAAAGTTCAGGAGTGAATGCTGTTGGGGAAGACAACGAAGTGGACGAAGCTGAATTTAATAGCTGGATCTATCCGACGACCGAAGGCGGATTGAACAACTGGATTGCTAAGGATCATACTCCTGTTACCTTTGTGACGCAGTAATAAATTTCTTTGTTTCGTTATTTTGTAATAAACAATGATAAACTCTATGGCCCGGTGTCTTACCCGAGGCACCGTGGTTCTATTTGTGAGGGCATACAAACTGTCATTTCATATATCATGAATGAAAATCTTGGACGTATTTTTCGCATTGCAAATATTGTGCTCCTTTTCTGTCTTTCTTTTCCTTTTACATAATTTTCAAAACAGCTGTATTTACACACACACTCACTCATACAGGTTCCAATCCACTCTGGATCTCACTGATAACAACTCTGCTACTGCCAATTATGACTTCGAAAATCCGATCAACTTAGCCGAAGACGAAGGTGAAGATGATTGCGAAGTGCCGGGCGAGCTTGCAAGACTGTTGCTTCAGGAAGAGAGGGCAATTCAACCCCATGAAGAGCCAGTGGAAATAATAAACTTGGGTACTGAAGCAGACAGGAAAGAGGTAAAGATTGGTGCCAACCTAGAGCTCAGCGTGAAGCAACGGTTAACCAAGATGCTGCATGATTATATGGAGATCTTTGCCTGGTCCTACGAAGACATGCCCGGGTTGGATACAGATATTGTGGTCCATCACTTGCCAACTAAGGAGGACTGCCCTCCAGTTAAGCAAAAGGTCCGTCGGATGCGTCCAGAGATGTCCGAGAAGATTAAGGCCGAGGTTATGAAACAGTTTGATGCTGGGTTCCTTGCAGTGACTTCTTACCCTCAGTGGGTTGCTAATGTGGTGCCGGTACCTAAGAAAGACGGTAAGGTCAGAATGTGTGTCGATTACAGGGATTTGAACAGGGCTAGCCCCAAGGATGACTTCCCCTTACCTCACATTGATGTCCTTGTTGATAATATGGCTCAGCACAAAGTGTTCTCTTTCATGGATGGCTTTTCAGGTTACAACCAGATCAAGATGGCACCTGAAGACATGGAAAAGACTACGTTTGTTACTCAGTGGGGCACCTTCTGTTACAAGGTCATGCCATTTGGATTAAAGAACGTTGGGGCAACCTACCAACGTGCCATGGTTGCTTTATTTCATGACATGATCCATCACGAGATAGAGGTGTATGTTGACGACATGATCGCTAGGTCCCAGACTGAGGAAGAGCATCTAGATCATCTGCAGAAATTGTTTGACCGGTTGAAACTGTACAAGCTGAGATTGAACCCGAACAAGTGCACCTTCGGGGTAAGATCTGGAAAGTTGCTAGGCTTCGTGGTCAGTGATAAAGGAATTCAAGTGGACCCTGCTAAGGTCAAAGCTATTCAAGAGATGCCAGTTCCTAAGACAGAGAAGGAAGTCAGAGGCTTTTTAGGACGCCTGAATTACATTGCTCGATTCATCTCACATCTGACTGCTACCTGTGAGCCAATCTTCAAGCTGCTGAAGAAAGATCAGGTAGTACGTTGGAACGATGAATGTCAGGCTGCTTTTGACAGAATCAAAGAGTATCTCCAAGAACCACCTATCCTTATGCCACCGGTTGAAGGGAGACCTCTGATACTATACCTGACAGTGCTCGACAACTCAATGGGGTGTGTGCTGGGGCAGCATGACGAGTCTGGCCGAAAAGAGCATGCCATTTATTACCTTAGCAAAAAGTTTACCGACTGTGAGACCCGATACTCACTGCTTGAGAAAACTTGCTGCGCTTTGGTATGGGCTGCTCGCCGGCTGAGGCAGTATATGCTGACTCACACTACCTTGTTGATCTCAAAGATGGATCCTATAAAGTACATATTCGAAAAGCCTGCTCTGTCGGGGAGGATTGCAAGATGGCAGATGATCTTGACGGAATACGACATTCAGTACATAACCCAGAAAGCCATCAAGGGGAGTGTATTGGCAGACCACTTAGCTCATCAAGCTGTAGATGACTATCAATCAATGAACTTCGAATTCCCGGATGAAAGCATCATGATTGTAACAGATTGTGAAGTACCTGGACCGGATGAAGGACCTGAACCAGGATCCCGATGGTCTATGCACTTTGACGGGGCCTCCAATGCTTTGGGAAATGGCATCAGCGCCATAATCATATCTCCACAAGGTACTCATACTCCACTAACTGCCCGGCTATGTTTCAACTGTACCAACAACATGGCGGAGTATGAGGCGTGCATCATGGGTCTTCAAGCTGCGATTGACCTGAGGATCAAGTTTCTAAGTGTCTTCGGAGATTCCGCTCTTGTGATCAATCAGATCAAAGGAGAGTGGGATACGAAACATCCAAACCTGATTCCTTACAGGGAATGTGTGTTGACCCTGATCCCCCACTTCACAGAGATAACCTTTGAACACTTTCCGAGAGAAGAAAATCAGTTAGCGGACGCGTTAGCTACAATGTCTTCTATGTTCAAAGTTAAATGGGATAATGAGGCTCCCCGGATCATCATCTGGAAACTGGACGAACCGGCATACTGTTGTGATCTCGAGACTGAACTGGTGACTGAGAAGCCTTGGTACCACGAAGTGAAGAGATATCTGGAAGCTCAGGAATACCCTGAAGGTGCCTCTTTCAATGATAAGAAATTCCTGAGGAGGTTCACAGCAAAGTTCTTCCTTAGCAACGGCATTTTGTACAAGCGAAACCATGATTCAACCTTACTACGTTGTGTGGATAAAATTGAAGCAGAAAGAATCATGGAAGAGCTACATGAAGGGACCTTTGGTACACACTCCAGTGGACACACTATGGCTAAGAAAATCCTACGGGCAGGATATTACTGGTCCACAATGGAAGCTGACTGTTACCAACATTCCAGGACATGCCACAGGTGCCAGATTTATGCAGATAAGGTGCATGTTCCTCCAGTTCCCCTGAATGTTCTGACTGCGCCTTGGCCGTTTGCAATGTGGGGCATAGACATGATCGGCGAGATTAAACCTACGGCATCTAATGGACATCGCTTCATCCTGGTAGCGATTGATTATTTTACAAAGTGGGTTGAGGCAGCTTTCTATGCTACGGTAACCAAGACTGTTGTGGCACGGTTCATTCGGCACAACCTGATCTGTCGGTACGGCGTCCCTGAGCGAATTATTACAGACAACGGTACCAATCTGAACAACAAGATGATCGCTGAGCTCTGCGAACAGTTCAAGATACAGCACCACAATTCTTCTCCTTACAGACCGAAGATGAATGGGGCTGTAGAAGCAGCAAATAAGAACATCAAGAAAATCGTGCAGAAGATGACAGTGACCTATAAAGATTGGCACGAGATGTTACCGTTCGCTCTACATGGGTACCGTACCTCAGCTAGGACGTCAACCGGGGCAACTCCTTTCTCGCTGGTTTATGGCATGGAGGCAGTCTTACCGATCGAAGTACAAATTCCTTCTCTCCGGATAATGAAGGATGCAAACCTGAATGAGGATGATTGGATCCAGACACGACTTGATCAGCTCAACCTCATTGATGAAAAGAGACTTGCTGCTATCTGTCATGGTCAGACGTATCAGAAACGAATGATCAGGGCATTTAACAAAAAGGTCAGACCACGGGAATATCAAGTTGGGGATCTGGTAATCAAGAGAATCATCCTTCCTCAGAGTGATCCAAGGGGCAAATGGACCCCTACGTACGAAGGACCATTTGTGGTTAAGCATGTGTTCTCAGGAGGAGCAATGATATTAACCAATATGGATGGTGACGACCTTCCTCACCCCGCCAATGCAGACATAGTAAAAAGATACTACGCATAAAAAAGACCCGCTATGCTGACATGCCTAGGCAAAAATTAGGGCTTCCCGGCGAACCAAAAGGGTTCGGGCAAAATGAAGGGATGAAAATGAAAAAAATCTGTACACCCGGCAAGTCGAAAACCTGAAAAGGCGGCTTGGGCAAAAATGGGTATCCCGGTGGACTGAAAACCCGAAAGGGCGGTCCAGGCAAAATTAGGGATAAAAGCGTAATACTATGTCTAATTGGATCACTTTGCATCCAGAATCTGGTATCTACATCAAGTTCAGACGGCATCGATCAGTCAGCTTCACCTTCAACCAAGGTCATCAAGTGATGAGACGCTCGGAGTTATAAAGGCAATAGCAGAGTTGAAACCCAGTGGGATCATTCACTTCACACAGCTGTTTTATTTTCTTTTGTACAAAATGTGTATAAACTCTTTGCTCGGCGGTGTTCCTCTTACTAGGACGTCAGCCTCTTGTATACAAAACGCCTATTCTCAGGCCATTCAAAATCAATACAAATATATTTTCAATTAAACGTGCCAAGTGTTTTTCTTTTCCTATTTTGTTTAGCGAAGAACGTCCAAGGTTCAATTTGTGATATATGCATTGACAATAATTTGCTAACTCATAAATATTTGCATACGAAACAAAGGAATTAATTACAGGTGACACTAGAAACAGAGGCAATAAAGAGTTGTCTGAGCAGTCTAATTGTTCTGTCCTCCAAGGTACCAAGGTAAGGTTCAGCTAAAGAACATAACCAGATACCTTAATTCCCCAGAGAGTAAGCAAAAAAATACATTCTTCTCCAAGCAAAATTATCAAATCTCAAGGAAGTTGGGTATCCTCCAGCAGATATCAACATTCCCCAGCAGCAATACATATATTCTTAACAAGCATCCCCGGCAGTCTTGGTCTAAAGATTGTTCCCCAGCGGTATATCAACATTCAAAGGAATCCCTTCCTCGACGCAGTTCAAAACTCCCCAGAAGAGTCCAATCCAGTTTCCCCAGGAAAATTGGAATTCATATCCCCAAGCAATAAGCTTATCCCCAGTAGATTCTGGAAGCTTATCCTCGCAGAGCACGAACGCGTCGTCCGACTTGATTTAAAGAGTTATTTCCTTAACAGGATATAACTGGGTTATCCTCAGCCAAAAGCTGCGGAAAGAGCGTCGTCGACAAAGTCTTCCTATCCCCAGCAAGCTATTATCAACATTCAGCAAGGCATTCCTCTTCCCCACAGAGTATTGCTTCCCAGCATGGTCGCTAGAGTATCTTTTCTCCCCGCAGAATCCTCCATTTGCCAAGTTTATTCCGCAACGGAGTCATCTTCTTCTACCGGTATTCTTGCAGTTATCATCCCCAGCAGAAGCTTATTCTTCAACATCAGCCCAGGATACGACTTCCCGGCACCCGTCAAGGATTCACTTTCCTAGACAAAAACATACATAAAACATCATTATAACATGCATAGACACATCATATCATACAAGTCTCATTTATATTTAGAACATCATTGCTTGATCCATATCATGCATTGCATATGACTGACCTTTACCTTTCAGGAAAGATGCAGTTGAAATTATCAACCATATTTCAAGACCTAGATCGGTTCAGTTAAATCGACCCTAAGATTTTCCTGATGCTTATCCAGTCAAAGGCCTTCTCTGGTTCAGTCAGATCGACCCTAAGATCTCCCTGATGCTTATCCAGTTGAAGTTATTCCAAGACCTTGTCCGGTTCAGTTAAATCGATCCTAAGATTTTCCTGATGCTTATCCAGTCAAAGGCCTTCTCTGGTTCAGTCAGATCGACCCTAGGATCTCCCTGATGCTTATCCAGTTGAAGATATTTCAAGACCTAGACCGGTTCAGTTAAATCGACCCTAAGATTTTCCTGATGCGTATCCAGTCAAAGGCCTTCTCTGGTTCAGTCAGATCGACCCCAAGATCTCCCTGATGCTTATCCAGTTGAAGATATTTCAAGACCTAGACCGGTTCAGTTAAATCGACCCTAAGATTTTCCTGATGCTTATCCAGTCAAAGGCCTTCTCTGGTTCAGTCAGATCGACCCTAAGATCTCCCTGATGCTTATCCAGTTGAAGATACTCCAAGACCTTGTCCGGTTCAGGTAAATCGACCCTAAGATTTTCCTGATGCTTATCCAGTCAAAGGCCTTCCCTGGTTCAGTCAGATCGACCCTAAGATCTCCCTGATACTTATCCAGTTGAAGACATTTCAAGACCTTGTCCGGTTCAGGTAAATCGACCCTAAGATTTTCCTGATGCTTATCCAGTCAAAGGCCTTCCCTGGTTCAGTCAGATCGACCCTAAGATCTCCCTAATACTTATCCAGTTGAAGACATTTCAAGACCTAGACCGGTTCGGTTAAATCGACCCTAATATTTTCCTGATGCTTATCCAGTCAAAGGCCTCCTCTGGTTCAGTCAGATCGACCCTAAGATCTCCCTGATTCTTATCCCAGTAGAAGACACCCAAGATTTTTCTCAACGAGCGTTGTTGAAGTTAAAGTCACCCAAGGTTCTCTTACCATTCATGCTAAGACAGTAACCATCCCTGATTCATTCAGCATCTTTTGAAGCTCCAGACTTAGCTCCTGTAACCAGTCAGGACACATCTATACCAAGCATCTGAAAACCAGCTCCTGCAACGTGTCAGGTACGCATTTGTTCTTTTGCAGGTATGCAGGTTCTCGCTAAGGAATCTCCTACGCGATCAACATCCAGATGGCATCTATAAGCCCATCATCCTATCCAGCAATCTCCAAATGGCATCTATAAGCCCATTCCCATCATCACACTGCCACTATGTGAGCGCAAATTTCTAGGCACTCTAGTGTTCAATCATCTTCCACCCTCGGATTACGAAAGGCACGTCAGCCAATCTGCATCCTCAGGTCTAAGAAGATTGAACAGGGGCAACTGTTGTACCCCAAAATTTGCCCTCCCATATTTTTCAAGAAAATGGCCAAGTCAAGTCACAGAGTTCCCCCAAGGGTGGCACAGTGCAAAGGTCTCCTATACAGTCAAAACTAGGGTTTGAGTTCTGATCAAGAAAATGAAGTTTTCAAAGGCTCAACCAAGTCTCACATGCCTACAAATATGGTCAAGTATCCTCATATCAAGTTTCAAGGCATTCAGCACAAAATTGCACAGTCAAAACCCTAAATTGCACTACAGTCAACTGCAGGGGGCAAAATGGTCATTTGACAGTCAAAAGTTCAAATTTTTGGTTAACATATCATTTTGAAGCCACAAACATCATTTTATCAATGCTTGATCATGATTCTCAAAGTTTGGCTCAGAACTCATCAAAATGCAAAAGTTTCCTTATTTGGACAGTTGAAAAAGTCAACTGAAATTGACCAGGGCATAACTTTCACATGGATTATCAGAAAAATTCCATCCAAGGCTCATTTTGAAGAGAAAGACATTTCCTACAACTCATCCTCATACTTCAAGTCCAAGAAATGCTCTCACAAAAAGTTATCAATTTCAACATTATAGGTCATTTTCAAAAGTCAACAAAAAGAGACTTTAAGTCAAAGGCCATAACTTGAGATTGGTAAATCCAAATGACATGGGACCAAAGACATTGGTTAGAGGATTCAAAGACCTTTCCAAAATGTCCAAGAACATGAGAAAAGCTTAAAAATTGAGCAAGTTATGCCTTGTAGAAGTTGGGAAATTTTTGGATATTTTGAAAAGTCAACATTGATTCAAATGACCTAAAATTGCTAATGGGCCCATTTTTCTTCCATGATTCATCATTATAAGCATATGCACGACCACTTGGCCCAAAGGGAAGCATTTTCTCTTTTTTTTATCTATTTATTTGAATTTTTATTTATATTAATTCAATTAAATCATTTAAATATGTGGAAAATATATAACTTGACCTAATAAATCTTTTCATGCATGTTTTGAACTCAATATTTCGTGCTTGTACAATTATGGAAAGATTTGGCTTGATTGGATGCTAATTGATACAAGAACACTTGAAAAAGATATGGAAAAAGATCCTTAAAATCAAATTTCCTAAAAACCATCAATGCCATGGATTTGATTAAGTTTTGTTGACCTAATACATTCACTACATAAGCATAAACCTAAACCTAATCATAGAGGACACAGAAAGCTACGCAAGAAGGCCATTGAAAGACTTGAAAAAATTGTCAAAAAAACACAATTCTGAAATCAGCTTTAGAGGGCGATTCAAGACCTGATTCCTCTTCCATTAGCTTGCTGAAGGTTCATAGGACAAACTCCAATCATTCTCCAAGCCTCACACTCAAGAGAACGTAAGATCACCATGGAAATTGGTGAAGAAAAATCTTGAATCAGTTTCTAGCATTCCTGCATTCTCAACGCATTTTGTTATTGTATTTATGTTTTTAATGATGTTTTCAAACTAATCATGTACTTTAATTGAAGAATCACGCGTTGTAGGCCAAAACACCATGTTCGATTCTTAGGGTTCACAGGACTCTAAATTGGGGCTTTTCACCCAAGGACAAATTAAGGCTTGTGACCACCCTCATTGGAATCACCATGCTCCAACGAACAAGAACCAGCCATCGCGATCAATTTATGTGGCCTTATGGCCTATTCGTTATTTTCTCATATGTTACTTTCTGCAACGGTGTAAAAACCGTTGTCTAATGCTTGATGTTTCAGGAACGAAGAAGAAGACGACTAGCTGGCAGGGAGTGATTGGATCGTTTAAATTTCGCGCTAAAACATTATCCATACGCGTTGTTTATTTTATATTATTTGTTTGATGTTTAATGTTAACGCGCGTAAGTTGATTCAGCTGGCAAGGGATGGTGATTGTAACGTTCAAGACCTGGGTTCGAGCCCCAGGTCTTCAATATTCTCCATATTATTTTCCAATCTATGTTCACGTGCAGCGCTTATGATAAGGACCACGATGTACTCTCACAAACCAAGCGTACACGCGTCTAGCATATTCAGATCAAGGGCTGAGAATTGATGGACACCATGAGGATGAGTCAGCGCGCGTATACGTGTCATGCAAAGTCAACAAAAGCCATGCTCAATGGGCCAGCATTATTTGGGCTATACCTCTCATATGGGGACAGAACCCCCTAAGGTTTTGCCATTCAATTTTATTTATTTTATTTTTTATTTGTTTCAATTGTCCTTTTTAAATTATTAATTTTTTTTTATAAACTATAAAATACACAAGAATCAAAAAATGAAAAAAACATAATAAATATTTTATTTTAATTATTTTCATAAACAAATTGCATGTAAATAAATTAATTTATATTAGGGTTTTAATTTTAATTCTTTTAATAACAAAAATACAAAAATATAGAATTAGGTTTAATTGATAATTTTTATTCCTTTTAATTTTTTCCTTTTTTACCATAATATTATTTATTTATTTATTTTTATAATTAAATTGTACATAAAAAACTTAGGTTTAATTTAGGTTTCAATTTAATATTTTCACAATAAATTTAAAAGCCATTAAAATTAGGGTTTGCCTTTTAGTTTAATTTTAATTAATTCTTTTTCTCATCAAATTCCTAAAAAACACTAAAAATACCAAAAACATTCTCTTTTAATTTTTAATTTTAATTCCTTATTAATTTAATTTTGCAAAAAGGGTCCAACGCCCATGTTCTTAATTGTTTAATTTCGCGTATTTATCTTATGTCGCTTGAATAATTATGTACCTCTCCCAAAGCCTTGTAATTACTTCTCGCACTTTTCAATTCTTTTAATTCTTTTACTTTATTTATTTTTCCGTCAAATCGGGTCCGGTTTAATTTTGGCGATGTGGACCCGCGCCATTTGTAATAGCTTTAGATTTACTTTTCCGCAACTTTTAACTGTTAAACAAAGCATGCAAGAATGAATGGCCATAATAAAAACGAGCGTAGAACACCAATGACATGACAAGACAAATACAAATGAAGACGACACACGAATCGCACACACCACCCCTAGGGTACGCCTCACTGTTGCCTTGCCTCGAAAGGTGATCGTCGAGTAGAGGATGTCTTAGTAAGTCCTCATGATCCGGGAACCTGGCATGAGGGTAGCTTCTGAGGTGTCTTCCCATTGCTCTGGTGATCACCATGTCCCGAACTTCGAATTGACCCGAACACCTCCAACGGTGGTGCTACCTACCTCTCAATGGTGGGATGGCACTACTTTAAGGACATTTACACAGACGAATTCCTTAGGGTAGGTAGGTTCTCGTAGATACTTGCTCTCTTCAAAAACAATCAAAAATACTTTTCACACCAACACATTTTCAAAAACTTTCAAAGCAATTTTTCAAACACTCTGACACAAGAGTCGAACTGGAATTTTCAAAGAAACTTTTTTAAAACCCACATTGAAAAGCAAACAAACCAATTTTGAAAACACAATGAGCAAGTATCTAAGAGCCCATGGATAACCATGGATAGAAAGGGTGCTAACACCTTCCCTTTCTATAATCTACCTCCCGAACCGAGAGCAATCTCTTTAAGGAATTTTTCTGTGCTTTTGTCCTTTCCATTTGGAGAAAATAAAAGACGGTGGCGACTCTTGCTTACCGCGACATTTCGCGAACCAGCGTTAAACAGTCAGTTCCAGATCCACCGATCACAGGTACCTTCGAAAATCCTTCCAGTGGACATACCATGGCGAAGAAAATCCTACGGGAAGGATATTATTGGTCCACTATAGAAGCTGATTGTTATCAGCACTCTCGAACCTGTCATAAGTGCCAAGTCTATGCTGATAAGGTGTATGTGCCTCCAGTCCCCCTAAATGTTTTGACGGCTCCTTGGCCCTTTGCAATGTGGGGCATTTACATGATCGGCAAGATCAGACCTACTGCGTCTAATGGACATCGCTTCATTCTGGTAGCAATTGATTATTTCACCAAGTGGGTTGAGGCAGCTTCCTTTGCTATAGTAATCAAGAACGTCATGGCGCGGTTCATTCGACACAGTCTGATTTGTTGATATGGTGTACCAGAGAGGATTATTATTGACAATGGTACAAATCTCAACAACACAATGATCACTGAGCTCTGTAAACAGTTCAAGATACAGCATCATAACTCTTCTCCCTACCGGCCGAAGATGAATAGGGCTGTTGAAGCCGCTAACAAGAACATCAAGAAGATTGTGCAGAAGATGATGGTGGCATACAAAGACTGGAACGAGATGTTACCATTCGCTCTTCATGGGTATTGTACCTCAGCACGGACGTCGACAGGGGCAACACCCTACTCTTTGGTGTATGGCATGGAGGCAGTCCTACCCATCGAAGTCCAGATGCCCTCTCTCAGGATTATGAAGGATGCTAGTTTGAACAAAGACGACTAGATCCAAACCCGACTTGATCAGCTGAATCTAATCGATGAAAAGAGACTTACTGCTATTTGTCATGGTCAGACGTATCAAAAGAGAATGATTAAGGCTTTTAACAAGAAGGTTAGACGTCAAGAATATAAAGTCGGGGATCTAGTGATCAAACACATCATACTACCGCAAGGGGATCCCAGGGGCAAATGGACCCCCACTTACGAAGGGCCATTTGTGGTTAAGAACATTTTCTCGGGAGGAGCTATGATTCTAACCACCATGGATGGTGACGACCTTCCTCACCCCGTCAATGCAGACATATTGAAAAGATACTACGCATAATCACAGACCCGCTAGGTTGACTGGCCTAGGCAAAAATAAGGGCTTCCCGGCGAACCAAAAGGGTTCGGGTAAAAGCAAGGGATGAAAATGAAGGAAAAAAATTGTACACCCGGCAAGTCGAAAACCTGAAAAGGCGACTTGGGCAAAAAAGGGTATCCCGGTGGACTGAAAACCCGAAAGGGCAGTCCAGGCAAAAATTAGGGATCGAAGCATAACACTATGTCTCATTGGATCATCTCGCAATCAGACTTCGGTATCAACTATAAAGCTCGAACAGCGCCAATCAATCTGATCCACCTTCAACCAAGTAGCAAAGTGATGAGATGTTTGAAGATATAAAGGCAATAGCGGAGTTGGAACCCAATGGGGTCGTTTCACATAGTTGTTTTTCTTTCTTTTACACAAATTGTATAATTTTTTACTTTCGGCGGCGTTCTCTTACTAAGACGTCATCTTCTTTGTACAAAAATGCCTATTACGAGCCAACTTCAAAAATCAATACAATACATGTTCACAAGAAATTTCAATTTGTTTTTCTTTTTTTTTGTTTTGTTTTGCAAGAACGTCCAATGATTCATTTTTGATATATGCATTTGAAAATAATTGCTGCTCATAAATATTTACATAAAAAACAAAAGACAATTACTCATAATTCCAGGAACAGGGAAAAACAAGAAGCGCCTGAACCTTATAGTTACTCTACCCATCGAATATCGGGATAGATCCAGCTTGAGAACATGAGTAGTGGTACATACACTCCCCACAAAGTGAAAAGTATCCACATACGGTAATGTTAGCTTTCCCGAACAGGACATAACTCTCCCCAATTGAGGTTCACAATCGCGAGTAAGTTAGTATTTTTCCCAAGCAGAGTTTATTTCTCTCACAAGCAGAAATTCAATCTCCAACAGAATTCATTATCACCAGCAACGGAAATTCATCCTCGGTGGAGTTTATTTCTCCAAATCAGCAGATCTATCAACAGAGTATCTCCTCTCCAACAGAGTTATTCTCCCGCAGAGTTGTTCTCAAATAGAGTCTCTCCTCGGCAGAATATCTGTAAACAAGGGGAAAATCCCTAACATAGTCATCTTTGTTCACCATCCCTAACAGAAATAGAGGAACTATGGTTTTTTACAGCAGTCAAGAATACCATTTCTCATACTCTCCAAACAGCAGTCAGGGATTTATTTTCCCAGACTCAGTTTATTACGTCAGCATTTCATGTTCATACATCATGACAGGTGCATACATTACATATAACATAATCTCAGTTATTTTGAGAACCTCAACACAATGCATATCATGCATCACACATAACTAACCCTGTATTTATTTCAGGAAAGACAATTATTATCAACAATTTCCAGCAGGTCCAGGATCAACACTCGAAGCTAAATAGGGTAATCATCAGTGTGACAAAAGAAACCTTACCCAGGTTCCTCCAGAAGTCCTGCACAGACTCATCACCAAGCAACCTTACCTAGGTTCCCTCTACAATTTTACCCAAACTTATTTCGAAGTAACCCTACTACCCAGGTTCCTTCTCACAGCCCTATTATCTAGGCTTTCATCTCGAAGTAACCCCTACTACCTAGGTTCCTTCTCGCAGCCCTATTATCCCGGCTTTCATACCGAAGTAACCCTACTATCCAGGTTCCTTCTCGCATCCCTACTATCCCGGCTTTCATACCGAAGTAACCTTACTATCCAGGTTCCTTCTCAAGTCCTACTATCCAGGCTTTCATATCGAAGTAACCCTACTATCCAGGTTCCTTCTCACAGCCCTACTATCCCGGCTTTCATACCGAAGTAACCCTACTATCCAGGTTCCTTCTCGCAGCCCTACTACCCAGGCTTTCATATTGAAGTAACCCTACCATCCAGGTTCCTTCTCACAGCTCTACTATCTAGGCTTTCATATCGAAGTAACCCTACTATCCAGGTTACTTCTCACAGCCCTACTATCCAGGATTTCATATCAAAGTAACCCTACCATCCAGGTTCCTTCTCACAGCCCTACTATCCAGGCTTTCATATCGAAGTAACCCCTACTATCCAGGTTCCTTCTCAAAACCCTACTATCCAGGCTTTCATATCAAAGTAACCCTACCATCCAGGTTCCTTCTCATAGCCTTACTATCTAGGCTTTCATACTGAAGTAACCCTACTATCCAGGTTCCTTCTCAAGCCATACTATCCAGGCTTTCATATAGAAGTAACCCTACTATCCAGGTTCCTTCTCGCAGCCCTACTATCCCGGCTTTCATACCAAAGTAACCCTACTATCCAGGTTCCTTCTTGCAGCCCTATTATCCCGGATTTCATACCGAAGTAACCCTACTACCCAGGTTCCTTCTCACAGCCCTACTATCCAGGCTTTCATATCGAAGTAACCCTACTATCCAGGTTCCTTCTCACAGCCCTACTATCCAGGATTTTATATCGAAGTAACCATACCATCCAGGTTCCTTCTCACAGCCCTACTATCCAGGCTTTCATATCGAAGTAACCCTACTATCCAGGTTCCTTCTTACAACCCTACTATCCAGGCTTTCATATCGAAGTAACCCTACCATCCAGGTTCCTTCTCACAGCCCTACTATCCAGGTTTTCATATCGAAGTAACCCTACCATCCAGGTTCCTTCTCACAGCCCTACTATCCAGGCTTTCATATCGAAGTAACCCTACCATCCAGGTTCCTTCTCACAGCCCTACTATCCAGGCTTTCATATCGAAGTAACCCTACCATCCAGGTTCCTTCTCACAGCCCTATTATCCAGGTTTTCATATCGAAGTAACCCTACCATCCAGGTTCCTTCTCACAGCCCTACTATCCAGGATTTCATATCGAAGTAACCCTACTATCCAGGTTCCTTCTCATAACCTTACTATCCGGGTTCTAACTCTCTTATCCTCAGATAGCAGTCCACAACACTGTAAGACCGGTACCCGATCAAACACAATTGATTTCACATTTCCCCAGAAAGTCATGGTGCAACATATACCCCGACCAGAAAAACAGTTCACTTCTGTTTCCCTAAACCGGAGCTATCCCCCAGTAGAGTAACGGATAACTGAAGCTCTTAAAACTTTATTTCTCCCAAGATAGAGACCAGCATTCCCCAGCGAAGTACTCCTCAACAACAGGTATACGGGTTCTCGCAAAGGAATCTCTTATGCGATCGACACCTCTTCGGATGGCATCTTTTAAGCCCATCCTCGACAATCTTCAATCCTTAATTTCCAAATGGCATCTATAATCCCATTCCCGATATCACAACTCAAGCGCCACTTCATGCGAGTGCAAATTTTTGGGCACTCTAGTGTTCAATCATCTTCCACCTTCAGACCACGAAAGGCAGACGAGCCAATCTACATCCGCAGGTTTAAGAAGATTGAACAGGGGAAGCTGTTGTACCCCAAAATTTTCCCTCCCATATTTCTCAACACATGGAAAGTGAGGTCTCCAAATTGCTCAAGGAAGTTCAAGAGTTGACCAGACAAACTCTCTCCTAAGGCAGTATACCCCAAATTAGGGTTTCTATTTTCATCAAGATGGATGGACCACAAAGGTCTCATATGCTCTCCATGGTCTTAATATGTTCTCAATACCCTACATGTCAAGTTCCATGCCCTGCATAAGAAGTTTGCTCAGTCAACTGCTCAGATGCTTGGGAAATCGACTGTATTAGGTCAAAAGCCAATTGTGGCTCACATACAGTCAAACTTCAAGATTTTTGGTCAACATCCTCATTTTGAAGTATTATCCATCATTTGATCAAGGGTGGATCATGATTCCTCAAGGATTGCTCACAATTCATTAAAACCCAAAAGTTGCTAAATTAAGGTTTTGCAGGAAAAGTCAACTTAACTTTGACCAAACATAACTTTCTCATACTTTATCATAAATGACCCATCCAAAGCTCATTTTGAAAAGGATGCAATTACCTACAATTCATCTTCATCTCCCAAGTACAAAATATGTACTCACAAAAAGATATGAATTTTGACATTATAGGTCCTTTTGAAAAGTCAACAAAAACACCTTTTGGGTCAAAGCTGCATACATGAACATGGAAGACTCAATTGATATGATACAAAAATGGTTGCTTAGAGGACATCCTAAGCTTTCTAAAAAGTCCAATAACACCTCTCTAGTGTCAAAATTGAGAGAGTTATGCATTGGTCAAGTTGACCATTTTTGCAAAATTGCCAAAAGTCAAATGTGGTCAAATTTTCATTTTTTGCTAAATGGCCCCAACTTTTTATGCTTGCACCTCAATTATAATGTGGTCTACAACTCAAATGTTCACTCACCCATATTGTGCTTCATTTTTCAATTTATTTTGATTTTTTTATTAATTAAAAAGTGCATTAAGTCAAATAAATAATGAAAATTATCAAAGATATGATTTGATTTGTTTTTTTACAGATTGGCAATCAAGATATGCTGAGCTTACATGATCAAATTGAATCAAGGGCAATTGGTACAAAAAGAGAATGATTGGCATGAAAGTAGAAAGATATCATATGGCTTAAAAATCAAATATTCCATTCATGAATTCTCAAGATTGAATCCAAAATTGTTAACCTAATTGGATTCAATACTTATACTGAAGTTTGTGGAACCCAAAACACAAGAATTTCCGTGCACAACCTGCCTCCAAGAAACATAACAAAACTTGAAAATTTCCAAGAAAAGTGTGAGACGAATCTCCTCCCACAGGCCAATTCAAGGTGTGCTAGCTATCCCAATCGCTTGCTAGACATCTCAGGAAGTTATTCCAATCACTCCCAGGTCTTGAAATGCCCAGAATCGCACCCTACAAGCACCACGATTTGCCTAAAAACTTGATTTTGATTTCACTGATTTACTCATCATAAGCATGTTTTAATTATATATTCTTGTTCGTCATTGTGTTTGCAAGCTATTGGTACCACTTAATTACATTTGCAGTGCAGGAATCACAATATGCCATTGTTAGGGTTTCTTTGCTCGTTTTAGGGGTTTTCAGTATATGCAAAATTAGACTTCGAATTGGGTACCATGATGCTCGTGAGGATGAGACGAGTTGATTGGTACCCTTACCTTTCATTTATATTGCTTGTATAGGATTTTGGAATGTGACAGGGGTGTAGTTACAGCAAGACGTCCGTAGGTAAAAGTGCCTGAGTCTAAAATAACGGATGAGGAAGAAGAAGATAATGGGTCCCAGCATCATTGGCTCATTTAAACTGATGCGCGTTTTTATTTTTGTTTTGACCACTAACTCATGTTTTCTTATATTATGCTTTGTTGTTATTATATGAACAAATAGAACGTGTAGCACAGCTGGCAAGGGATTAGTGGAAGCGAGCATAAGGACCTGTGTTCGATCCCTAAGACCCATCGTTCATTTATTTTATTTTCAGATAAGTGATCCAGTGCATCTTTCATCATGAGGCTCACCATCCTCCATCAACATCCAACCATCAGATTCATCAGCAAGCCAGATCCAACGTGTTAGCATTGAGGGTCCACCATAGTCCTCAAGTCAATCCCCACACCAAGTCAAGCATGGTCAAACAGGCCTTGGAGTATTTGGGCCAAGAAAAATCATATTTGCACCCCCCAACGTGTTATTCACCACAGGCGCATCTCTTCACTTTTTTATTTCTTTTTTTTAATTCTTTACTATTTTCTTTTAATTAACAAAATTAATCACTTTTTTTATAAAATCAAAAAATCAAGAATTCACAAAAATTAGAATTATGTTTTTTATCAAATTTAATTTAATTTAGTTTAATTTAATTTAGGGAAATTTTAACTTGATTTTTATAATTAAAATCAATTAGAAAATTAGGTTTAAGTTCTTGATTTAATTCTTTTCTTTTTTCAAACAAAAATACAAAAATAGGTTAACTCAATTAATTCATTTTCAAAAATTAATATTAATTAGAATTTAGGAATTTCTTTTAATTGAGTTATTCATTATTCTCTTAAATAACAAAACATGACAAAAAATGATTTTTCTTTAATCAATTGCAATTAGGTTTAGTCAAGGGTCAAAACCCTAATCGTCTCGCATTTAATTCGCCGCGCGCTTGTTAATTATTTTGCCAATATTTTGTAATTGTTCATGGTTTGTAATAGTTAACTTAGGGTTTGTTATTTACTGTTTAAATCCCCGATTTTTTGGTTATATAATTAATCCCCCGCCCTGAAGCCTTATAATAGCTAGGTTTAATTTCTCTCATTTTTAATTCCTTCAAATATTTAACTGTTTATATGTATGCTAATAGGATTGTATGGCAAGAATGCCTGACAAACTAAAATGGTTAGAAAACCCTAATGTGCAAAGATAAATAACTGAAATCAATCACTCACACATATTCACTCTTAGGGTATACTCTCACTTCGGTTGCCTTCGGTAAATGATCATTAAGCATATGGTGTCTTAGTGGTTGCCCTCCTGTCTAAAAAGATCCAATGTCCCGTTCGAATGTTGCCTCGGCAATGTTGCCTCGAAAGGATCTTAATACTCTAGGAATACTACTAAGGTATCCTAATATTGCTTTAGTGATCATACGTCCCTTTCGAATTGACCCTTACAAATTCCAGCGACGGTGCTACCTATTTCTCAATAGTAGGATAACGTTGTCTAAAGGAAACAAGAATAGAAACGATCTTTTTTCGAGTAGGTAGATGCTAGTAGGTACTTGATCAAATCAAAACATTTCAAACATACACTTTTCAAACAAATTTTCAAAACAACTTAGTCACACCTTTGAGGACTGATACAAGGGTTATCACAAAGTCAAACTTTTCAAAAACAAAGCACACACACTGTGATACGGTGGCCAGAACCAGAACGTGGTTCCCTATTTTTTAAGGAATTGCTGGTTTGCGTTTTGCGTTTGTGTTCACAAAATGTCGCGATAAGCAAGAGTCACCACCGACTTTTATTTTATCCAACAAGGAAAGGAAAAAAGCACAGAAAAATTCCTTTTGCGAGATATTTCTGAGTACGGGGGGTAGATTACAGAAAGGGAAGGTATTAGCACCCTTTCTATCCGTAGTTATCTACGGGCTCTTAGGTACTTGCTCATCATTTTCAAAATTGTTTTCTTTGTGTTTGTGGGCTTTGAAAAGTTTTTGTTTTAACTTTGATTTAACTCTTGCGTCTGTCTTCAAGAGTGTAATGAAGTGTTTTTGAAAACTTGTTTGTAAAAGAGTGTAAATGTGAAAAAAGTTTTGTTTTGGATGAGCAAGTATCTAAGAAATAATCTACCTACTCGAAAAAGGAATCGTTCTATGTTTGTTTCCTTTAGACAATGATATCCCACTATTAGTGAGTAGGTAGCACCGTCGTTGGAGTTTTGAGGGTCAATTCGAAAGAGGGATATACAGTCACTAAAGCAATGTTAGGACTTCTTAGTGGTAACCCTAATGTCTTAGATCATTTATCCGAGGCAACGATATCCGAGACAACCTTTCTGAGGCAACTTATGATCTTTTAGAAAAGAGGGCGACCTCTAAAACAACCTATACTCAATGACCATGTACCAAGGCAACCAAGTGGGAGTGTACCCTAGGAGTGCGCATGTGCGAGTGTTTTGATTTCACTTATTCTTATCTTTGCACAATTAAGGGTGATCTAACTGTCTTAAGTTTAGTCATTCATTCTTGTCATGCAAACCCTATTATCAAACATCTAACAATTGAATATTTGCAAAAATTAAAGGTGCGGAAATTAAACTACGCTATTACAAGGCGTCGGGTATTTACATCGCCAAAAACAAACCCTTTGAAATTTAAAAGCGGTAAAAATAAATAAATGTCCTAATTTAATTATTACAAACTGGGAGCAAATACAATATCTGATAAAAATAAAGCGCGCGGGAAAATTGAATCGAATGCGAAACTAGGGTTTTGACCCTCCTAATTAAAAGAAAATGTTTTTTGTGGTTTTTTAATATTTGTTAAGAAAAGAAATTAAATCCTAAAATTAAATGCTAAATTAATTAGTAAATTAAATTAATTAATGAAAAATAATTAAATGACTTACTTTTTGGATTTTTGGTTATTTTAGGAAAGAAATAAAATAATTAAATTAGTAATAAACCTATTGATTCTAATTAATTTTAATTATTTACAAAATCAATTAAAGTTATCTAACATAAATAACCTAATTATTTTAATTAATATTTATTGATGAAAAATAAAAATTCTGATTTTAATTGGATAAAAAATATTTGTTGGTGATTTTTTGATAAAAAGAAAATTGTTTTTGGTTAATAAAATAAATAACAAATAAATTAAATAGAATAAATAAAATAAAAAAAGATGAGAGATGGGCCTGAAATTAGGGTGTTAATAGCAAGAATTCTGGGCCCAAATGGAGGTCCATGCTGACTTTCTGGATCCTGCGCATACACGTTGACTAGGGCTTATGATGTTCCTTCAGTGGTGGCCACCAGATTTGGCCATCTGGCCATCTAGCGCATGGATGATGAAGGTCCATGGTGGGTCTCCTGGATGGTACGCACATAGAAATTCTTGAAAATAAATGAGAAAATGGCAAATGCTGGAGGCAGGGATCGAACCCCTGACCTCCAGCCTCTAATGCCTTGAAAACCTGTGTGGCCACCACTGGGGTATTTGGTTCTTATTGTTAACATATTACAAAATAATAATAATATAAAAAAAAAACAAATGCTAGTGGACAATTCAGAAAAACGCGCGCCAATGTTCAAATAGGCCAATGGAAGTTGGCCACGTTTGTGTCTTCTTCCCTGCACCGTGGCTAAAAATTCAAGGACCTATACCCATGGACAGTGTTCGTCGCTACAAGTCATGCTCGTTCCAAAATCTTCTACAGGACATATAAATGGAATCTAACACCATGGTTAGACTCGTCTCGTCCTCCTGGTCACGACCATACCCATCATGAAGGCTAATTGTCCCTGAAACTGAAAGCCCTAAAACCAAGCTTGAAAACCTAACAATGGTGAGTTACAACACAGTCCATATAAATGAAATTGAGTATTGTAGAAAGTTTGCAAACATCATGGTGATCAAGAATATGCAATTATTTTACACTATGGATGCAAGAATAATGTTAATCGAATTCAAGAACATAGTGATACCGTGAGAGACTTACAGCGTGTTGTAGGGCTTGAAAACACTTGCTTTTGATTACTTTCGCTTGTGGAGACTGCCAGAAAGCGATTGGGAGAGATACCAAGCCTTGAGGACGCCTCTAACCACCAATTCGATCTCACACTTTTTGCTTGTTTTTGCAAATTATGTTCTTGCTCTGCGCCTGATTTCCAACCTCTCTTTTGATCTGCCTCGCCTCCTTATGTATTAGTGAAGGGATTAGGGTTGCAAAACTGGTTCAAATCTTCTTCTTTCAATGATTTTGGATTTGATTTGATACACTTTGAAGATCTTTCCAAACATGGCTTATTTTGAATCTTTTTGTGCACTCTAAGGCTTGGCACTAATTTGAATGATACTAGCTGTAATTGGAACCTGAAACAAGCACAAAATCCCTTGTTATCAATGCTTTGGATTTTTATTTGATTTATTTTGATTTAAATCAAATTAATTCAAATAAAAATCAAAATAATTAATAAAAATATGATATGGACAAGTGGAAAAGGCTAGAGCACGTGTTCTATGATGCCAACTCAAAACAAGTGAAAAGGAATGGGCCCATTTGGCAAAATTTGAAGTTTTGAGGATAGTTGACTTTTGGCAATTTTGCAAAAAAGGTCAACTTCACCAATGCATAACTTCCTCAATTTTGAACCTTTGGATGTGTTCTTGGACTTTTTAGAAATCTTGAGATGTCGTCTAATCAACCCTTTTGGTCTCATCTCATTTTGATATTCCATGCTCATATATGAAGCTTTGACAAAAAAAGGTGTTTTTATTGACTTTTCAAAATGACCTATAATGTCCAAATTCATAACTTCTTGTGTGTGCATATTTTGAACTTGGGAGATGAAGATAGATTGTAGGTAATTGCATCCTATTAAAAATGAGCTTTGGATGGGTCATTTCTAATAAAGTATGAGAAAGTTATGCTTGGTCAAAGTTGAGTTGACTTTTCCTACAAAACCCTAATTTAGCAACTTTTGAATCTTGATGAATTATGAGCAATACTTGATGAATCGTGATCAACCCTTGATCAAATGATGAAATATAATTCAAAATGAGGATTTTGACCAAAAATCTTGAAGTTTGACTGTATGTGGGCCACAGTTGACTTTTGCCCTAGCATGGTCGATTTTCAGGCCTTTGAGCAATTGACTGAGCAAACTTCCTATGCAAGGCTTGAAACTTGACATGGATGGTCTTGAGAACATATTAGGACAATTTTGAGCATTTGGGAACACTTAGACTCAAGTATCTTGATGCAACATGAAACCCTAATTTGAGGTAGACTGCCTTAGGAGAGAGCTTGTCTGGCCAACCCTTGGACTACCTTGAGCAACTTGGGGATCTTTCTTGAAATGTTTTGAGGAACATGGGAGGGAAAATTTTGGGGTACAACAACTGCCCCTGTTCAATCTTCTTAAACCTGAGGATGTAGATTGGCTTTCGTGCCTTTCGTAATCTGAAGGTGGAAGATGATTGAACACTAGAGTGCCCAGAAATTTGCACTCGCATGAAGTGGTAATTGACTTGTGATGTCGGGAATGGGCTTATAGATGTCATTTGGAGGAGTGTCGATCGCATAAGATATTCCTTAGTGAGATCTTGTATACCTGTTGTTGAGGAAAATTCCGCTGGGGAAGTCTGATCTTTGTTGAGAGAAGTAGAATTTTAGAAGCTTTGTCGTCCGTTATTCTGCTGGTGAGTCGTCTCTGTTGATATTTAGGAACTTTGTTCGTCCGTACTCAATTGGGGAATCAACTTTGCTGAGATTTAGGAGCTCGTCCGTAATTCAACTAAGAAAACATCTTTGCTGAGATTTAGGAACTCGTCCGTAATTCAACTGAGGAAACATCTTTGCTGAGATTTAGGAGCTCGTTCGTAATTCAACTAAGAAACAACTTTTGCTGAGATTTAGGAGCTCGTCCGTAATTCAGCCGAGGTAATATCTGCTGAGATTTAGGAGCTCGTCCATAATTCAACTAAAGAAACATCTCTGTTGAGATTTAGGAACTCGTCTGTAATTCAACTGAGGAAATATTTTTGCTGAGATTTAGGAGCTCGTCCGTAATTCAACTAAGCGACCATCTCCGCTGAGATTTAGGAACTCGTCTATAATTCAACCGAGGAAACATCTTTGTCGATATTTAGGAACTCGTCCATAATTCAATTGAGGAAACATCTCTGTCGAGATTTAGGAGATCGTCCATAATTCAACCGAGGAACATATCTGTCGAGATTTAGGAACTCGTCCGCAATTCGATTGAGGAAACATCTTCGCTGAGATTTAGGAACATCGTCCTTAATTCAACTGAGGAAACATCTTTGTCGAGATTTAGGAGCTCTTCCATAATTCAACTGAGGAAATATTTTTGTCGAGATTTAGGAACTTGTCCGTAATTCGACTGAGGAAACATCTTCGTTGAGATTTAGGAGCTCGTCCGTAATTCAACTAAGAAACCATCTCTACTGAGATTTAGGAAACGCGTCTGTAATTCAACCGAGGAACATATATGTTGAGATTTAGGAACTCGTTCGTAATTCGACTTGAGAAACAACTTTGTTGAGATTTAGGAGCTCATCTGTAATTCAACTGAGAAAACATCTCTGATGAGATTTAGGAACTTGTCCGTAATTCAACTGAGGAAACATCTCTGTCGATATTTAGGAACTCGTCCGTAATTCCACTGAGGAAACATCTCTGTTGAGATTTAGGAACTTGTCCGTAATTCGACTGAGGTAAAAGCTTCATAGCTTGAATTTTGTGAGAATCTTTCCTGAAAGGTAAAGGCTAGATGTATGTAATGCATGATATATATCAAGCAATGATGTTCTCAAAATAAATGAGATTGTGTTGTATGATGCGTATGCATGTCATGATGTATGAAAATGTGATGTTTTTATCTGGGGAAAATAAATCCTGGATCACTGCTGGAGAAAAGAATTGGATTCTCCGTTTCTGCTAGGGGTAGTGAATGACGATGATTGTGAGAATAAACCTGCAGGAGAGGATAACTCCGCTGGGGAATAAACTGATGAGGAGATTACTCTGTGGAAAAGATAAACTGCTGAGGATTCCGCTAATGAGTTCAACTGGGGATGAATTACCGTTGCTGGTGATAACGAAACATGTTGGGGATTGAATTCCTGTCTGTGAAAGGAATAAACTCCGTTGGGGATAATTTTCCAATTGCGACTTCACGGGGAATAATCTTTTAGATTCTACTGGGGATAATCTTCCAGAGTCTACTAAGGATGATTCTTCAAACTCCACTAGGGACATTTTTATACTCCGCTGGGGATGATAAGACTTTTTAGTGCTGATGGTAGATAAACTTTGCTTGGGGAGAATATCGCCAGTTCATTTACAATTGTGAGTCTCGGCTGGGGAGAGATAACACCACTATCTTTCTCTTTACTCTGCGGGGAATGAATGTATTTGCAATCGTTTCCTCCAGCTAGGTCTATCCCTATACCTGGTGGACAGAGCAACTGTACGGTTTGGACATTTCTCGGTTGCCCCTGTTTCTGATATTACAAGTAATTGTCTTTTGTTTCATATGTAAATATTTATGAGCGGCAATCAATGTCAAATGCATATATAAAAAAATGAACATTGGACGTTCTCGAATAACAAAACAGAAAAAGGAAAACAATTTGAAATTTATTTGTGAACATGACTTGTATTGATTTTTGAAGTTAGCCTGTAAATAGGGGTTTTTTGTACAAGAGGCTGACGTCCTAATAAGAGAATGCCTCTAAACAAATAGAATTTATACAATTTGTGAAAACAAAGAAAAACAGCTATGTGAATAATCCCACTGGGTTTCAACTCTGCTATTGCCTTCATGTCATCGAGCATCTCGTCACTTTGCTACTTGGTTGAAGGTAGATCAGATTGATTAGTGCCGTCCGAGCTTGGTAGTCGATACCGAAGTCTGGTTGCAAGGTGATCCAATGAGACATAGTATTACGCTTTGATCCCTAACTTTTGCCTGGACCGCCCTTTCGGGTTTTCAGTCCACCGGGATACCCTTTTTTGCCCAAGCCGCCTTTTCAGGTTTTCAACTTGCCGGGTGTACAAATTTTTTCATCTTCATCCCTTATTTTTGCCTGAACCCTTTTGGTTCGCCGGGAAGCCCTTATTTTTGCCTAGTCCAGTCAACCTAGCGGGTCTTTGATTATGCGTAGTATTTTTTCACTATGTCTGCATTGACGGGTGAGGAAGGTCGTCACCATCCATGGTGGTTAGAATCATAGCTCCTCCTGAGAAAATGATCTTAACCACAAATGGCCCTTCGTAAGTAGGGGTCCATTTGCCCCTGGTATCACCTTGTGGTAGGATGATGCACTTGATCACCAGATCCCCAACTTGATACTCTTGTCATCTAACTTTCTTGTTAAATGCCTTGATCATCCGCTTTTGATACGTCTGACCATGACAAATAGCAGTAAGTCTCTTTTCGTCAATTAAATTCAATTGATCAAGCTAGGTCTGGATCCAGTCATCTTCGCTCAAACTTGCATCCTTCATAATCCGAAGAGAGGGTATCTGAACTTCAATGGGCAAGACAGCCTCCATGCCATATACCAAGGAATAAGGTGTTGCCCCTGTTGACGTCTGCGCTGAGGTACGGTACCCATGAAGAGCAAAAGGTAACATCTCGTGCCAATCTTTGTATGTCACCGTCATCTTCTGCACAATCTTCTTGATATTCTTATTAGCCGTTTCCACAGCCCCATTCATCTTCGCCCGGTAAGGAGAAGAGTTGTGATGTTGTATCTTGAACTGCTTGCAGAGCTCGGTGATCATCTTATTGTTGATATTTGTACCATTGTTCGTAATGATCCTCTCTAGTACACCATATCGACAGATCAGATTATGCCGAATGAACTGTGCCACGACGTTCTTGGTTACGGTAGCAAAGGAAGCTGCTTCAACCCACTTCGTAAAGTAATAAATAGCTACCAGGATGAAATGATGCCCGTTGGACGCAGTAGGTCTGATCTCGCCGATCATGTTGATGTCCCACATTTCAAAAGGCCAAGGAGCTGTCAAAACATTCAGAGGTACTGGAGGTATGTGCACCTTATCAGCATAGACTTGGCACTTGTGACATGTCCGAGAATGTTGATAACAGTCGGCTTCCATAGTAGACCAATAATATCCTGCCCGAAGGATCTTTTTTGCCATGGTGTGTCCACTGGAATGAGTTTCGAAAGTACCTTCGTGTAACTCCGCCATGATCTTTTCTGCTTCGTTCTTATCCACACAACACAGTAAGGTTGAATCATGGTTACGCTTGTAAAGAATGCCATTGCTGATGAAGAACTTCGCCGCGAATCTTCTCAGAAACTTTTTATCATTAACAGATGCACCCTCGGGGTACTCCTGAGCTTCAAGATACCTCTTTACCTCATGGAATCAGGGTTTATTTGCTACCTCTTCAGTCTCAATGTCACAGCAATGTGCAGGTTCGTCCAATCTCTCAATGGTAATCTGGGGAGCCTCGTTGTCCCATCTGACCTTGAACATAGAAGACATCGTAGCTAGCGCGTCCGCCAACTGATTCTCCTCTCTAGGGAAGTGTTCAAAGGTTATCTCCTAGAAGTGTGGAAGCAAAGTCAACACATACTCCTTGTAAGGAATACGATTTGGGTGTTTCGTATCCCACTCGCCTTTGATCTGACTGATCACGAGAGCGTAATCTCCGAATACACTTAAGAACTTAAACCTTAGGTCAATAGCTTCTCGAAGACCCATAATGCACGCTTCATACGCCGCCATGTTGTTGGTATCGTTGAAACATAGTCGGGCGGTGAATAAAGTATGAGAGCCTTCAGGAGATATGATCACGGCGCCAATTCCATTACCCAAAGCGTTGGAAGCTCCATCAAAGTACATAGACCATCGGGATCCTTCCTCGGGTCCTTCATCCGGTCCAGGTGTTTCACAGTCAGTCACCAACATGATATTCTCATTCGGGAATTCAAAGTTCATAGACTGGTAATCTTCCACTGCCTGATGTGCCAGATGGTCTGCTAACACACTTCCATTGATTGCCTTTTGGGTCGTGTATTAGATGTCATACTCAGTCAAGATCATTTGCCGTCTTGCTATCCTTCCGGATAAGGCAGGCTTTTCGAAGATATACTTGATTGGATCCATCTTTAATATCAATAGAGTAGTGTGAGTTAGCATATATTGTCTCAGCCGGTGAGCAGCCCATGCCAAAGCGCAGCAAGTTTTCTCAAGCAACGAGTATCGGGTCTCACAGTCGGTAAAATATTTGCTAAGGTAATAAATAGCATGTTGTTTTCGGCCAGACTCGTCATGTTGCCCCAACACACACCCCATTAAACTATCGAGTACTGTCAAGTATAAAATCAGAGGTCTCCCTTCAAACAGAGGCATCAAAATAGGAGGCTCTTGGAGATACTCTTTGATTCTTTTGAAAGCGGCCTGACATTCATCATTCCATCTTACCACTTGATCTTTCTTCAGTAGCTTGAAGATTGGCTCACAAGTAGTAGTCAGGTGTGAAATGAACTGGGCAATGTAGTTCAAACGTCCCAGAAAGCCTCTAACTTCTTTTTCTGTTCAGGGGGCTGGCATTTCCTGTATAGCCTTCACCTTTGCGGGATCCACCTGAATACTCTTATCACTTACGACGAAACCCAGCAGCTTACCAGATCTCACCTCGAAGGTGCACTTGTTCGGGTTTAACCTCAGTCTGTACAACTTCAACTTGTCAAATAACTTCTGAAGATGGTCAAGATGTTCCTCCTCAGTCTGGGATCTTGCAATCATGTCATCAATGTATACCTCAATCTCATGATGGATCATGTCGTGGAACAAAGTGACCATGGTGCACTGATACATTGCCCCAGCATTCTTCAATCCGAAAGGCATGACCTTGTAGCAAAAGGTACCCCATTGAGTAACGAAAGTTGTCTTCTCCATGTCTTCGGGAGCCATCTTAATCTGATTGTAATCGGAGAAACCATCCATAAAGGATAAGACCTTATGTTGTGCGGTGTTGTCAACCAGAACGTCGATATGAGGCAGAGGGAAATCATCCTTGGGGCTTGCCCTGTTCAGATCCCTATAGTCAACATACATCCGAACTTTACCATCCTTCTTCGACACTGGAACCACGTTGGCAACCCACTGCGGGTAAGAAGTAACTGCTAGAAAACCAGCATCAAACTGCTTCATAACCTTGGCCTTGATTTTCTCAGGAATCTCTGGGCGCATTCGGCGAACTTTCTGTTTCACTAGAGGACAGTCTTCCTTAGTTGGCAAGCGATGAACCACAATATCAGTATCCAACCCAAGCATATCTTCATAAGACCAGGCAAATATCTCAACATAATCACGCAGCATCTGAATCAACCGTTGCTTGACACTAGACTCCAGATTTGCACCGATCTTGACCTCTTTCTTGTCTTCCTCTGTACCCAGATTTACCGTTTCCACTGGCTCTTCATGCGGCTGTATAGCCCTCTCTTCCTGAAGTAATAGTCTAGCAAGTTCACCAGGCACTTCACAGTCATCCTCACCTTCGTGCTCGACTTGGTTGATCGGACTTTCGAAGTCATAACCGGTAGTAGCAGAATCGTTATCAATGGGATCCAGAGTGGATGTAGACCTGTATATGTGAGTGTGTGTAAAATAGTTGTTTTGCAAGATGAAAAAGAAAAACAAGGAGCACAAAATTTGTAATGCAAGAAAACATCCAATGCTTTTATTGATGATATATGGAAATGACACATAAAAAGCCCTCAAACAAAGCCACGGTGTCTCGGGTAAGGCACCGGGCCGTAAAGTGTAAAATTATCTGTTACAAATTCAAAACAAAAGTCTATTACTGTGTGATAAAAGAAACGAGCATGGAATTCGTTGTCGTCCAATTGCTCAAGCCACCATCAGTAGTCGGGTAAATCCAGCTGTCAATATCAAACTCTTCATCATCATCCCCAATAGCATTTACTCCCGCATCATGTTTCAGCATAGGAGTCGTTATGACATTAGGCTTCTCAGGCGCTTCAAACTCGATCTCCTTAGCATCAATCAGATCTTGTACCTTACTCTTCAAGGCCCATCAATTATTGGTATCATGCCCCGGGCTATCAGAGTAATAAGCACAACGGGCGTTCGGATTATACAACGGTGAGGTGGTGTTGGGATTCTTTAGAGCTTCCCTCGGAGTCACAAATTGGTCTTCAATAACTGCGGCAGAATTTGAGACAAAGCCATGCTGAGTCGAGTAAACTGTCTTTGAGGCCTCTCTTCCCTTTGCTGAGTGTTGCGTTATGAGGCAATAGTTGGTCTTGAAATAACTACCACATTAACGGCTTGGCGGCGTTCAGGATCGTTTTGGCTCCTTGAGCTGTAAACTGCACTAGATTCCTTCTTGAAAGGCTTCTTCTTGGTACTTGACGAAGCACCCTTATGTATTTTGCCGCTCTTGATACTTGCTTCAACTCTCTCCCCAATCATAATTAACTCAGTGAAACCAGACGATGAACTTTCGATCAAATGGTTGAAATACGGACCAGACAAGGTCCCCATAAACATATCCACTAACTCCCTGTCAGCCAGAGGGGGTTGGACTCTACCAGCAAGATCTCTCCACTTCCGAGCGTAATATTTAAAACCTTCGCTCGCACCCATAGACATACCCTGAAGTTGGGTACGCGTGGGAGCGAGGTCGGCATTATATTGGTACTGCTTGTAAAAAGCAGCAACAAGGTCCTCCCAATTACGGACGTTAGCTCCTTCTAGCTGATAGAACCATTCAAGTTGAGTCCCTGAAAGACTATCTTAAAAGAAATGAATCCAGAGGTTCCTGTCAGCAGTATATGGTTGGATCTTTCTGACAAACAATCGGAGGTGTAGCTTTGGGCAGGAGACCCCGTCGTACTTAGCAAATATAGGAGCTTTAAACTTGTGGGGAATCACCACCCCAGATGCCAAACCCAAATCTCCAAAATCCAGCCCAGGTATCTTCTGGATCTCCATCGCGCTTAACCGGTCTTCAAGTTACTTATACCTTTCTTCGGCAGAAGGATACTAGTCTTCATCAAAGTCAGTGTCATTGTCAGAAACAACAGGGCTAGGAGCCCTCCTTTCTTCTTGGTTCTCTCCCCCTCTAGATGAGTGAGACAAATCAACTTCCTCTCGCAACCTGTTTCTAAACATGTGATCCATGTTCAGGAGGACCGTCTTCTTCTTCTTCTTCTTCTTATCCTTCAAGATAAGAGTCTTCAGATCTTTCTGCCCCTTGGCCAGGTTCATGAACATTTCCTGGAACTGAGCATTTTGAGCTTGAAGAACCTTGATAGCTTGATCAGTGGATGTTTCAGAAGACATGATTGCTGAAATAAACAAAGAAGAAGATGAGAAACCTGTAAGGGTACCTGTAATGAGGTGCATGGGAATGGAATGCATATGATATGATTTCAAAGACGTCGGAAGATTCAAATTCGTAAACCAAAATGAAACACACTTTTATTAGATTAAAAACTTGAAACAATGTTTGACAAATGCCTTTAAGGCGTTACAAAGAGAAAAACTGAAAAGTAAATCAAAACTAGAAATAGCAAAAGACACCAGCGCTCCCATGGTCGTTTTCCGTTGGTGCTGACATAATCGTTGAGGACCTTCTCATTCTCCAGTTGCCTTGTAAGCTTCAAGATCTTTTGTTCCTGTTCATGATACTTCTCTCTGTAAGTATCCCGTTCTTCTCTCAACTGTATCCAAGACCTCTTTAATGTCCCAATGTCAGTAGGCATGTATGGATGGAGAACAGTATGAGGAATCCCTTCTTCATCAGCACTCTCAACAATTACCAGCAAGACAGCTTCGTACGACATCCCCAGTTTTTTAGCACGGGCTCGAATCCACCGAAGATACGGTTCCATCAGAAGAAAAGTCTTGAATCCTAGATCATGTGGGTCAGACCTGTTAACCCTATTCCAAGCTCGTATGAACCTGCGGCGATGTCCCTCAACATCCCCTTGGAAGTCAAAGACAATGCTCGGAATCAGGAACTCATGAGGACCGTCCTTTCGAGCTCGCCCAAACTATCGTAAGGCCAGACAAGGATTATAGGTTATTCCTACCCTAATTCCAAGCAAAGGAACATTGGGGTATTCTCCGCACCGGTCAATAACAACTACTTCTTCCATGTCTTTAGTGCTCCAGATGATGTCCGTATGAGCAAGGGACATAATTCTGTAGGCCCAACCCATACCTTCCTTGTTCTTCAAAACAGATTTGGGGAGGTGAGAAATAAACCACCTCGCCAGCAATGGTGCACAACACATAAGGGTTCCCCGTTTCTGAGCAGTACGGGCATAAAGAGCATGCAGAATGTCACCTAAGAGAGTAGGCACTGGATTACGGGACATGAAGATCTTCACTACGTTCACGTCGACGAAAGAATCTGAATTAGGGAACAAAACCAAGCCATAAATGAGAAGTGCCAGGATATCTTCGAATGCTTGAAAGTCCAAACTGTCCCAAAACTGTTGAGCCTGATCAATCAAGAACTTAGCCAGGAAGCCTTTTACCCCACTCCGAGTCTCCCAGTTAGACATTACATCAGCCTTTGTCAGATGTAGGGCTGTAGCAACATCCTCTGGCCTAAGAGATGTCTCCCAACCTGTAAATGGTGTCTGCTATAGAATAGAAATTCCAAGTAGATCAGAGAACTCTTCCAAAGTAGGGACCAACTGATAGTCCGGGAAGGTGAAGCAGTGGTGCAACGGGTCGAAGAACTGGAACAAGACACTCATCATTTTCTCATCCATCTTAGAAGTGACCAAACCTAGGAGGTGACCATGTCTTCTGATAAAGGAGGAAGTATCTTGAACTTTAGAAACCAACTCTCTAAGTTGAGCAGGGATTTGTACGAAGTTGATGCGAATAATATTTCTGCGCATAGATGCCATGATCTGCAAAACAGAACAAAGATGAATCCCCTCGGTCTTTGAAATGGGTTAGTCTTATGAAATGTGCATGCAATGTCATGATGCATGATGTCATGATAGAAACACACCACAAGTATTCACAGACAGCAAACATGGTAAGGGCAAACAAGTCACACAGTAGCCGTTAAATTTCAGGCTGGCATGGAGGTTAGGTATTACTCTCTTTCGGTTTAGTTGGTTCTACCTGTCCTAGTAATAGTAACCGGGTTCTAGAGGATCTCAATATCACTGACCACCCTCGATCGGTCATAATTCCAGTTTAGCAACCTTTTCTTGCAGCCGGAATCATCGCGGGAGTTTGGTCTCAATGAGTGTAGCATACTGCTACTTTTCTATGGTCAAGTTGGTCAATTATAGGTTCTAAAGTCAATTGGTGCTTAATGACCCCTTAGCTGCCCCATATTCTCCTTGTTCCACCACAAGGGATATCGGTACAAACTAAAGTGCCACACCAATGTAGCTACTGCTTCAACCGTATCGGTCTACGCCGTACAGTTCCCTCACAGTCTATTGCTACTTACCTAAAAGGTATCCCTAGATTCGGGTTAGGATCTATAGTAACTCCGATTCAAACCCACAAAGATAAAGCATACAAGTCAAGAAATTGAAAACATTATGATGAACTATTCCTAAGGTACACCCCACTTATCTACACTCCTCAGCAGAGTCGCCAGTTCTGTGATACGGTGTCCAGAACCGGGACATTGTTCCCTATTTTTTAAGGAATTGCTGGTTTGCGTTTTGCGTTTGTGTTTGCAAAATGTCGCGGTAAGCAAGAGTCGCCACCGACTTTTATTTTATCCAACAAGGAAAGGAAAAAAGCACAGAAAAACTCCTTTTTCGAGATATTTCTGAGTACGGGGGGTAGATTATAGAAAGGGAAGGTATTAGCACCCTTTCTATTCATAGTTATCTACGGGCTCTTAGGTACTTGCTCATCATTTTCAAAAAAAATTCTTTTTGTTTGTGGGCTTTGAAAAGTTTTTGTTTTAACTTCGATTTAACTCTTACGTCTGTCTTCAAGAGTGTAATGAAGTGTTTTTGAAAACTTGTTTGTAAAAGAGTGTAAGTGTGAAAAAAGTTTTATTTTGGATGAGCAAGTATCTAAGAACTAATCTAACTACTCGAAAAAGGAATCGTTATATGTTTGTTTCCTTTAGACAATGTTATCCCACTATTAGTGAGTAGGTAGCACCGTCGTTAGAGTTTTGAGGGTCAATTCGAAAGAGGGACATACAGTCACTAAAGCAATGTTAGGATGTCTTAGTGGTAACCCTAATGTCTTAGATCATTTATCTGAGGCAACGATATCCGAGGCAACCTTTCCGAGGCAACTTATGATCTTTTAGACAAGAGGGCGACCTCTAAAACAACCTATACTCAATGACCGTGTACGAAGGCAACCAAGTGGGAGTGTACCCTAGGAGCGTGCATGTGCAAGTGTTTTGATTTCACTTATTCTTATCTTTGCACAATTAAGGGTGATCTAACTGTCTTAAGTTTAGTCATTCATTCTTGTCATGCAAACCCTATTATCAAACATCTAACAGTTGAATATTTGCAAAAATTAAAGGTGCGGAAATTAAACTACGCTATTACAAGACGTCGGGTATTTACATCGCCAAAAACAAACCCTTTGAAATTTAAAAGCGGTAAAAAATAAATAAATGTCCTAATTTAATTATTACAAACCGGGAGCAGATACAATATCTGATAAAAATAAAGCGCGCGGGAAAATTGAATCGAATGCGAAACTAGGGTTTTGGCCCTCCTAATTAAAAGAAAATTTTTTTTGTGGTTTTTTAATATTTGTTAAGAAAACAAATTAAATCCTAAAATTAAATGCTAAATTAATTGGTTAATTAAATTAATTAATGAAAAATAACTAAATGACTTACTTTTTGGATTTTTGGTTATTTTTGGAAAGAAATAAAATAATTAAATTAGTAATAAACCTATTGATTCTAATTAATTTTAATTATTTACAAAATCAATTAAAGTTACCTAACATAAATAACCTAATTATTTTAATTAATATTTATTGATGAAAAATAAAAGTTTTGATTTTAATTGGATAAAAAATATTTTTTGGTGATTTTTTGATAAAAAGAAAATTGTTTTTGGTTAATAAAATAAATAACAAATAAATTAAATAGAATAAATAAAATAAAAAAAGATGAGAGATGGGCCTGAAATTAGGGTGTTAATAGCAAGAATTATGGGCCCAAATGGAGGTTCATGCTGTCTTTCTAGATCCTGCGCATACACGTTGACTAGGGCTTATGATGTTCCTTCAGTGGTGGCCACCAGATTTGACCATCTGGCCATCTGGCGCATGGATGATGAAGGTCCATGGTGGGTCTCCTGGATGGTACGCGCATAGAACTGCCTGAAAATAAATGAGAAAATGGCAAATGCTGGAGGCAGGGATCGAACCCCTGACCTCCAGCCTCTAATGCCTTGAAAACCGACGTGGCCACCACTGGGGCATTTGGTTCTTATTGTTAACATATTACAAAATAATAATAATATAAAAAAACAAATGCTAGTGGACAATTCAGAAAAACACGCGCCAATGTTCAAATAGGCCAATGGAAGTTGGCCATGTCTGTGTCTTCTTCCCTGCACCGTGGCTAAAAATTCAAGGACCTATACCCACGGACAGTGTCCGTCGCTACAAGTCATGCTCGTTCCAAAATCTTCTACATTACATATAAATGGAATCTAACACCATGGTTAGACTCGTCTCGTCCTCATGATCACAACCATACCCATCATGAAGGATAATTGTCCCTGAAACTGAAAGCCCTAAAACCAAGCTTGAAAACCTAACAATGGTGAGTTATAGCACATGCCATATAAATGAAATTGAGTATTGTAGAAAGTTTGCAAACATCATGGTGATCAAGAATATGCAATTATTTTACACTATGGATGCAAGATTAATGTTAATCGAATTCAAGAACATAGTGATACCGTGACGGACTTACAGCGTGTTGTAGGGCTTGAAAACACTTGCTTTTGATTGCTTTCGCTTGTGGAGACTGCCAGGAAGCGATTGGGACAGATACCAAGCCTTGAGGACGCCTCTAACCACCAATTCGATCTCACACTTTTTGCTTGTTTTTGCAAATTATGTTCTTGCTTTGCGCCTGATTTCCAACCTCTCTTTTGATCTGCCTCGCCTCCTTATGTATTAGTGAAGGGATTAGGGTTGCAAAAGTGGTTCAAATCTTCTTCTTTCAATGATTTTGGATTTGATTTGATAAACTTTGAAGATCTTTCCAAACATGGCTTATTTTGAATCTTTTTGTGCACTCTAAGGCTTGGCACGAATTTGAATGATGCTAGCTGTAATTGGAACCTGAAACAAGCACAAAATCCCTTGTTATCAATGCTTTGGATTTTTATTTGATTTATTTTGATTTAAATCAAATTAATTCAAATAAAAATTAAAATAATTAATAAAAATATGATATGGACAAGTGGAAAAGGCTATAGCACGTTGGCTATGATGCCAACTCAAAACAAGTGAAAAATAATGGGTCCATTTGGCAAAATTTGAAGTTTTGAGGATAGTTGACTTTTGGCAATTTCGCAAAAAAGGTCAACTTCACCAATGCATAACTTCCTCAATTTTGAACCTTTGGAGGTGTTCTTGGACTTTTTAGAAAGCTTTAGATGTCCTCTAATCAACCCTTTTGGTATCATATCATTTTGATATTACATGCTCATGTATGAAGCTTTGACAAAAAAGGTGTTTTTATTGACTTTTCAAAGTGACCTATAATGTCCAAATTCATAACTTCTTGTGTGTGCATATTTTAAACTTGGGAGATGGAGATGGATTGTAGGGAATTGCATTCTATTCAAAATGAGCTTTGGATGGGTCATTTTTCATAAAGTATGAGAAAGTTATGCTTGGTCAAAGTTGAGTTGACTTTTCCTACAAAACCCTAATTTAGCAACTTTTGAATCTTGATGAATTATGAGAAATCCTTGATGAATCATGATCAACCCTTGATCAAATGATGAAATATACTTCAAAATGAGGATTTTGACCAAAAATATTGAAGTTTGACTGTATGTGGGCCACAATTGACTTTTGCCCTAGCACAGTCGATTTTCAGGCCTTTGAGCAATTGACTGAGCAAACTTCCTCTGCAAGGCTTTAAACTTGACATGGATGGTCTTGAGAACATATTAGGACAATTTTGAGCATTCGGGACCACTTGGAATCAAGTATACTAATGCAACATGAAACCCTAATTTGAGGTAGACTGCCTTAGGAGAGAGCTTGTCTGGCCAACCCTTGGACTACCTTGAGCAACTTGGGGATCTTTCTTGAAATGTTTTGAGGAACATGGGAGGGCAAATTTTGGGGTACAACACACACAAGCAATTTAAAAATGAGCAAGTACCTAAGAGCCCATGGAAAACCATGGATAGAAAGGGTGCTAACACCTCCCTTTCTATAATCTATCCCCCGTACTCAAAATATCTCGAAAAAGGATTTTTTTCTGTACTTTTTTCCTTTCCGATTGGATGAAATAAAAGTCGGTGGTGACTCTTGCTTACCGCGACATTTTGCAAACACAAAACGCAAAATGCAAACCAGTATTAAACAGTCGGTTCTGCCACCGTATCACAGTCTCCTTCATAATTTTTGACTTAATGGGCTTTTATTTTGAGAGATAATGACTGCCTATTCTTAATGATTATGTGGAACCATCACCATCTTTTAGAGAGCATCTTCTACACTATTTGTCGTGTATGAAAGGGAAATCTTGCAACTAAATGCACATATGAATTAACTGAGAAAACTACCCTGCCCCAGGTTATGATTAAGGGTTTTAATTTGTATGAAAAGAAAAATCCTACTCCTTAGGCTCAAAGGGGTTGACTAGGTATTATATTCCATATAACTCCATTGTTTAGGATTTTAAACAACACATGTACATCATCATTGGGGTATGTTCAAAAGCATACTGTATAGATTGGGGTATCGTTCTCGTCATCCTCCCTCTAAAGGCTTAGAGCTTTTAATCAAGAGTTGAATATCACAAAAGGGAAGTAAGAAAGCAGTTTAATCATAATGAAAACAAATTAATTCAAGACAAACATGTTAAATGCATTAATGAAATAACAAAGTTTTACATGACAATAATTGTTTGAACAAACAAAGAAAATACAACTTGAGAATTCAAATGAACAAAAATGCTCTCAATCCTGGCCATGATTTGGCATGGGAGCAGTGATCACGTTAGGAGTCTCAGGAGGGTCGAACTCAATCTCCTTGGCATCAATTATATTTTGAATCTTGTATTTCAGTGCCTAATAATTGTTAGCATCGTGCCCAGGACTTCCAAAATGATAGGCACACCTTGCATCAAGATTGTAGTTAGGAGAAGAAGTATTAGGGTTTGGATGAGGTCCTATCAACGTAATCAAATTCATCCTTAACATATGTTGTAATGCTTGAGACAACGACGTGTTAATCTTGGTAAACTGTCTCTTAGGCTCGTCTTACCTTTGCTGATTACCCCGTTGTTATGGTCGTTGCACGCGTGCCGAATTAGAGACCAGCACTGCCCCTACAGATTGGTGGTAGTTTGCCTTATTATGACCCTTCTGGCCATACACAACATTGGATTCCCTCTTACCAGCAAATGGCTTCTCCTCAGCATTAGAAGATGCAGCCATCGGGATCTTCCCACTCTTGATACCACTTTCAATCCTTTCTCCAGTCAGAACCATCTTTGTGAACCCGGATGAGGAACTCCTAATCAGCAAATTAAAGAACGGGTTTGTCAGAGTTCCCATGAACATGTCTACCATTTCCCAATCATTAAGAGGAGGTTGTGCCCTGCCAGCTATATCTCTCCATTTTTGGGCATATTCCTTGAAGCCTTCGCTAGAACCCATAGACATGCTTTGAAGTTGTGTATGAGTTGGAGCGAGGTCAGCATTGTATTGGTACTGCTTGTAGAAAGCAGCAACCAAGTCTTCCCAGGTATGAATGTCTATTATTTCTAGCTGATAGAACCACTCCATTTGCGTTCCAGCTAAACTTTCTTGGAAGAAATGAACCCATAACTTCCGGTCAACAGTGTGAGGCTGGATCTTCCTGACATAGGACCTTAAGTGCAACTTAGGGCAGGAGACACCATCATACTTAGAAAATGTGGGAACCTTGAACTTTGGTGGGATGACCACTCCAGGAATCAGCCCTAACTCTTCAAAGTCCAAGCCAAGTACATGTTAAATCTCCATAGCATTGAGACGATCCTTCAGCTGTTTTTATTTATCGTCAACAGGAGGATATTGTTCCTCAGAGTAATAAGCTTCTTCTTCACCAGCCTCGGGGTTGTTGATTTCTTCATGATTATCCCCTTCGTTTGATGGAGTTATGAGATCTAGAGCTCGTTTAACCGATCCTTTGAGTCTTCTTCCCATATTCAAGATGCCAACCGGTTTATTTGCCTTCTTCTTCTTCTCTTTGATAACGAGAGCTTTCAGTTCTTCCTGCCCCTGGTGGCCAAAGCCATGAACATTTGTTGGAACTGAGCGTTTTTAGCTTGAAGGTCTTTTACTGTTTGTTCAAGGGCCATTTCTTTTGCTGAAATAAATAGAGAAAAGATGAGAAACTTGTACTGGAAGACCTATTATGAAATGGCATGCATGCAATGTTTTCAAGGATCTCGCGGGGTAAACAAGAAAATGTTAAAAGTCAACTGCAACTTTGGTTGAAGAACTTCGTATTGTTGAATGTCCTTCTACGGGAGTCAAGCTCACCATATCATGTGGGTCATAGCCCATGACTCAAGTTGTTGAGTTTTGATCTTTTTACGACATTAGCTAGAGGAAAATAAATTCCCTTTCCCTTTGCTAGACGTCTGATTTATCATAACCTGCATCACAAACCCTTGAAATGGTTAAGAAAATGTTGTGGTATAATGTTATGATGTGTGTGTTATGCTTTAAGCAAAAGTGTAAGGTGATGAAGACAAGTGAGTCTAAGAAGTCCATGTTACTGGATAATGACTGTAAACAAATCCTGCAAGGAGGTCATGTTGTTAGATAAAAACCATGCAAGTAGCTCAAGTTGAAAGCAAACAAATCACACAAGCAACCTTAAGTTTAGGCTTACACGGGGTTTGTAGGTAAGTATCCTCTTGAAATTTAGTTGGCTCAACCTGTCATAGTAATAGTAACTGGGTTCTAAGGGATCTCAATATACTGATCTTTCCCACAAGTTTCTTTCCGATCGATAACTGACTTGCCACCAAACAAAACTCGGGAGTCAAATCTCAATGAGTGTAGTATCGAGTATCAACCGACTTAGGACTACACCAAAGACGGCTATCTCACTACTTCATAATGGCCAAGTTGTTCAATTAAAGGTTCTAAGGTCAGTTGATGCTTCATGACACCACACATCGGCCATGTATTCTCCTTGACTACTCAAGGACTACCGGTACCAACCAAAGTGTCACATCAACGTAATTATCGCTTTAACCATGTCGATATATCCCGTACAGTCTCCACGATCTATTGCTACTTACCTAAAATGTGCCCCAGATCCAGATATAGGATCTATAGTAACAACCCAAACAATCCCCAAAAGGTAAAGCATATAAAGCACATCAAGCAGTTTAAAAATAAACTATCTCTAAGGTAACCCAACTTTTTATTGTATCCCCAACAGAGTCGCCAGTTCTGTGATATGGTGGCAGAACCGACTATTATAGTGGTTTTGCGTTTGTGTTTGCAGATGTTGCGGTAAGTAAGAGTTGCCACTGACTTTTCTTTTATCCAACAAAGGAAAGGGTGAAAAAAAGACCTTTCAAGAGTTTTCTGAGTAAGGGGGTAGATTATGGAAAGGGAAGGTGTTAGCACCCTTTCCATCCATAGTTATCTACGGGCTCTTAGATGCTTAGCTCATGTTTTGAAATACCTTGTGTTTTTGTGTGTTTTGAAAAATGTTTTGAAATGCCTTAGTGCGGCAATTTGCTTTGCGTTAACTCTTGTATCAATCCTCAAGAGTGCTGACAAAGCAAATGTTTTTGAAAGTTGTTTTTGAAATGTGTAAGTGTAAAAGTTTGTTTTACTTAAGCAAGCATCTAACAGCTATCTACTTGTACTCGAAAAAAGTTTGTTCTTTTCCTCCTTATCCTTTAGACAGTTCTATCCTACTATTAATGAGTAGGTAGCCCTATCGTTGGATGTATGAGGGATATTCGAAGAGACGCACAATCATAAAGGCAACATATGGATACATTTTAGTAATTTTGTTTAGGGACTAAATCATTTACCGAAAGGAAATTGTAGGATCATCGAGGGACTATGATCTTTGATTTACGGGTCTTTGCTAAAGCGTCCCCGTTTCGAGGGACATGACTGTTTTTTCCGAAAGGAAACCAAAGTGGGCGTACCCTAGAGGTGTATGTGTGCAATGTGTGCTTGTTTCAGTTATTTGTCTTTGAATTTAAGTTTGCTAGCGCTTTGTTTTCAGTATTTCCATACAATCCTATTTACTAACAGTAATATTGTACATAAAATATAAAGTGCGGAAAGTAAATCCTACACTATTACATCCCATGAGCAGTTACAATATTTAGAGGGAAAAAAAGCGAAAAGATAAACTAACTATTACAAAATCAAATGTGCGACCTATACACTCTTTCTAGAATTTAAATAACAAAATAAAAATAGAAAAAAAAGAAGAGATTGTTTAGAAAGAAAATTAAATGTCCTAAAAAGCCTAAGTATTAAGAAAAATATTTTTGGTATTTTTGTGATTTGATTTTAATATTTAAGACCTAAGTCTAAATTAATTACAAATTAACTATGAAATAAATACTAAAACATGATTAAGTTAAATTAAATTTATTTATGAAAATTAAATTAATTAAAAGAAAAGAACTAAACCTATTTTTTTGTGATTTTATGATTTTATGATTTTTTTGATAAAAAAGAATTAATTGAAATGAAAAGAAAATAAATAATGAAAGCAGAAAAACAAAAGAATTGGCCATGTTGTAAAAAAAATAGGGGGATGCGCTAAGCGAAATCCTAGGCCTATTAGAAAGAGAGCCATGCGCTGGAGAAAAGTCTTCAGAATCATGTGTATCTCTCCCGTGAGGCCTATCATGGGTTTGGATTGAAATTCCTCGTATCATAGAATCCGAAGCTCAAAAAGCTTATAGCCCTAACCATGGCATCTTGCACATAAGGTGTTCATCTGCATATGCGATCGTCCTAACCTGTTCTAAATGGTATCACAAACACATATCAATGCACAAAAATAATTTATATGACATGAATAGACAGTTTGAGATTCAATAAATTTTACCAAAATTGGTACGATTGGATGTGAGAGTTCTAGACGTGGAAGGGCTTGTTTATGAGCCTAATTCAACTCTTGGGAGCCTCCGGGAGATGAACGGATCCTTTGTTTTGCTTGAGAGCACCTGGAAGTATGGTTAAGAATTTTGCAACTTTGAGAAATTTCTGAGAATATTATAGAGCTTTGTAGCAATGATTTTTTTTGTGTCCTTTGCTCATGCCTTGGTCTTGTATTTATAAAGTAAGAAGAGGGCTAGCAAAGATAGTAAGAATTCACCCATAATGGCCTTCTTTCAAACCAAAATCAAACACATTAAAAAAGTTCCAAATATGCAAATTCTAGCCCATTTTGAGGTGCAATGCACCTGGCCTACTTTGCACGAAATTTTGGAGCCAAAAGTAATTCAAACCACCAGTCCATATTGCCATAACCAATATTTACTATTTTATGCAATTTTATTTAGTTTTTATTTGATTTAATTCATATTTAAATGAATAAAAATTAAAATAAATACAATAATTTTTTTTGCATGGATAGATTTAGAGGTCTTTGGACACATCATGAACATATTTGAACTCCAAAAGTTAGGCCCAATAACTTTAAATCACAAATTTGCTCCATTGAGATTTCATGCATTTTTTTTGAAAATTGCCCAACCTGTGCACTTCATAACTTGCTCAAATTTCATATTTTGAAGATGGTCTTTGACTTTTTGGAAAGCCCAAGATTTCCTCTACACTTTCTCTTTTAATAATATTTGCATTTGAAAACTTTATCTTGATGTAAATGGTCTTTACAAAAAGTGTCGTTTGGAGACTTTCTGAAAATGACCTGTAACATATAAGCTTGTATCTTTCAAATGGTGCATTTCCTGGACTTGAGGGATGAATAGAAGTTGTAGGGAATTGGATTCTCTTCAAAATGAGCTTTGGTTGGGGAAAAATGGATGAAGTATGAGAAAGTTATGCCTAGTCAAAGTTTGGTTGACTTTTCCTATAGAAACTCTAATTAGCAATTCTTGACTTTTGATTAATGAGGAGCATTTCCTGAGGGATCATGATCAACCCTTGATCAAATTATGGATATCACTTCAAAATATTGATGTTGACCAAAAATCTTGAAGTTTGACTGTATATAGACTATAATTGTCTTTTGACCTAGTATAGTTGATTTTCAAGCATTTGAGCAATTGATTGAGCAAACTTGTAGTGCAAGGTATGAAATTTGTCATGGATAATCTTGAAGACATATTAAGACCATGGAAGAAATTTGAGACCTTTGGAGCTCACACATCTTGGTGAAAAATGAAACCCTATTTGGAAGGCCAGTGCTTAGGAGGAGAATTTGTCTGATCAATTCTTGGTCAACCTTGAGCAATTGAGGATCTCTAGGAGAATGTCTTGTATGAAAATGGGAGGGAAATTTTTTGGGTAAAACACTACCCCTGATAGGTTTACCCCAACTGGCTTTAACAGCAGCATGATACCCTTCCATATGAACCACACTATTTGTGAACTTAAAAGTATTCTTCTTACTGTGTCTAATCTCATGACCTATTAAGCACAATAAACTATGATCAGAAACATTGGGTGGTAGGATTTCCAATTCATGTCAAGATTGTTTTGGAGCCATTCAACCTTGCCGAGAACATGATCAATTCTGGAATAAACGGTCCCAATAGAATGTTTGTTTGTCCAAATATAATAGTCACATGTGTTGTCTTTCTCATAAACCCATGTGTTAGCCATGAAGAATCTCAGATCAGTATATTCATTTTCTGTAACAAGGTTACCTCAAATTATGTCAGTGGAATTAATCACATTATTAAAATCACCAATGAGGAACCAGAGTCCTTGTTGATTCCTGTGAATATTCTCCAAGTCCTGCCATAGAGCTCTCCTTTGTTCCAGATGGTTTAAAGCATAAATAGATGTTGTGATACGGTGGGAGAACTGACTTGGGGTTTTGCGTTTGTATTCGCAAATGTTTCGGTTGAGCAAGAGTCGCCACCGACTTTTTATTTTATCCTAAGGAAAGGTTAAAAAGCACAGAAAAAACCTTTGAGATGTTTTCTTGGGTTCGGGGAGCAGATTATAGAAAGGGAAGGTATTAGCACCCTTTCTATCCATGGTTATCCATGGGCTCTTAGTTACTTTCTTAGATCACTTGTTTTGCATTTTCAATTGTTTGAAATGGTGCTTTGTGTATGGTTTTGAAAATGTTTTGAAAAAGATGCCTTGTCTAGGCAACCTTTATAACAATTCATGTTTGAATGTTTTACAAAGGTGTTTGTCTTTTTGAAAAGATGTTTCAATGTTTTGAAAGTTGTTTTTGAAGTTGTGTTGTGAGGTGTGTTTTTGAAAAGTAGCAAGGATGTTTTCTTTGCAAGATTTGATCAAGTAACCAAGAGCTATCTACCCTAAATTTCTCAAAGATCTTTCTTATGTTTTAACCCTTTTAACAGTGTTGTTTCACCATTGTATTTGGTGAACAACCTTGTGTTAGGATGTTAACGGGACGGGCGCGGGTCATCGTATAGACCATGAATGCAATAGTGTCAAGTATTTAGGAAATTTTCTTGAGGGGCTATGATCATATTGTTTAGGCAACAAGATAGCGTCATTGAGGGACTATGATCATTTTGTTCGTTTTTGTTTTGTTTTGTTTTGCCAAAGTACTTGACATGCAAACATGGCCCATTTTTGAAGGCAACAAGTGGATGTAACCCTAGGGGTGCAAGTGTGCATTGTGTTCATTTTTCATGCATGTTTATCTTGAATTAGGTCAAGCTATTTGTTGATTGATTTTGGCATACAAACCCTAATTCTCTAATCATGGCATAATTGAAAGCTTTTAAATGCGAGAATTTAAATGCTAAGCTATTACAACAAGATATAGGGAGGGGGTACAAGTTTGAATTTGGGGGATATTTGACAAGGAAATAAAATCTAAGTTATTACAACCATGTCGAACATACAAATTAATATTTACAATTAAGTAAATAAATATCAAAATACAATGTATTATGCAAAAAGGATTTTTCATGTATGTAAAAAAAGGTTTTCATGTTTGAAGTATAAACAAAATTTAAAAAAAAAAGTCATTTTTGATTATTTTTGTGGTTTTAGGACCTGTTGTACCCCAAAATTTGCCCTCCCATATTCCTCAAGATTTGTCAAGAATGATCTTCAAATTGCTCAAAATGGCTCAAGGGTTGTACAATCAGATCACCTCCTAAGGCAGTTAATTCAAAATTAGGGTTTTGGTTCTTTCAAGGAATTTGGGGTTTTCAATGGTTCAATCAAGTCTCATAGGCCTATATACATTCTCAAGCACCTACATGCCAAGTTTCAAGACTCACAATGCCAGTTTGCACAGTCAAAAGCTCCATTTGATCTACAGTCAACTACAAGGGCAAAATGGTCATTTTGCAGTCAAAAGCCATAATTCTTGGACAACATCTTATTTTGAGTTCACAACCATCATTTGATCAAGCCTTGATCATGATCTCACAAGAATAGCTCAAAAATCATCAAGATGCAAAAGTTACTATTTTTGGACAGTAGAAAAGTCAACTGTAATTTGACAAGGGCATAACTCTTTCATGGTTTGTCAGAAAAATTCCATCCAAAGCTCATTTTGAAGAGGATGCAATTTCCTACAATCCATCTTCACACCCCAAGATCAATAAATTCTCTCACAAAAAGTTACAATTTTTTACATTATAGGTTAATTTCAAAAGCCAACAAAAGTACACTTTGAGTCAAAGGCAATAAATTGAGATTGGTAAACCCAAATGACATGGGACCAAAAGCATTGGTTAGAGGACTTCAAGGGCTTTCCAAAATGTCCAAGAACATGGTCATATGATCAAAATTGAGCAAATTATGCATTGGAGAAGTTGGGCAATTTTCATGAATTTGCAAAAGTCAACTTTGCTCAAAACACCTTCTTTTTGCTAATGGGCCTCAAATCTCTTTTTGAAACTTCACCCATGACCTATGCACGACCCACCAAGTTAAATGGGATTTATTTTCTTAAATTTATTGATTAAATGGATTTTTAATATATATTAATTCATTTAATTAATTTAAATCATAAGAAAATAAAAGATTTGTTTCTTAAACCTATTTGTGAACCAAATATGATCCAAATATGCTGACCAATTCGTGCACAAGCTAAAAGATACAAAAATATCCAATTTTGGCAACTTGTTCAATCATGAAAAATCAAGAATATTTGATTTATCAATCAAAGATTCAATCTTCAATGCACATGGGTATGGGTCCAAATTTTGACCTAAATTGATTCCCTTATATGCAAGCAAGCCAACCATAACCTAATACACGACTGAAAGACTGCAGAACGGCCATACCAATTTCAAGAAATTCCAAGAAAACTCAAAACTTGTTCTTGCAATCTAGGCCAATTCAAGGTGCCTTGTCCATCCAAGCACATTGCAGGAGATACCAGGAGTGATTTACAATCAAATTCAAGCCTCAAAGCTCAAGGAATCGCGACATACCATCTCACGATTTGCACTTATAATTCAAAACCGTATCTCTTAATTCATACGCATTTGACATGTTTTTGTGATTGATTTGCATTGCTAGAGATCATACAAAGCTAATGGAATGATTGAATTGAACCATAGTGCCCTGAATCGAGAGATGCCATGATTGAATTTCTAGGGTTTTCAAGCTTTCAAATAGGGCTTTCCAAACCAGGAAAAATTGGAACCAATGGGATACATGGTTGAAATCGTGAGGCCAAGACGATTCCAACACATACCTCGCGAAATATTTATGTTTGCTCTGTGTCTATTCGCTATTTTTCGTGCAGGGAGGTAGTGGAGGTTAAAAACCCCCGCTATCTGATTATATTTTTTGCAGGGCCAAGGTTGAAGATGATGACGTGTTGTCATCTGGTTCGTCTATTTGAATCAGCGCACCTTTTATTTTTTCCAGGCATAGTGACATGTTTTTCCATATAATAATTATTTGGTATCCCATTAACGAATGAACGCGTTGGTTGAGTTGGCAAGTAGGTTGAAGCATTATCCCTTGGGACCTGGGTTCGAATCCCAGGTCCCCCAAAACCTTGTTATTTTTCTTCCTCAGGTATTCTCGTGCAGATTTCAAAAGGAAGTCCACCATGCACCTCAAATTCCAGTGCACCAGATGTCTCCAAACCAAATCCAATGGCCAGAATGGGGTCCTTACCATAGTCTCCAGTCAACAAGCGTGTGGACAATCCAGAAAGTCAACAAGGCCTGGATGTAAATGGGCTTCAGAATTGCTCCTTTCACTCCCAAATCAGGCCCAGCACCCCCCTGGGTTTATTTCTTCTTCTCTTTTATATTTTATTTAATTTGTTTTTATTAATTCTTAATTAACAACTAACTAAAATAATTAACATTTTCTTAATAAAATCAGAAAACAAAAAATACAATATTTTTATTTATTAAATTTAATTTCCTTATTTTATTTTGTAAATAAATATTAACAAAATTTGTTTAGTTTTAATTAGGCATAATATTAATATTTTTGCAATAAATAAAAATTGGTGTAGAATTAGGTTTTAACCATTTTAATCATTTTCATTTTTATTATTTTAAAAAACCCAATAAAAATATCTTTTTTTCATTTAATTAATTAATTAACTTAGGTTTAAATTCATTTAATTCAAAAAATAACAAAAATCTCCTTCTTTCTTAAAAAAGGGTCAAAACCCTAAAAACTCTCTGATTCAATTTTTCTCGCGCGTATGATTTTTGATTGATTCATATTTTTGATCCAATAATGTATTTGCTCCGAGGATGTAATAGCTTTAACCTAGGACTTTTTATCGCTTTCATTTACTTTTCCGCATTTATTTTCAAGGGTTTGTTTTTGGCGATGTAAATACCCGACGCCTTGTAATAGCTTAGTTTTATTTCCCGCAACCATTAACTGCTAGATGTATGCTAATAGGCTATGCATGACAAGATCCGTCTTAAATTAAAATCAATCGTAGCTCACCATAACATGTACGAAGATAACATAACTGAAACCTGACACACTCGCACATGTCACTCTTAGGGTACGCCTCACTTGGTTGCCTCGACGTGGTCATTGAGTATAGGAAGTTTTAGAAGTCGCCCTCCTGTCTAAAGATCAAAGTTGCCTCGAAACGGTTGCCTCGGATAAAACGATCTAAGACATTAGGGTTACCGCTAAGGCATCCTACCATTGCTTTAGTGACCACATGTCCCTTAATCGAATTGACCCGAAAACTCCAACGACGGTACTACCTACTTCTCAATAGTGGGATAGCACTGTCTAAAGGACATTTATACAGCTTAATTCCTTTTGAGTGGGTAGAGGTTCTTGGGTACTTGCTCTTTCAAAACAAAACAAGTTTTTCGCACTTACACTTTTTCAAACAAAGTTTTCAAACAACACTTCATACACTCTTGAGGACAGAAACAAGAGTTAAATCGAAGTTTTCAAACAAAAACTTTTTCAAACCCACAAACACAAGAAAATCAAAACTTTTGAAAACATAGTGAGCAAGTACCTAAGAGCCCGTGGATAACCACGGATAGAAAGGGTGCTAACACCTTCCCTTTCTATAATCTACCTCCCGAACCCGAGAAACATCTCGAAAAGGAATTTTTCTGTGCTTTTGTCCTTTCCTTGTTGGATAAAATAAAAGACTGTGGCGACTCTTGCTTACCGTGACATTTTGCGAAACGCAAACGCGAACCAGCATTCCAAACAGTCAGTTCTATTTCCACCGATCACAGAACTGGCGACTCTGCTGGGGAAATTATATAAGTGAGGTGTAACTTAGGATTAGATCACCTATGTTTTCAACTGTATGCCTTGTATGCTTTAATTTTTGTGGGCTTGTATCGGAGTTTTATAGATCCTAACCCGGATCTGGGGGTACCCTTTTTTTAGGTAAGTAGCAATAAACTGTGAGGGATCTGTCCGGCATAGACCGACACGGATGAAACAGTAATTACGTAGGTGTGACACCTTGGTCTGTACCGATATCCCTTGTGTTGGAACGAGGAGAATAAGGGTCTTCTGAGGAGTCATTAAGCACCAACTGACCTTAGAACCTTAAATTTACCAACTTAGCCATAGAACAGTAGCAGTATGCTACACTCATTGAGACTAAACTCTCGCGATGGTTCCGGCTGCAAGAAAAAGTTGCCAAACTGGAATTATGACCGATTGAGGGTAGTCAGTGATATTGAGATCCTCTAGAACCCGGTTACTATTTTTAGGACAGGTCTTAACCAACTGAAACTGAAAGAGGGTAGTACCTAAACTTCATGCCAGCCTGAAATCTAAGGGCTCTTTTGTGTGACTTGTGTGCCTTTACCATGTTTGCCTTTTGTGAATACTTGTGGTATGCCTTTACCATGACATCATAACATCATAACATTGCATACATCCTGCATAAGGACTAACCCATTTCAAAGACAAGAAGGTTTCATCTTTGCTCTGTTTTGTAGGACATCATGATGCCCGTGCGTAGGAATACTATCCGGCTCAACTTTGTTCAACCACCTACTTTGCTCAAAGAATTGGTTGACAGGATTCCAGACACTACCTCCTTCATCAGGAGGCATGGTTCTCTTCTCGGTTTAGTTACCTCAAAGTGGGACCAACAAATGATGAGTGTCCTGGTCCAGTTTTATGATCCGCTATACCATTGCTTCACCTTTCAAGACTTCCAGCTGGTCCCTACCCTGGAAGAATTCTCCGAGTTGCTTGGTATCTCTGTTTTGGAGCAGACTCCATTTACTGGTTGCGAAAAGACTCTCAGGCCTGAAGAGATTGCTGCAGCCCTTCACTTGACCAAAGAGGAGGTAATGGCTAACTGGGAGACTAGAAGTGGAGTTAAGGGCTTTTTGGATAAGTTTCTGGTCGGCAAAGCTAATTGTTTCTGGAATGACTTAGACTTCAAAGTGTACGAAGACATTCTGAAGCTGAAGTACCCAGTCAGAGGGAAGATTGTGACAGTACAGGGGGAGGAAGAGTATATGGTCAGCCACCTCAACTCGTTCCGGTACATAGAGATGGATGGGGAGTTCATTGAGACCCCATTTCAACACTTTGAAGAAGTTCCTTAGACACTGGCATCAGCTGAGACTGTGGTTGAAGATTCTCCTTTGAAGATGGCTTCCTTAAAGGATGCCCGGGCTGTTATTGAGAAGGGTGAGTATGCAAACTGGGGTCGACTTCCTGATTTCACTCAGAAGACTAACAAGTTTGGTTTGGGTTTCACTGCAGAAGCTCAGAGGGTTGTTCGTAGTACAAGGATTGGAAGGCCTCTTATGTTCATCAGCAACTCGGGAGTAAATGCCATCGAAGATGACATGGAGGAATCTGAATTCGACAGCTGGATCTACCCTACGACCAACGGTGGACCAAACAACTAGACAGCAAAGGACTTCGTCCCTATTACTTTTGTTACTCAGTAATGAACTCCTTTGTTTTGAATTTGTAACAGACAATATTGTGAAACTTTATGGCCCGGTGTCTTACCCGGGGCACCGCGGCTTCATTTGTGAGGGCTTTTGTGTGCCATTTTCATATATCATTAATAAAAGCATTGGACGTTTTTGCATTTCAAATCTTGCGCTCCTTGTCTTTCTTTATTATATATTGCAAAACAACTATTTACACACACTCACATATACATGTCTCAATCCACTCTGGATCTCACTGGTAACGACTCTGCTACTGCCAGTTATGACTTTGAAAATCCGATCAACTTAGCCGAAGACGAAGGTGAAGATGATTGCGAAGTGCCGGGTGAGCTTGCAAGACTGTTACTTCAGGAAGAGAGGGCCATTCAGCCACATGAAGAGCTAGTGGAAACAGTGAATCTGGGTACTGAGACAGACAAAAAGGAAGTCAAGATCGATGCAAACCTGGAGCTCAGTGTGAAACAACAGTTGATTCAGATGCTGCATGACTATGTGGAAATCTTTGCCTGGTCTTACGAAGATATGCCTGGGTTGGATACTGACATTGTGGTTCATTGCCTGCCTACCAAGGAAGACTGCCCTCCGGTAAAACAGAAGGTTCGCCGTATGCGCCCAGAGATATCCGAGAAAATCAAGGCTGAGGTTATGAAACAATTTGACGCCGGTTTTCTAGCAGTAACCTCTTACCCTCAGTGGGTTGCCAATGTGGTTTCAGTGCCGAAGAAAGATGGTAAGGTCTGAATGTGTGTTGACTACAGGGATTTGAACAGGGCGAGCCCTAAGGATGACTTCCATCTACCTCATATTGACGTTCTGGTTGACAACACTGCTCAGCATAAGGTATTCTCCTTCATGGACGGTTTCTCCGGTTATAATCAAATCAAGATGGCTCCTGAAGACATGGAGAAGACCACTTTTGTTACTCAGTGGGGTACCTTTTGCTATAAAGTCATGCCTTTTGGGTTGAAAAATGCTGGGGCAACGTATCAGCGTGCCATGGTTGCTATGTTTCATGATATGATCCATCATGAGATTGAAGTATACGTCGACGATATGATTGCGAGGTCCCAAACGGAGGAGGAACACCTTGACCATTTACAGAAGCTGTTTGACCGTTTGAAGTTATACAAATTGAGGTTGAACCCGAATAAGTGCACCTTCGGGGTGAGGTCCGATAAATTGCTAGGTTTCGTCGTGAGTGACAAAGGTATTCAAGTGGACCCTGCCAAAGTGAAAGCCATACAAGAGATGCCAGCTCCTAAGACAGAGAAAGAAGTCAGAGGCTTTCTAGGACGTATGAACTATATTGCCCGATTCATCTCGCACCTAACTGCTACTTGTGAGCCAATCTTCAAGTTACTGAAGAAAGATCAAGTGGTACGTTGGAACGATGAATGTCAGGCTGCTTTCGAAAGAATCAAAGAGTGTCTCCAGGAACCACCCATTCTAATGCCACCAGTTGAAGGGAGACCTATGATCTTATACTTAACAGTACTTGACAACTCAATGGGGTGTGTGCTGGGGCAGTATGACGAGTCTGGCCGAAAAGAGCATGCTATTTATTACCTTTTTAAAAAGTTTACCGACTGTGAGACCCGATACTCACTGCTTGAGAAAACTTGCTGCGCTTTGGCATGGGCTGCTCGCTGGCTGAGATAGTATATGTTGACTCACACTACTTTATTAATTTCAAAGATGGACCCAATCAAGTATATCTTCGAAAAGCCTGCCTTGTCCGGAAGAATAGCAAGATGGCAGATGATCTTGACTGAGTATGACATCCAATACACGACTCAAAAAGCGATCAAGGGAAGTGTATTGGCAGACCATTTGGCACATCAGGCAGTGGATGATTACCAGTCTATGAACTTTGAATTTCCAGACGAGAATATCATGTTGATAACTGATTGTGAACCACCTGGACCGGACGAAGGACCTGAGGAAGGATCCTGATGGTCTATGCATTTTGATGGAGCTTTGAACGCTTTGGGTAACGGCATTGGCGCTGTGATCATATCTCCTAAAGGCTCACATACTCCACTTATCGCCCGACTATGTTTCAACTGCATCAACAATATGGCGGAGTATGAAGCATGCATTATGGGTCTTCGAGCTGCAATTGACCTAAGGATTAAGTTTCTGAGTTTCTTCGGAGATTCCGCTCTCGTGATCAGTCAGATCAAAGGCGAGTGGGATACTAAACACCCAAATCTTATTCCTTACAAGGAGTATGTGTTGACATTGCTTCCCCACTTCGAGGAGATAACCTTTGAACACTTCCCAAGAGAGGAAAATCAGTTGGCGGACGCGTTAGCTACGTTGTCTTCTATGTTCAAAGTCAAGTGGGACAACGAGGCTCCCCTGATCATTATTTGGAAATTGGATGAACCTACACATTGCTGTGATCTTGAGACCGAAGAGGTAACAGAAAAACCTTGGTATCATGAAGTGAAGAGGTGCCTTGAAGCTCAAGAATACCCCGAGGGTGCATCCGTTAATGACAAGAAGTTTCTGAGAAGGTTCACGGCAAGGTTCTTCATCAGAAATGGCATTCTTTACAAACGTAACCATGATTCAACCTTACTGCGTTGTGTGGATAAGAATGAAGCAGAAAGGATCATGGCAGAACTGCATGAAGGTACCTTCGGAACTCACTCCAATGGACATACCATGGCAAAGAAAATCCTTCGGGCAGGATATTACTGGTCCACGATGGAAGCCGACTATTATCAGCATTCTCGGACATGTCACAAGTGCCAGGTCTATGCTGATAAGGTGCACATTCCTCCGGTTCCTTTGAACGTCTTGACCGCACCTTGGCCTTTTGCAATGTGGGGCATTGATATGATCGGCGAGATCAGACCTATGACATCCAACGGGCATCATTTCATCCTGGTAGCGATTGATTACTTTATGAAGTGGGTTGAAGTAGCTTCCTTTGCCACCGTAACCAAGAACGTTGTGGCACGGTTCATTCGGTATAACCTGATCTGTCGATACGGTGTACCAGAGAGGATCATTACGGATAACGGTACCAATCTTAACAACAAGATGATCACTGAGCTCTGCGAGCAATTCAAGATACAACATCATAATTCTTCTCCCTACCGACCGAAGATGAATGGGGCGGTAGAAGCAGCTAATAAGAACATTAAGAAGATTGTGCAGAAGATGACAGTGACCTACAAAGATTGGCACGAGATGTTACCATTTGCTCTTCATGGGTACCGTACCTCAGCACGGACGTCAACAGGGGCAACACCCTATTCCTTGGTATATGGCATGGAGGCAGTCCTGCCCATTGAAGTTCAGATACCCTCTCTCTGGATCATGAAGGATGCGAGTTTAAGTGAAGACGACTGGATCCAGACCCGGCTTGATCAACTGAACCTAATCGACGAAAAGAGACTCAATGTTATTTGTCATGGTCAGACGTACCAAAAACGGATGATCAAGGCATTTAACAAGAAAGTCAGACGACAAGAGTATCAAGTCAGGGACCTGGTAATCAAGCGCATCATTCTACCTCAAGGTGATCCCAGGGGCAAATGGACCCCTACGTACGAAGGGCCATTTGTGGTTAAAAACATCTTCTCGGGAGGAGCGATGATTCTAACCACCATGGATGGTGACGACCTTCCTCACCCCGTCAATGCAGACATAGTAAAAAGATACTACGCATAATTAAAGACCCGCTAGGTTGACTGGCCTAGGAAAAAATAAGGGCTTCCCAATGAACCAAAAGGGTTCGGGCAAAAATAAGGGATGAAAATAAAAATCTGTACACCCGGCAAGTCGAAAACCTGAAAAGGCGGCTTGGGCAAAAATGGGTATCTCGGTGGACTGAAAACCCGAAAGGGCGGTCCAGGAAAAAATTAGGGATAATCGTAACACTATGTCTCATTGGATCACCTTGCATCCGGACTTCGGTATCGACTATCAGGCTCAGACGGCACCAATCAATCAGATTCATCTCCAACTAAGCAGCAAAGTGATGAGATACTTGAAGATATAAGGGCAATAGCAGAGTTGGAACCCAGTGGGATTATTCACATGGCTGTTTTGTTTTCTTTTCACAAATTGTATAAATTCTATTTGCTCGGCGGCGTTCTCTTACTAGGACGTCAACCTCTTGTACAAAAACGCCTATTTTCAGGCAAACTTCAAAATCAATACAAGTTCATTTTTCAGACAAATTGCAAATTGTTTTTCCTTTATCTGTTTTGTTTTGCAAAGAACGTCCAATGTTCATTTTTTATATATGCATTTGACATTAATTGCTACTCATAAATATTTGCATGCGAAACAAAGGACTAGTTACGAGTGACATCGGAAGTAGGGGCAATAAGAATTGTCTAAGCGGTCTAGTTGCTCTGCCCACCAAGGTACCAAGGTAGGTTCGGCTGAAGAATATGACCAAGATATCCTCACCATCCGCAGAGTAAGACAGTAATGGTAGCTCTCCCCACTGAGACTTGCAACTATGAATGAATCAGCAATACTCTCCCCCAAGCAGAGTTAGTCTACCGTCAGTCCCGAAAAGGCTCGGTATTCCCAGAAGGTCTTAATATTCCCCAGCGGAGTATAAAGATATTCCCCAGCAAGCGTAAAGAGCATCCCCAATAGTCTTAATATTCCTCGATGGAGTATAAGAATGTTCCCCGACGGAATACAAGATACCCCCAGTGGAGCCATTTCCCAGCGCAGTCTAAAAAAGCTTCCCTGCCAGAGTTGAATCATCTTCCCCAGTAGATTCTGGAAGCTGGTCCCCTGCAAAATACGAGTGCATCTCCTCAGCCAAATTCAGAGATTATCCCCACAAGAGTCTAACTGGGTTATCCTCAGCAAGTTGCAACCGGAAGATCATCCCCAGTGAAGTTCTTTCTATCCCCAGCGGAGTTCATCATCAAAATCCCCAACAGAGCTTACCAACGGAATCCCCAGTGGAGTTATCGTTAAAATCTCAGCAAAACATCTCTTCCCACAGAGTAATTCCCCGCAGAGTAATATCTTCACGGGTTTATTCCCCAACAGAGTTCTTTTCTCCTGCAGGTTTATTCTCACAATCATCTTCGTTCATCATCCCCAGCGGAAATGAAGAATTCAACTCTATTCTCCAGCAGCTCCGGGATTTATTGTCCCAGACGAAAATACATTCATAAACATTTCACATTTCATACCTCCTATTTACATACATGATAAAGTGCATACGACACAATCTCATTTATTTTTGAGAACATCATGACATCATGCATTTCATACATCATGACATTGCATACAGCTAACGTTTTACCTTTTTTCAGGAAAAAGGTCAATCAAAAGATGACTACCATAAACCTTCTCAAGTCCCAGACGAATACCTGTAACAAGCCAGGAAAAGCATCTGTGGACGACTGATTGTAGAACAATACCTGTAACAAGCCAGGAAAGTTATCTACATGAAGAGATTGAAGATCAATACCTGTAACAAGCTAGGAAGACCATCTTTCTTTCTCAGGTCAGAGATTAATACCTGAAACCAGCCAGGACAACTATCTCATCGGCCAATCTTTTCAAGTCCCAGATTAATACCTGTAACAAGCCAGGAAAAGCATCTGTGGACAACTAATTCCAGATTAATACCTGTAACAAGCCAGGAAAAGCATCTGTGGACGACTGATTGTAGAACAATACCTGAAACCAGCCAGGAAAGTTATCCACATGAAGAGATTGAAGATCAATACCTGTAACAAACCAGGAAGACTTTCTTTCTCAGGTCAGAGATTAATACCTGAAACCAGACAGGAATCTACTTGACCATCATGAAGCAACCCTACACTGGTTCCTTCTCTCTTTCAGATGAAGTTTCACACAGACTCATCATCAGGCAATCCTACACGGGTTCCTTCTTTCAACTTACAAAATTACAATTCAGCAAACAATCTCCAGATGGCATCTATAAGCCCATCCTTCTACCAACAATCTTCAAATGGCATCTGTAAGCCCATTCCCGACATCACATTGCTGATACTACACCATGCGAGTGCAAATTTTTGGGCACTTTAGTGTTCAATCATCTTCCACCTTCGGATCACGAAAGGCACGCAAGCCAATCTACATCCTCAGGTTTAAGAAGATTGAACAGGGGCAACTGTTGTACCCCAAAATTTGCCCTCCCATATTCCTCAAGATTTGTCAAGAATGATCTTCAAATTGCTCAAAATGGCTCAAGGGTTGTACAGTCAGATCACCTCCTAAGGCAGTTAATTCAAAATTAGGGTTTTGGTTTTTTCAAGGAATTTGGGGTTTTCAATGGTTCAATCAAGTCTCATAGGCCTATATACATTCTCAAGCACCTACATGCCAAGTTTCAAGACTCACAATGCCAGTTTGCACAGTCAAAAGCTCCATTTGATCTACAGTCAACTGCAAGGGCAAAATGGTCATTTTGCTGTCAAAAGCTAGAATTCTTGGTCAACATCTTATTTCGAGTTCACAACCATCATTTGATCAAGCCTTGATCATGATCTCACAAGAATAGCTCAAAAATCATCAATATGCAAAAGTTACTATTTTTGGATAGTAGAAAAGTCAACTGTACTTTGACAAGGGCATAACTCTTTCATGGTTTGTCAGAAAAATTCCATCCAAAGCTCATTTTGAATAGGATGAAATTTCCTATAATCCATATTCACACCCCAAGATCAAGAAATGCTCTCACAAAAAGTTACAAATTTTTACATTATAGGTCAATTTCAAAAGCCAACAAAAGTACACTTTGAGTCAAAGGCAATAACTTGAGATTGGTAAATCCAAATGACATGGGACCAAAAGCATTGGTTAGAGGACTTCAAGGGCTTTCCAAAATGTCCAAGAACATGGTCATATGATCAAAATTGATCAAATTATGCATTGGAGAAGTTGGGCAATTTTCATGAATTTGCAAAAGTCAACTTTGCTCAAAACACCTTCTTTTTGCTAATGGGCCTCAAATCTCTTTTTGAAACTTCACGCATGACCTATGCACGACCCACCAAGTTAAATGGGATTTATTTTCTTAAATTTATTGATTAAATGGATTTTTAATATATATATATATTAATTCATTTAATTAATTTAAATCATAAGAAAATAAAAGATTTGTTTCTTAAACCTATTTGTGAACCAAATATGATCCAAATATGCTGACCAATTCGTGCACAAGCTAAAAGATACAAAAATATCCAATTTTGGCAACTTGTTCAATCATGAAAAATCAAGAATATTTGATTTATCAATCAAAGATTCAATCTTCAATGCACATGGGTATGGGTCCAAATTTTGACCTAAATTGATTCCCTTATATGCAAGCAAGCTAACCATAACCTAATACACGACTGAAAGACTGCAGAATGGCCATACCAATTTCAAGAAATTCCAAGAAAACTCAAAACTTGTTCTTGCAATCTAGGCCAATTCAATGTGCCTTGTCCATCCAAGCACATTGCAGGAGATACCAGGAGTGATTTGCAATCAAATTCAAGCCTCAAAGCTCAAGGAATCGCGACATACCATCTCACGGTTTGCACTTATAATTCAAAATCGTATCTCTTAATTCATACGCATTTGACATGTTTTTGTGATTGATTTGTATTGCTAGAGATCATACAAAGCTAATGGAATGATTGAATTGAACCATAGTGCCCTGAATCGAGAGATGCCATGATTGAATTTCTAGGGTTTTCAAGCTTTCAAATAGGGCTTTCCAAACCAGGAAAAATTGGAACCAATGGGATACATGGTTGAAATCGTGAGGCCAAGACGATTTTAACACATACCTCGCGAAATATTTATGTTTGCTCTGTGTCTATTCGCTATTTTTCGTGCAGGGAGGTAGTGGAGGTTAAAAACCCCCGCTATCTGATTATATTTTTTGCAGGGCCAAGGTTGAAGATGATGATGTGTTGTCATCTGGTTCGTCTATTTGAATCAGCGTGCCTTTTATTTTTTCCAGGCATAGTGACATGTTTTTCCATATAATAATTGTTTGGTATCCCATTAACGAATGAACGCGCTGGTTGAGTTGGCAAGAAGGTTGAAGCATTATCCCTTGGGACCTGGGTTCGAATCCCAGGTCCCCCAAAACCTTGTTATTTTTCTTCCTCAGGTATTCTCGTGCAGATTTCAAAAGGCAGTCCACCATGCACCTCAAATTTCAGTGCGCCAGATGTCTCCAAACCAAATCCAATGGCCAGAATGGGGTCCTTACCATAGTCTCCAGTCAACAAGCGTGTGGACAATCCAGAAAGTCAACAAGGCCTGGATGTAAATGGGCTTCAGAATTGCTCCTTTCACTCCCAAATCAGGCCCAGCACCCCCCTGGGTTTATTTCTTCTTCTCTTTTATATTTTATTTAATTTGTTTTTATTAATTCTTAATTAACAACTAACTAAAATAATTAACATTTTCTTAATAAAACCAGAAAACAATAAATACAACATTTTTATTTATTAAATTTAATTTCCTTATTTTATTTTGTAAATAAATATTAACAAAATTTGTTTAGTTTTAATTAGGCATAATATTAATATTTTTGCAATAAGTAAAAATTGGTGTAGAATTAGGTTTTAACCATTTTAATCATTTTCATTTTTATTATTTTAAAAAACCCAATAAAGATATCTTTTTTTTCATTTAATTAATTAATTAACTTAGGTTTAAATTCATTTAATTCAAAAAATAACAAAAATCTCCTTCTTTCTTAAAAAAGGGTCAAAACCCTAAAAACTCTCCGATTCAATTTTTCTCGCGCGTATGATTTTTGATTGATTCATATTTTTGATCCAATAATGTATTTGCTCCGAGGATGTAATAGCTTTAACCTAGGACTTTTTATCGCTTTCATTTACTTTTCTGCATTTATTTTCAAGGGTTTGTTTTTGGCGATGTAAATACCCGACGCCTTGTAATAGCTTAGTTTTATTTCCCGCAACCATTAACTGCTAGATGTATGCTAATAGGTTATGCATGACAAGATCCGTCTTAAATTAAAATCAATCGTAGCTCACCATAACATGTACGAAGATAACATAACTGAAACCTGACACACTCGCACATGTCACTCTTAGGGTACGCCTCACTTGGTTGCCTCGACGTGGTCATTGAGTATAGGAAGTTTTAGAAGTCGCCCTCCTGTCTAAAGATCAAAGTTGCCTCGAAACAGTTGCCTCGGATAAAACGATCTAAGACATTAGGGTTACCGCTAAGGCATCCTACCATTGCTTTAGTGACCACATGTCCCTTAATCGAATTGACCCGAAAACTCCAACGACGGTGCTACCTACTTCTCAATAGTGGGATAGCACTGTCTAAAGGACATTTACACAGCTTAATTCCTTTTGAGTAGGTAGAGGTTCTTGGGTACTTGCTCTTTCAAAACAAAACAAGTTTTTCGCACTTACACTTTTTCAAACAAAGTTTTAAAACAACACTTCATACACTCTTGAGGACAGAAACAAGAGTTAAATCGAAGTTTTCAAACACAAACTTTTTCAAACCCACAAACACAAGAAAAGCAAAACTTTTGAAAACATAGTGAGCAAGTACCTAAGATCCTGTGGATAACCACGGATAGAAAGGGTGTTAACACCTTCCCTTTCTATAATCTACCTCCCGAACCCGAGAAACATCTCGAAAAGGAATTTTTCTATGCTTTTGTCCTTTCCTTGTTGGAAAAAATAAAAGACGGTGGCGACTCTTGCTTACCGCGACATTTTGCGAAACGCAAACGCGAACCAACATTCCAAACAGTCAGTTCTATTTCCACCGATCACAGGACCAAACCCTAATTTTTGAATAAAGTATATATTTATTTATTAATTATGTACAAGGTATATTAATTTATACAAAAAATAATAAAAAGGGAGTATATTGTAGAAAAAGTATTTTTGATGTCAAATATTAAACAAAAAATAAAAGGTATTATTTTTGTATTTTTGCCCTAAATATTTAATAAATATGTATAAGTATATATTATATATATTTAATATGCTAAATATGTACAAAAAATAAAATATTAATTATTTATAAAAAATGTATATTTTAGGAAATATTTTCAAAATGTAAATAAAAAATAATAACTAAAAAATGAATATTTTTGTATTATTTTTTAGGGTTTTAAATAAAAAAGGTTTTATATTATTTATGTGTATATGTTCAATAAAGTAAATAAATGCTAAATAAATGTAAAAAAAAATGTGTAAAAATATTTTTAATGTTTTTTATGTTTGAGCAAAAAATATAAAATCAGAATCAAAAAGAAAAATGCAAAAATGACAAATATTTCACACAATGGGCCAGGGGGTGCAAATGGAAAAAAGGGATGCAAAAAGTAAGTTGACTCAGGCCCAGCCCAAGTCAACTCTGTCTTCAACCTCCAGCAACCTTTGAACAACAAAAACGCGTGTTTTCCTTGCTTCATACAAACTCCTGATTCCTTGATTTTTAGCTAAAACTCATAACACAAAGAATGTAGAGCATCAAACCACGATTTCAAACATATAAAATACTTGACCTAACTCTAAGAAACCAGGGAGAATTTATTCACCCCCAATTTATGACCTAGTTTTTCTTCAATGTTCATGGTTAAAATTCTCACAGCATGCTTAATATAAATGAAAAGTGATCATATGTATGGCTTCAGGGCTATGAGTAGGACATGTTTCATTCATAAACCTAAGCCTAACTCTTCCTAGATTGAGAGATAGAAGTCCATGGTTTTACATGTTTCAGCTTGAATCGTATACAACAATGTGGCCAACTTCAATGGAGTTTGAGCTTCTGTATAGCTTGCCTGAAGTCCAAGGAAGCTTCTCCAACACCTAGCTTGCTTTGAATCACTCTGAATCGTGCTATGGAAGTTCACCTGCACAACTTGAAAGTGAAAATGGAAAACGTGGTTAGGGGTGTTACAGCTTGAGTCTAAGGCTTGGAATAGTTTCAGTGGATGGTATGGAATGTGTTTGAAAGGTTTTTAGCCAAAGTGCACGAGTGGATTGAGTTATGGACCTCAATCTGCAGCAGGTACCCTGTTTTTGCAGCAAGATGGTGTTTTGGTGTATGAGGAGGTATGAGGGGTGGTTCAGTCGTGCCTTAGGTCTGTTTGGGTGTATGGAAGATGTTTACAAGGTTTGTGTTTTGCTGTGTTGACAGGAAATGAGAGTTGGTCTCTTTTGCAATGTTTCTTCAACTATAAGCAAGAAAGTGGAAGTGTGCAATGCAGGCTTGTACCATCCCTAATGTATGCTGCAACTTTTGCCCTTGAGACTTGTAATTTGGATTTGATTTTGGCTTCAGAGATATGGCCCCCTATGCTCAAAGATCATGTTTTGACATAAAGTGTAACTTTTCAAAAATGGCCATTTTGCTTTTTCCAAATAAGGGTTAGTTTAACATGTATTGTCCAAATGAATAAAATAACACCTTAACACAATGGTTAGGCATTAAATTATTGAGTGTGGAGAGGTTTAGAGGCCTACAATCTAGCATAAACCATGCTGAGTTGAAAATGCAAATTGTTGTGAACATGCTTTGGCCATGAACAAAAGTGAGTTTTGGCCAACTTTGCAAATTCGATTCTCTCTAACCACAAGGGTGTTTGAGAAGTTCTTGGACAATTTGGAAAGCTTGGAATGTGTAATATAATCCATCTTTGTAATAAAAATTGAAACTCCAAGTGGAACCATGTTAAAAATGGCCAAGAAGTTGGACAAAAATCCTGCCTAGAATAGGGCAAAATTTCTCTAAGTTAAAAATGTTTTGTATCCTTGTTCCAAAAATCCTAACTTGAGATACAAGCCTATTTTGAGAAAACTTTGTGAATAAAAGTTGTAGACTTTGTTATGGACTACAACTTTCATGTTGCAAGTTTTGTTTGAATCCAATTTCATCTTGGTGAAATAATGGGACAAAGTTAGGAAAAAATAAGGAAATTTCATAACTTAGAAAGTTTCTAGGTTATGAAATTTTTTCATTTTAAACCCTAATTTTCAATTTTGGGTTTCTTGATGAACAAGTTTCATAATTTGACATGTCTTGATGAAAAATGAATCTTGGCACTTGATTTTGACCAAAAAGTCAAAGTTTGACTTTTCAGTATACAGTCAAATTTTGATCAGTTGACTACAAAATTCATCTGTCAATCCTATGCATTTGAGATCTTTTGAACTTGTTGAATGGGTCAAGACAATGCCATTGAGTCCTTGAGTCCATAGGTGAGCTTGGTTTGCCATTGGTTAGGTCAAACAGTCAAGAATTGCCTTTGTGCAGTCAAAACCCTAAAAATGACCATTTTGCCCTTTTGGTGATCTGATCAAATTTCTTGTGGAATTATGATCCAAACTTGACCAAATGGTTCATGTGAGTTCATTATGTTTATGTGGGTCAAAATTCATGAGGTTTGACTGTCAATTGGCCACAATTGACTTTTTCCCCAATACAACTGATTTCTAGGTCAACTGTCCAATTGACTGGGCAAAGATTGGAATCAAGGCTTGAAACTTGGTATGGATGAACTTGTGAGTCCAACATGAAGCATGAAAGTCACTTTGGGCATTTTAGGTCAAAACATCCCTGTGCACACTCAAACCTTAATTTGGGTCAACAGTGCAAGGAGGGGCCTTGAGCAGAGCAAACCCTAACTTGATCCTGAGCTCCAAGAGTCTTGTGATGAGAAAATGTTGATGAAATGAGAGGGAAAATTTTGGGGTACAACAGTTGCCCATGTTCAATCTTCTTGCACCTGAAGAGTTAGATTGGCAAGATTGCCTTTCGCGACTCGAAGGTAAAAGGAGATTGGACACTAGAGTGCCCGAAAAATTTGCACTCGTCAAAGCGTAGTTTGAGGGAATGGGCTTAAAGATGCCATTTGGAAATTGTTGGTAGGAGGATGGGCTTATAGATTCCATCTGAAGGTGATTGTAGTCGACAAAAATGAGTACCAGAAAGGTGTCCATGTTTTGGAACATCTCTGAGCTGGGGGTCTGAATAAGCAATAGATTGATATCCGTGTTTGGAGAATCCGTAAACTGTTTTCAGAAGTTTTTGAATCTGAACAAGCGATAGATTATCATCCGTGTTTGGAGAATTCGTGAACTGTTTTCAGAAGTCTTGAAGTTGAATAAGCAATAGATCAGCATCCATGTTGGGAAGCGTCCGTAAACTGTTTTCAAAAGTTGAAGTTGAATAAGCAATAGATCAGCATCCATGTTGGGAAGCATCCGTAAACTGTTTTCAAAAGTTGAAGTTGAAGCTTATTAATCTTATCCTGAAAAGGGTAAAATATTAGCTGAAACACAAAGTTATGTTGCATGAAATGTATGATGCAATATATGTTATATCAATGTTTATGATATGAATGTAATGAATGCGCATGTAAGCTGATGAGCTGTCTTGCTGAGGATAGATGAATCCTGGATAGCCGGAGATAATAGAATCTTGACTGCTGCCGGGGAAAGTGAATCCTTGACTGCTGCAGGGGATTGCAAGAATCTTTTGATCGTTGGAAATGAGAAGTCCTGGAACCACTATTGGGGAATCAGAAGCTTGGGTTGTATGCCAATATACTGGGGATTCCTGTTTTGATGAGATCTTCACCGTGGAATATCTGAATACTCTGCGAGGAACTGAGAATGAGAGTCTTCATTCTGCTTGGGGAATAAGAATTCTGTGGGGAATAGACATACTGTTGAAAGGTAGCTATCCTGTCGGAGAGTAAAACTCGGGACTCTGGGAAAAGCTTATTCCTGTCTGGAAGAAGTTCAGGTTTAGGTTGTATGCCACTTTGCTGGGGAAGCCAAAATGAGAATCTTCATTCAGGCGTTTGGGTCAGGAGATTGGGTGTATGCCAATCTATTGGGTTTTCAAGGATGAGAATCTTCATTCTGTTAAGGGTCAGGAGGTTGGAAGTATACCAATCTCTTGAGGTTTCAAGGATGAGAATCTTCATTCTGTTAATGGTTAACTGTTATCTGGTTGATCTCCAGGCTTTCACAGAAACTTGTATTGCTATCTGTTCGTAATCCAGGCTTCACGATAACTTGTTGAGCTACTATCCAATTGAATCCGGGTTTCACGGCTTGTGTTAAAGATATACCACTATCTGGTTGACTCCAGGCTTCGTAGTATTCTTGGATGCTGTCTGTCGTAATCCAGGCTTCACAGAAACTTGTATTGCTATCTGGTCGTAATCCAGGCTTCACAATAACTTATTGAGCTGCTATCCGGTCGAATCCGGGCTTCACGGCTTGTGTTAAAGATATACCACTATCTGGTCAATTCCAGGCTTCGTAGTATTCTTGGCTGCTCTCTGGTCGTAATCCAGGCTTCACAGAAACTTGTATTGCTATCTAGTCGTAATCCAGGCTTCACAATAACTTGTTGAGCTGCTATCCGGTCGAATCCGGGCTTCACGGCTTGTGTTAAAGATATACCACTATCTGGTCGATTCTAGGCTTCGTAGTATTCTTGGCTGCTCTCTGGTCGTAATCCAGGCTTCCCAGAAACTTGTATTGCTATCTGGTCGTAATCCAAGCTTCACAATAACTTGTTAAGCTGCTATCCGGTCGAATTCGGGCTTCACGGCTTGTGTTAAAGATATACCACTATCTGGTCGATTCCAGGCTTCGTAGTATTCTTGGCTGCTCTCTGGTCGTAATCCAGGCTTCACAGAAACTTGTATTGCTATCTGGTCGTAATCCAGGCTTCACAATAACTTGTTGAGCTGCTATCCGGTCGAATCCGGGCTTCACGACTTGTGTTAAAGATATACCACTATCTGGTCGATTCCAGGCTTCGTAGTATTCTGATACTGTTATCCGGTCCTAATCCGGGCTTCACAATACGCTGTAGAGATCAAGATACTATCCGGTCAAATTCGGGCTTCATAACTTGAATTTTGTGAGAATTTGATCTTTGACGACCGTAACTTCCAACAGGTGATGAAGGAACTTTTGAACGACCTATCAATTTAAAATGTAATTTGTTTTGGAGAATAAATCCTTGACAAATGTTGGGGAAATAAACCCATAACCGAAGCTGGGGATTGAAAATCCTTTGATTACTGAGGGTGAGAAATCCTTGCTGACTGTTGATTGCTTGGCGAACAAGATCTTCAGTTGTTGAGGGATCTTAGGATCACTGTTGGGGTTTGAAAAAATCCTTGGTGACTTGTGGGGAATGAGAATTCTGATGATCTCTACTGGGGAGTTCAGAACCTGGGAGACTCAAGCTGGAGGAGTGAGACTGAGAATCTTCAATCTGATGGGAAGTATCTCTGTGGGAGAATCTTTACTAGTCTGGTTCCGTCGGGGATTGATAGTTGGAAGTTTTAGCTCCGCTGGGGATTAACAGTTTTGGCTCCACTGGGGATCTTAAAACTTACCTCTGAGGGGAATTAGATTCTGGAAGGCTCTCTGGCTGGGGAAATCAGCTTTGAGAAAGCTTTTGTTCTGCTGAGGATCCTGAAGTTTAACTCTGTTTGGGGAATTAAGTTCTGGATTTTAACTCAGTTGAGGAACTTGGAGTTTAATTCCGCTGGGGGTTTCTCCTGAAAGGGCATCAAGATATCTACCTATACCTTCAACCTATCAGCAATCGTCTTTTCTTGATTTGTAAGCAAATGATTATGTTCAAATGCATATGCATATTTAACAAAACATTGGACGTTTCTCAAATAAAACATAAGTGTGAAAAGAAAAAGAAGACAAAGCAAATTTCTGTATTTGGAAAGGTATTTGTATTAACTTTTTATGAGTATCTTTGTACAAAGGAGACAGACATCCAAGTAAGAGGATGTTGTCGTAAACATTGAAAAATTTATACAAAAGAAAGATGGCTATGTGTAACAATTCCATGAGATTCCCATTCTGTTATAGCCTTCACAACTCTGAATATCTTGTCCATTCATTTCCTCGTCCATCGATGATTGGATTGATCAGAAGCTAGGAGCTTGTTGATGAAGAGATTGTTCTTTAAAGTGATCCGACGAGACATAGTCATACGCTTTAATTCCCTAACTTTTGCCTGAATCGCCCTCTCGGGTTTTCGATTCACCGGGAAACCCTTTTTTGCCCAAGTCGC